>JARHVA010002566.1:0-322500 GCA_037957365.1 Torreya grandis
CACGGAAGTACCCAATCTTCACATTAGACTGATGGATCTATAAGGGGTCTTGAAGAATGTGGAACATGTTATGGGAAGGTAGGTCCATTTTTTTTTTCATGTATATATCATTCATTGGATTATACTTATACTTCATTAAATAACTCAAATGTGTGAAGTTAAGTCAAGATATCTAGTGTCCTTAATCTCAAAAGTATTATTATCTTGCCAACTTTATTTATTTGCCTTACCACCCATTTCATATTCCACATTAATTTGCACATTTGTTTCTAAATTTTTTCCCAACATGTATATTCCATATTCTTCATCTCTTTTAATAAATGCTCATAATAAATTTGTTTTGGTTTACTCCATCTTAATAACAAAGGTTGTATCTTTGAGTGACTATGAATTACTTCTTTAAACTATTAATTTCTCCTTTTCAAACTTCATTGGTTTATTTTAAATTATAAATAAGTTTGTTACTCTTTTTGTGGACAATTTCATTTTATTTTTCCATTCCATTTTCCATCTTTTTTTAAGTATGGTTTGTTACTTATTTTACATTAATGTTGAATCTATTATTTTAGTTACATGTGTCTTTGGTTTGATTTGACTTTTTACTTTTCTTAATTAATGTACACTTCTTTGGGTTTGTCAGTTATTTAGTAGCCTATTTTTGATTACATGATTTACTCTCATTTAATCCATTTTCCAAGGTATTTTGGTTTTAACATAGAAATTATCACCCTAGCTTACCAATTATCCAACGGACTTATTTAATTAAGAAAAGTTAATTTATTTTGATTTACCTACAATTACTTTTATTTCTCTTTAATTTTGTATCCTTAAGGTTTGTCAAAAGTAGTTATTTCACCCTCCATGATTATTACTACAAATACAATAGATAACAATTTAGTGATAAAGATAATTTAAGGTATGTATATGATACTTTCACATTATTTTAATTATTTCCTTATCATTTATTTGTACTAGAATTTATTAGCTCAACATTATGTGTTGCTACATTCTTTATCAAAACATCATCCCATGTTACAATTGCATGACACATTATAACATTCAAGTGGGGAATATGTATACAAATAATATTTTTAACTTTATCATTTACTAACACTTTCTCTATTGCATTAAAACATTGAGTCTCAATCTCTATGAGTGCATGCCTTAAAGGGTGAACTGTGAAAGGGGTTGGTAGACCTTTGTAGATTCATAGGATTTGTTGCCCCTATACCTTTATTTGGTAGACCTTTAGTTATTATTAAGATTTTTTCCCCCTATACCATTACCTAAAACTAATATAAGTTATCCTTATTCAATTCCCTAAGAAATAGAACTTCATTATACACTCCCCTAAGTAATTCACCATCCAAAATAGCCCCTACCTAAACATACACACCTTTTTATTCATTTTACTATTATGTTGGATCGTCAACCTTATTAGGGATTGAGTGCATGTTATGTAACTCCATCAACTTAGCTGACCTAGTTCAATGCCTAATGACCCTTTTCCCACCAAACAAGGTCAACCCAATTGACCTTGTCAAATAAATTCCTTAGAAGGTTTAGGTTTAATACTTGGATATAAATACCCAATTCACTTCATTTATAAATATATTATCACTTAATTACACATCATTACAGCTCATAAATCTACTTATACTATCATTTGGAGGTTGCA
This sequence comes from Torreya grandis, assembly GCA_037957365.1. NCBI lineage: Eukaryota > Viridiplantae > Streptophyta > Pinopsida > Cupressales > Taxaceae > Torreya > Torreya grandis. Next base: position 1,679 of record JARHVA010002566.1, read on the forward strand.
TTACTTAGGGTTTTGCCTTGGAGTAGTAACATTCATCTTGTGGAGGTCTTGGATGCATAAGAGAAACATTTTATCCTAGATATAATCTATCATTGAGATATTTATAAGCCACAAAAACCTCTTGAAAAGCATCATTTGCCAAGGGAGAGATTAATTCATGATGTATTCACTTTAACAAGGTAACTCTACTCATATCCTTTCATTTTGATATGTAGATGTTTCATAACTAATGGATTAAATTGTATCTCTCCTTAGATTAATTGTATATTGTCTTGAATATAATTATATTTACTTCTTTATTGTCTTTCCCATTTGTTCCAAAAACTTGTGTGGGTACTATATTAACTTATATGTTTATTTACTAGATTAGCTTGTATGTTTTTTTCAGTAGATTAGAAAATTTCCATTTATCACATTATAAAACCTAGATAGGGTTATTACATGATTAAATTTGACTAGATTGCATGGAAACCTCTCATTTTATATTATTTAGTTAGACATCCCTTAGCTATACTTAATAGATCCATAATTGGTCATGACCCATATATAATAAAGTAATGCTAAGAAAATTATTAATTGATTACCTTCTTAGATTTTGGATATTAGTGAGTAGGATAAGTTGTGGATATATTTTATTTAACTTGAATGTAAGACATGCTCAAGGTTCACATTATAAAAAATATAAATATGATCACATGAAATCACATAATGTAATAAGAAACAATAAGAGTCATGTATAGAACAAACAAAGCCATAGAACAAATAAAGATAGTCTACACTATTAATGTATGTAATCATCACACATGGTAAATTATCAATATAAGGTAGCTCAATATTATCAATGAAATTCTCATATAAATATATACTCTAAATTAATGTACCAAATAAATACCCCAAGTGTAGGCATGAGTAGTTCACTAGGTGTAAGAATGTCCCACATTTAAATATCCATGTCATATGAAACCTATATGTCCTAAAAATCATTTTATTATATCATGAAATTAATGTGTGTGTGAAAAAGGATATGTAATCTACCATAATGTTTTAAATAACATAAAAAAATTAGAACTAGATGTCATGTATATGTCTTTATTTTTATTTTTCTATTTTTTAATTTGTTAATTTTTTGTATTATGTTATTGATAAGTATAAATATCGTCAATGATATTTTTGAATTTAGGTCTTATATCAGGTGTGGTAATGGTCACCCTCCATGATTGATAATTCCCATATGTATTTGTATTTGAAATCGAGAGGTGATTTTGTGTTATGTTATATATTTCATTAACATCATGACCCATATGATCTTATGTATAATGAATAACCTTATTACAAATAATATCATGTGGAATACACTTTATCTTAAAAACAAAGTGTTTGTGTTCATTTTATAACATTATAATATATCTATAACACTATATTAAGATGTGTAGTGTAAAAACATTGTCATGTAGCTTGAATATAACTATCATTTAATGATATTGAAGCACTTATCATATAGGAAATTAAAATACATTCCTATGAACTTCATACATAGAATGAACTTGAATAGGTTTTATAAATGATTGTGTTGAGGGTGAACATGGAGGAATAAATGTCTTTGGATGAATGGGATACTCATATGAAATACTTGAAACTATAACTAATTTGTGGCCATGTATACTTGAGAGAATTATTTATGAGATGATGTCGTATGTTATATAATTAATTTTATGTATTTTCATTTTTGTCATTAAATATTAGTAATAATATGGATGAGATGCATAATGATATATAATTTAAGCACAATGCATATATATAGTAACTAAGCTATAACATCCCCACAAAAAATTATATTAGATTTAATATAGTCATCTATCTAACCACTTGGAAATAATGTTGCACTATATTGATCTATCCCATGAGAATTCCTTGAGATGGTTTATTTTATTTCTCTTTTGGTATAATATTCCTTATTTGTTCCATTCCTTGATCCTTAAATTTTTTATTTAAATTTGGTACCCACACTTGTCTATTATGAGATGTAACTATATTCTCATTTTTAATCATTCTATATTTATTATATGTATGCAAGTCACCTTGGAAGGTGAATGAGAAATTCATATTAATGTTTTCAAAAAAATTTATAGTTTATTATAACCATGATTGTCCTAATATTACATTATCTTTTAATATATCCATGTTCACATATAATAATGTATTTTCTATCTTAGTATCAAGATTAATTGGTATGGTAACATATCTTATAACATCCTCATACTTACATTTATATTATAAATCTCACTTACCATATCCCAAGATCTTAATAAATATAATAGTGTGTGTATTGAATTTTGTCTTATCATCTAAAAAAATACATTATCTATGTTAACCTATAATAAGGTATTGAATTACCATTGGTTCATTTCTCAAAACATAATAGGAAATATCAATCCTTATATAATGTGAGCTAGAATAAGATCTTATTTTAGTTGTACCTTCCATTTAAGATCAAGTGACCATTGGAACCTTTATAAGAATGTCTTGTAATATCTCAGCCTTCATGGAATTATTATTAAAATAAGATGGATAGGGTAACCTTATTTAATTATTATTAAATGAACCAAATGTAATAATGCCTCTATCCATAAATTATTCAATCTTTTATTGCAATACATATTATTTTGTATCTCTGTGTCCATTGATACAATGATAGTTTCAAAATAATATTGTCCCCACTTGTTCAAGGATATATGGAGTTTGGTGATAATTAATAGTTACCCTAATTAATCTCTTGTTAAGTAATTTATATAAAATAACACATGGCCTATCTTTAAAATTGACAAATTAAATAGGTTGATTTACTTTTGAAGGAGAGTGACTCATGAAATTTTTTTCCTTATAAATGAATTATTTTAATCTTGTCTCTTATGAGAAATATTAGATGGGTATTTTTATTTATGAGGTTATTTACTTGTATTAATTTCCTTATGTTTAACCTCCTTCTTAGATGAAGATACACTTGTAACACTTGAATTTTTTTACATGTGTGAATCATAAGTTAGATCAATGGCATGGGTGAAAATATTCATGTAAATCTACTCAAAATAATAATAAGAGTTGTAAAGTGTTATTTCCTTAAGTGGAGACATAATACCTTTGCTAAAAATATATTTATTTTCCAAATTTAAGAGTTGATACATTAAACAATGTAATATATTATTAAATTGTAAAATGTAATATTCAAGAAGCTCATCTTGACCTTGTAAGCTTTGAATATGTTCTAATGTTAATTTAGTAACCCTATCTTTTTTAATTTGGATAATAAAAATTCTTATAGCTTTCTAAAGAAAGGTAAGCACCCACTATCAAAACTATATAACCAATAAAGGTTTACCCTATCAAAATTTTATGGAAATATTATAATAATATTTTACCATAATTTAAATTTTTTTTCAAATTAAATAACTTATTATGTCAAGTGATTACTAGGATCTACATGTATATCAAAAAATTGGAACTTAGGCATCAAAAATCCTTTGGGGTAATTATAGTTTTTAGATTAAGGTAAAAGTAGGTTTTGAAGGGACCCCAAAACCCTTTAATAGAAATAAAAACGATAAAGCATTTACATCCACCAAGAAAAGCATTCCTGAATCCTACTGAGACCTGGAAACTCAAAATAAGTTTAAGACTAAGAACCAGGAAACAAGATCAAAAACAAGAACCAGTTACAACATCTAGTAATAAGGACCTGAACAAGAAAAAAATCAATAAAGAAGACCCTACTCTTCTATTGCAATTCCATGATCATCTTAACATCCTCCTTCCCAATCATTGCAGTATCCTGGATGGAGTTAGCAGCTGAAGTAGCAACATCTTGCAAGGCTTTCTTCCTTGAACTCTACCTAGTCCTCTTACATGGACCCTCTAAGGATATTATTTCTTCATTTGCTCTTTTTCCAAGGCTAGCTACAATAGCACAGATGCTTGATGTTACCTGCTCCATCTTTGCTCTACTTTCCTTGATGAGCATTCTAAGATTATGCTCATAATCTTTAAGTTTATTTGGGATATCTCTCATTTACACCTCCAAATGGTTGATTTTGGTCTGATCAACATCCTGATTGTGTTGCATTGTTTCCACTTTCTTCTTCAGCCCCATATTGGGGTAATTATAGTTAAGTATGCTTTGTGTTACACATTATCCTAGTATGACAATATTATTTTCATTAACATGACATGATTTATATTTAAAATTTAGTTAAATAACTTAGTTTTGAAGGTCACCTATAACATGCATCTTATAGAACATATGGCTAGTAGGAATAATAGTGGTTTGGAAACATTCATTCATTGGTTTCATCTCACCACCTATATTTAACATAAATATAAGATATTCATCACAAATATTTTTATCATTGTATTTATTGAAATCATAATCTATAAAAACATCATTACATAAATTAATATTATCATCATTATTATTTTCTAGGGGAGAAGGAATAAAATTACATTTATTTTAAATAGAATCATCATGTAAAAAGAGAATAAATAGCATCGTATTTATTTTGAATATAAAAAAGATTGTTGTATTCTAATTGAGAAAGAGGAATATCATTACATTTTATATTACTAGAAACATAATTTATTTTATAAACATCATTATAAGGCATATCATCATGAGGATCAATATATATATCATCTATCCATTATGTTATTGTATATTATTTCTAAAATGGAATGCTAGAAAAATCAAGAAGTGCATTAGTAAGTTCATTGTTTCTTTCCTCTTGTTCTAGTGTTTGATTAATAGAAGAGTGTTATTCTTCATATACATAATCATTATTATTATTCACACAATCATGATGATTTATCCAATCAATTGTATAAGTATATGGCATGAAATTTATAAATAATAATAAATCTATAGTTTAGGGTTATTAGGTAATTTAGGATGCTTGATCACTTTGAATTTTTCAAAACCTAATATAGAAAATAATACAAATAATAAGACTACTTACTTGAGTAGATAATTTAGGTCAAGGGCCCCCATCCCCTCCCCCCTTTCCCTATTAGTCAAGATCATGAAGGAGGGGGGAGGGGTTGTGGATGTCCCTAAATAAATGGACATAGGAATAGACACATCATGACATCATGAGATGTCTCACCCGAATAGAATGAAGGGGCATGCCCATATTGACCTAGCCCAATCTAGCCTTCTTTATGGGGAAGGAAGGATATAAGGTCCTAGTGACTAGTGGGGAAGTATTATCCAATCACTCTTATGGTTGTGGTTTTTTTAGCTATGTCTATGAATAATATATAAGTTATATATATGGGGGTGGGGGTACCATAGGGCCCAGAAGCCTACTCTAAAGTTGGGTTGGGGTCAAATAGATAGATATTGATAGGTATCAAAACTTGACCTTATGATTTGAGGTCCTCCAGACCCTCATCCTCCTCTCCCCCTACCTAATCCTAGGATAAAATACTAATATATATGAAGGGGATATTAAAAATTAGATATAAAAATGAAACCTTAACACGTAAATTTAAAACCCATAATAAAGTATAAAAACCTAAAGGTGTGTATATGTAAAAAATATGAGTTGATAATAACCAAATATATATATGACCACCCTAATAAAACTTTGAGTAATTTTATGAAATAATAATAGATAAATAAAAATAAGAAATTATTTTTAAAATAAATGTGTTTTTCTCTTTTTAGGCCAAATTTACTAAAAATAGTAAAATCCTAAACTATTAAATTCCAAATAGAATTTTTACAAAACAAAAAAATGTTTTTATGCCAATCAATGTGATAAATAAAAACATGTAAGTATTTTTAATATAGAGAGATTTTTAATCACATATGATCCAAAGATATATGAGGCCAAATCATAGATGTAATGAGAGAACCCTAAGATAAAAATGAGTATGAAACCCTAGGGAAAAATATGAAAACTTCATAATTGTATAGAGGGAAAGGATAAATAAGAAATCAAATCTAAAACCATAAATTAGAATTTTCAAACCCTAAGAAGATATAAGGAAACCTAGGGTTTTGGTGTACCAAAAAGAATAATAGTGAAATCTATAGTTTTAAGGATTGACACCTTAATAGAAGAATATCACCTATGAGGGAAAATCATAAATCAATTCTAAAAATTAGATTTAAAAACAAAAAAATTAAACCATAATTAAATAGAAATAGATTCTAAGGAAAAATATATGGCTTGATTTACTCACAATAATGAGCACATTCACCAATATGGTTTACCTTATTATTTATTAATGAACAAAAATAAGATAAAAATTTGAATATTCATATTGTTTAACATATATCTAAATTAATAAAATATGAATTTACAATAGAATCTTTAATTTAACTTTATTATTTTTATAAATGACCAAAGAACATTTACGTACTAAGATTGTTATTGCTAGACTTAGATTTCACCCTAGTTGAGAAAAATATTATTCAAGTCCTCTACTCAAATCTAGTCCAACATGGGAATGACCCTGGGTTGTGGGTTACCTAATCTTGGGTTAGACCTCTAGGATTTTTAATGAGGCTAGCTCTTCTAATGTATCACTCAGCTCATTTCCACTAAAAATTACTAACTATTGGGGTGAAAAGGGGGATAAAGATAGATAAAAGGGAAAATCAAGATACTTTTGTTGTTCATATACTCTATTTGATCTTCTAAAAACACTAATGAGATAATCAAAATACTAGATATATAACTCTAAATGTTTATTATGCATCAGTATTTCATGCAGAGGTTCACCAAGTGATCAAAACCTAAGGGAAGTGATGGAAAAGCTTGATTTAAGGCACTAACCAGTTAATGTATCCACTTTCTAGCTTCAATCAAATGACATCAAAAACTAAACATGACCTACATAACAAGATAAACTAGTATCTAGGTGAAATTAGGACTTGAAAAGGGATAAATTTCTACCACATATGCAAATCAAACTGATATTAATACACTATACTAGAATAATTAAATCTAAAATAGTCATCTATTTATCTCATAAGGTTATAAGATTAATCTTGGTATAGTCTAGTCATGCCTAAGAGAGGAATCCCTTTCAAGTATTATAGGCTTGTATTTATAGTATAAGGGAATGAGAGAGATGGGGAACATACATGGTAGAATTGAGAAGGAATAATCAATGATCAAGACAATAGTTGTACCAACTCCTTGAGCTCCTCATGCATTAATATCATTAGGACTCTATCTAGCATGGAAAGGTGGAGAAAGAAGCATTAATATCATAAATTTAACCTTAAATTTTTACCATTGATCTTGATATGGGTCTTCAATATTATCACACCTTTTATCTTCATCATTTTCCATCGATCAATGATCTATATTTGAGATTAGTACACTTGGAAATTATGTATTTATCCTTAAGATACTCTATCAATTTCATATGATCCTACACTTACACTATGTGTCAACCTCACATTTAATCTAAGATCATTGATCCTTTGACCCTATATTCACCATCAATATCTTTGGTTGGATTGAAATCATTCCATCTATCTCCTTCTCCTTGATCGAACATGCACTATTGATCCATTAGGTCAATGTGATCATGACACTTGTCAGCCCTTTACTTGATCTTAATATCCTCTAAATTTTCAACTTGATGCTCACCATTATATCTTAGGTTAATGATCAAATTCATTCCATTATATATTTGGGACCCACTAACATCAGGTTTAAACTCATCATTGGATCTTTGATCCAATCGAATATTGACCATTGATCTTGTTTTAGGCACCTTTTGACTCTTTGACCTTGCACATCTTGTAGATGTTATACCTAAGCTCTTGAGATATTGACACCTATCAGATATACATTCAACGTTAGGATCATTTACACATAAATAATTACTTATTGTAGCTTTATCTTGACATCTTTGTTCATGTCCCAGACTATTGGTTTAACTTTGAAGCTTTATATCTTGAGATAGAAAAGTCATCAAGATATGAAATTTAAAGAGGATTATATAAGCATGAAATACATCATGTTCATGAAATATTTTTGCCTAAGAGGCTATCTAAATAAATATATTAAATTCATAACCAACTTTCTATATTCATTTTTACATGATTTTTTATGATGGCTTGGTTCTTCTAGGCTTGCTCAAGTCATTTCTTGATCATCTATTTCTATCAAGATTCTATTCATCTAGTCTATCCTAGTAAAATCTTGGCATGTAGGCCATAATGGCCAATAATTTTGATGACTCATAGGGAATCATGCCTACTATTCTTGAGAACCCAAACTAGTTTCCTTATCTAGTCCATTGGGTATGGAGTCTTTGATTTGGTTTAACATATTGATCTAAAGTTAAAACTTGATACCAACCCTTAGATAAATCCTCTTGAAATAAACAAGGACCAAAATAGATAAAATAAAATAAAATTCCCAAGGCACTTATTGAATGGAAACATAGAATAAAAGGGAAACTAACCTAAATAAATGAAGGACCATTAACCTAAGGAAATAGGGAAAATAAGACAAAAGAGAAGCAAACTATTACTTGTGCTAATCACTTATTGATAAAAAACAAACCTAGAATAACTAACCTATAGTGTCAATATTTCCTCCAGGGTCAAATGGAAAGTGATTTTGTATACCTTGGAATTTTGAAGCATGATTACCTTTTATTGATAGCTTTCTTGTATATCTAAGAGAAATTAGATTCTCATGTCTTGTTGGGGAAACAACTGGTTCTACTAATACCAATTTTAGGTGCATGAATTTCTATACATGAATCAGAGATCCAATCATACTCCTCCCAAATTGGTGGACTTTTCAAGAACATCTTCAATTCTTCTTCATTTATGAGCTACTGACTATGATCATGTTGGGTATCCTGGTGTGCCTTCTTTGAAATATCTAAAAGGCTAACCTCTAAGGGAGATGGATCTGATCTTGGGACTTCTTGAGGCGACTTGAGCTCATTCTTAGCTTCCAAGAGTAGAGATATGTTTGAAGTTGAAGACAAAAATTGATAACCATGTTTGAAAAATTAAAACATGTCATCTCCTAAGAGAATAACTACTTATTGCTTGATGAAATCACTTTCATCAGTCTGAAATGGACCAAATTCAAGTAAAGAATAACCTAAATGAAATAAATCAAACAAATCTAAATATTTATTCCCATGAAGCTACAATTCAATTAGATCTTCTTTAAACTGAATGTCAAAAGCAAGAATATCAATTTATTGGCCACAATCATGAGGCTATAATTTTTATTTTGATATATCAAATTGGTCAACCAAAATTGATTAATATTTAACATAAAGTTGATGAGTGATCATGATTTAAATTTTAGCTTGTGCTTCATCTTCATTAGCTAATTGGCACTTGTGTTTTATAGCTTTAGCAAGCTCTGGTTGACTATTATGATGAATGGTATCTTCTATGTGATCAAAGAGCTCATGGAAAACACCTTCAACTTGTACAATTAGAGTGTTTTCCTCTTAAACATTATCAACATCCTCTTCATCTACTTATTCTTGTACTTACATTTTAACCTTTACCTTAGCTTTCTCTCACACTTATTCCATCTTTGCATCATTATGGAAGACTAAAACATTTTCTTCCTTGCCAAGAGGTGTCCTAATCATGATTTTTTATTCCTAGTCACTCAAATAACCTTCATTTTCTATCTCCTTAGCTACATCTTCTTGACTTGCCTCATAAAGGAGGGGCTCTTTCTCAAAGAGTGCCATAGTAGACCATTGAAAATTTATGGTGAGATGAGAAGGTACAAAGAAGCTACCATAGATACCTAATTTTTCTCATGGAAATAATCTTCTTGGATCACCTTCACCTCCTCTCTCTCTATTACATTCCTTATTGAATGGATCTCCATGAAGGAAAGGCTCTAGGTTTTTGAGGGGAAAGGAGTATAGGCTAAATGATCTTCTACTTGATCTTGACTTCAGTATTTTAGCTTATGCTTGATTGTTATTCTTTCTCTATTGATTATTCTATTTAATTCCAAGTCATAAAATTAGGTTTAGAAACCTCTTTTTATTTACTTGTTCTTGTTATGGTTGAGAAAGAAGGAACTTGTTGCTGTGTTGCCTTTAAAATTACTATTGAATGTTAGAGATGCTAATTTGAAAACTCAATTTACTTGCCTAAATTAACCTCAAAATCATGGACCAAATAATTAGAGATGTCTCCCTGCAAAATTGAAGATGGAGTTTCTTGTATGTTTGATTGAGAAGCATAGATATTAGTCTCCTCAACACATACTTGTTCGGACTTCTGAGGCCTCTCTTAGACATACTTCTAGGTAGGAAAGTTTGGCAAGGTTTGAATAGACTTTTGAGGGATATGATAAACATTGGTTTGACATTCATTAAGGGAAAACAAAATCTCTATGGGATCATGATGATGATTATGATGACCCTAGGGTTTCTCATAAACTACTGGCCTCTCTTCAATGCTTATTATTATACCATTTATGTCTAAAATATCAACACTAAAATTTAAGTGGCCTTGATTTATGAAGGATGTATGTACCTCTTTATCCTAATATAAATTAGGTCTCATATTTTGAATTTAATGCTTGTAAATCTCTTATCCATATCTCTTTTGAGTGTCTATGGTCATCATCTATTTCTCATAGTCAACCAGAGTTTATTTGAAGCTTGAGATGGATTTATTTATGGATTGATAGGTTTGATTAGGAAGATAATAGAATTCATGAGGGTTATCATAGGATTGGTATGGGTCACCATACTATTGGTAAGACTCTATACATATATGGTGATGTTCACCATAAAGTTGATAAAGATCATATTAGGGATAATATGGGTCATGACGAAGGTAAGATTCATGCTATTGATAATAAGGATCATGAGAAACTTGATGAGGCTCATCATATCTTTGATACAACTCTTGGTAAGGATGATTAGTCTCATCTGGATCATGAGGATCATGTTGAAACTAATGATAAGGAGGTGAATGATATGGGTATTCACCATAGTTATTCATATCAACCTTAGATGCAAAAATTTATTAAAATCTTAAATGAGATATACTTGGGTTGCTTACAACTAGAAGATTTAATTAGGAGTTGCCATTGGTGATAACTTGCTTCCTTCTAAAAGCTGATTAGAAGAAAGACACACCAATAATCTTTCCAATCATTTATATCTTAGTCCCACTGGGCATGCCAAAACTATTAGGGACTTATATTGTACCCTAGCTAAGTAAAGTATTGCTCAAGTCCTCTACTCAAATCTAGTCCAACATGGGAATGATCCTAGGTTGTGTGTAACCTAATCTTGGGATAGACCTCTAGGATTTCTAATGAGGCTATCTCCTATGATGTATCACTTAGTTTATTTCCACTAAAACCTACTAATTTTGGGGGTGAAAAGGGGGATAAAGATAACTAAAATGGAAATCTAAACTACTTTTAGTGATGCACCTAAATTGATTATTCATCTATTGTATTTGATATTATAAAAACACTAATAAGACAATCAAAAGACTAAATATACAACTCCAAGTGTCTTTTATGCATAAATATTTCATTCAAATCTTTGCCAAGTGATCAAAACCTAAGGGAAGTGATGGAAAGGGCTGATTCAAGGAACTAACAAGTTAATGTATTCACTTGCTATCTTTAATCAAATGACATTAAATACTAAACATGACCTACATAATAAAACAAACTAGTAGCTAGGTAAGATCAAGAATTGACAAGGGAAAAATTTCTACCACATATGAAAATCAAATTGACATTAGCACACTATACCAGAATAATTAAATATAAAATAGACATCTATTTTTCTAATGAGGTTACAGGATCAATCTTTGAAGAGTTTAGTCATTCCCATAAAAGGATCCATTTCAAGGCTTAGAAGCATATATTTATGGGAAACAGGAAAGAGAGAGATTGGGAACATGTGTGAGAGAATGGAAAAGGAGTCATCAATGATCAAGATAATAGTTGTATGAGCTCCTTAATCTCATCATGTATTAATGTCACTAGGACTTTGTCTAGTGTGAAAAGCTAGAAAAACAAGCATGGAACCCATGATTTTTTAATAAGAATTCAAGAATGGTTGCATGAAATCCTTCACAAGCTCCTCTATGTGTTAACATTACTTAATATCTCCTAATGGTGATGTTTTATCCCTAAAAATCCACTTTGGTTCAACTTTAAATTGTGTTTCAACCTCTAGTTAGAGTCTCATAACTTTGACCTTTAATTTTGACCATCGATCTTGATCTAAGTCTTAGAGATTATGACACCTTTAACCTTCATCAGTGGCCATCAATTTATGATCCACATTTGAGATTAAGACACTTAAAAATTGCATATTTATCCTTAGGATAAGCTATCAATTTCATCTTCTCGTATGCTTGCACCATGTGTCAACCTTGCATTTAATCTAAGCTCATTTAATCTTTGATCCTATACACATTATCAATCTCCTTGGTCTAATTTTATGCATGCCATTTATTTCTTTCTACTTCATCAAATGTGCATTGTTGATCCACTAAGTTACTATGATCATGACACTTGTTATCCCTTCAATTGATCTCAATATCCTCTAACTTTTTGACTTGATGCTTGCCATTATATCTTAGGTACATGATCAAATTAACTCCATTATATATTTAACACCCACTAACATTGTTATGTTTTTTCTCACCATTGGATCTTTGATTTGATTGAACACTGACTATTGATCTTATTCTAAACACTTTTTGACTCTTTGACCTTGTTTATGCCATAGATCTTCTACCAAAGATCCTAAGATATTGACACCTATTAGATCTACGTTCAACCTTAAAATCATTTTAACCCAAATGGTTACTTACCATAGATTTATATTAACATCTTCATGCATGTCCCAGACTGCTAGTTTAACTTTGAATATTTATATCTTGAGATAGAAAAGACATCAATATATGAAATTTGTAGATGATGATCTAGGCATGAAATACATCATGTCCATGCAATTATTTATCCTAAAATGCTTTACAAGTAAATATATTAAATTCAAAAACAACTCGTTATGTTCATTTGTATATGATGTTTGATGATGGCCTAGTTCTTCTAGGCTTGCTCAAGTCATTTATTGATCATCCATTTTAATCAAGATTCTGCTCAGCTGATCTATCCAATAAAAATATTGGCATGTGGGACAAAACAACCAATAATTACTATATTTTTCAAGTCTAAGAATATGTGCATGTAGTAAGAATGACTAAAATTAGATCAAAAATAATTGAAATCTGAAAGTTGAATGTCTAGTTCTACGTGGACATTTTTGGTAGAAGATGGACACTTAAAAAAAAGTTATACGAATGTCTCTAAAAAATTATTTTAAGATGTGGTAGATTATTTTGACATAAATCAATGCACATAATTTTAAACAATTTTTTCTATGTAATATTAGAATCTCATTAATTGTGTGAAGATCAACATTTTTGTCTCTTTCACTTTGAAACCCAAAATCCACTTTCAATGCTAGGTTTACCAAAAAATGGAATTAAAATATGGGTTGAGTTGACCCCAACCACTACCCATTGAGTGGATGAGCTTTACCTACATTTCCAATACTCTAAAGAGAGCTCAAACCACATGTAGTTTTTCATGTTAGGTGAATGTGTTTAATAGTTCTCCTTTAGTATGGATGAAACCTAGAACTTAGATTTTGACACTTGATAATATGAAAGCTTAACTTGGCTCATGAAATTTTGACTTGGCTATGGCTTGATCCTTTGATGGATTTTTAATTTTTAAGCTTTAAAATTATTCTTATGAATGTGTAGAAGATATAATTCTTCATTATAGGTGATAGATAGATTTTTTATAGATAGTGATAGGTTTAGACCTATTATTTATATATTATTAAATATTTATGTTAAAGTATTCCATCATAAACATGAAAAAATTATGATTTGACCCATAAGAGAGACTTGAATCTAGGTAAAAAATGAATGTTGAAAGGCATGTAGATAGATCTAGTACTAGTAAATGGTTTTTGTAAATAAGAGATATATGAGTATGACTAGAGGGGTCTATGAATGAGGAAATAATGATTTTATAATCATGAGATATTTTTATTAGGATAATAATAAAATTTGGAATATACTAGGGAATTATAGTACATGAATGATTGTAAATCTTTAAGGACAGGCCCATAGAAGGTGAATGGCTAGGAAAGAGTGTGGGAAAGAGTGATATATGTATACACAAGTCATGTAAAGTAAAGATAAGTTAATAATGACATTTTCAAGTGTCTAATAATATTTTTATGTGTCTATATATATGCTTTATATCGATTGTATTCCTTACATGTGGGGTTCGTGCATAGATTACATGATTTAATTGACCTCTTATTAGTGTATTTTTCAATAAATATTAGTCAAAAGGTTAAATTTTCTAAGATTAAGTAAAAAACATACATAATGAATGCATTAATAACTATGTGCTCAAATTTTAAATTAGGCTTACCAAAATGTCACATGAAAATCATGATAGTGAGATTCAAATTATATTCTTTGATAATTGTATCAACCTACTCAAGGACAAAGTCATGTTTAACACATATTATTCATTTGATGAATTTTGCATGTGCTATGCAATATTTAGGTTACACTTAAGATGTTAATATGTTATAGTACACATATTTATTTTACATCCACTACATATAAATATTAAGGAATAACAATGCTCAAATCTAAGACTAATTATACACTTCATTTTCAATCTAATAATGAGGCCAAGATAGTTAATTTAGTTTCCCAACCTAGTGATGATCTTACCTTTCTCACTTCTAATCAAAGGTGACAATTCAAGACACTATCGGGTCCATCACATGTGATATTAAAGTAGTTAATTTAATGGAATGTGATTTATTTACCATAACCTTTCTAAATGATACAAATAGATAATTTACTAATGGTTATGATCTTTACCAATGTTTTTCATATCATTAAGCTTCAAAATATGTAGCTAATAGATGTTTCAAATAGTGACACAAGATATAGGACTTAATTGATAAAAAAAACCATAATAATTTATGGAAATAATTACACATTCACTAAATTTATTGAAAAATCTAATAAAATCATAGAATATTTATTAATCCATTACCAAATCACAATTCTCTCAAACAAAAAATGTGCATGAGATTGAAAACATTATTAGCTTAATTTTGAGTTTTAAAAGGCATATGCCTTCCATTACATTTAATGACCATGAGGTACCTAATTATGCTTCAAATAGTTTTCCTACATACACACATTTTTTTATTATAATCATTTTACCACACTTAGAATTATGATTGAGAATGATTCTAGCAAAAAACTTTTTTTCAATGTCATTCTTATTATTCACTGTCAATCTAATTTTACTCAAAATAAGAATAAGTGATTTCAATTAAATAGATACAATCATACAAATTAAATATATAACTCAAATATATCTAATTATATTGGATCAAAGAACAAGACAAATTTGGTAAAGGAATCCAGATTATGCAAAATAAGTGTAAAAGGTTAAGGAATGATCACAATTGCTTATCATTCTATAAATATGAATGTGTAAAATTACTATGCATAATTTTTTGTTCCTAATACTGAAATATATAATTCTATAATTATTTCTAAGTATACACATACAACACATAGGTTTGAGATGGGTAGACACACTAGTAAAATATCATGCTCACTGAATTTGTCTGTGTCACCAAGTCCAACTTATGTAGGGATTAGAAAATAATACTTTTTTCACTACTTAACTACATCTATTTTGATATTATTATAATTATTATTCATTATTTTTCCAATCATATTGTGAAAAAATTATTTTATTCCTTTTTTATCTAGCTTGACACTCAAAAATAAATAGACCTATGGAGTTATGCAACTATTTAAGTGATATTATAAACTATCACACATGCTTAGAATTATATGTCTAAATAATTTTATGAGTTTGTGTATTCAAATATATTTAATTATGGTTACAAAATCCTCTACCCTAGAAGTGATAAATGCAATAATGAAGCTCAAATTGAAGTAAGAGGAAATATATTTGATGTTTAGGTCATGTTTTGACCTTTGATATTATATTTTATCTATTTTTTGGATCATATCTCATACCATTAAATTACTTGACATGACCTAGTCTATATAGGTTAATCTATAACATGTTATACATATTCAATTAACTTTAGAATTGACAAGGGATGAGGTTAAAGGTGCATAATCAATGGAACTGGGTAGAAAGTACCATAAATTTATAAGGGTAAAGTGTATTGGGAATGTGTCTAACTTAGAAAAACTCATGATCTATGTGAATCTCACCTAGATATGGTGTAAGCTCTTTTCTCAAGGTAGAGTTTGATAACATGCTATAAATAATGTAATGACTCTAAGAATAATTTTTTCTAAGTTTTATATATTTATTTTTAGGTTTAAGGGATAATTAAGGGCCTTAGTGAGACTAGGATGGATAAAGATACAATCCAATACATAAAAATCTATCAAATATGATAAATTAGGAATAAAATCTTAGGAATAAGGGTCTTGTGCCAAATTTGGGTGTCTACTTAATGTCACTAGTTTGACATGGGCATAATAATTCAAGTGAATTAATGTGTTTATAAAAGTATAGACACTCAAGTTAAGCCTCCATCCATAAAATTTTTAACGTACCTACACCAATGTCTAATTTATTTAAGTAGTCAATGCTCATTCTATATATTTGAAGTTTGAATATTTTGAAAATTTAAAGATGTTTCATGTTTGAATTTTTAAAAGAGAGAATATGAATGAATACACCTAGTTTTTATTTACTCCACATGTTGAAACAAAGTGACTTTCATAACTTGATTTGGTATATGTGTTGATACATAGCCAACACTTAGTTAAGATTCACTAGTGCAAAACCCAATTATTTATAAAGGAAGTATAAAAATTTGTTCAAGTTCAATAAATTTCACTCAAGCCTAATCAAATTCACTCTAATTTTTTCATTTTTAATAAAATGAACCTATTTCTTTCTTTATTTTGAGGTAAGGGATGAATACCTAGGCTACAATCACTCATCTTAAATTATAATGTTAAAATACCCCATATGTTAGAATATAACATAACTAAAGCATCAATATCCTAAACATATGCCACTTAAAATTGAATACAATGGATAATCATGAATTATTTTTAAATATATGTGTAACTCTGAATCTAGCATATAAATATTCCATCAAATTAGCATAATGCAAATGGTACAATTCCCTTGCAATCAAAATTATATGAAATAACTATAATGTCCCAAATAGTATACAATATGCCCCAAGTGGGATAGATATATTAATGAGAAAAACAAGTAAAATAACCATGTATATGCATGGTAGGTACTATGTCAATGCATGCACCAATAAAGTATAATGACATGTATGGTAAACATCATGGCAAAAATTATATAATGGAATAATAAATGATTAACATCATGACTACAGGTAATGAATAAAGTAAAAAACTATATAAGTTAGTGACAAATTTTTTTATTAATACCACATAAGGATTAGACCTATAAAACATGATGATAATAGGATCCTCTATGGGCAGTGATGAAAAAATAAACACACACATACACATGTAACCAACAATTCATGCATAAAAGTAAAAGTAGCCAAGTAACAATCATAATGAACATATCCGTGTGATATATAATATCTAGGTACTAGAATAAGATGTAGTAACAATGTAATAAAACTAAAAATAATAAATTATAATCAAGGATAGATATCATTGTGTAGTATTTACTAGATGACAATGCCCCTAATATAGGACATGCTAGTGATGAAAATGTGCCTTCAAAATTTTGTTAATAGAATGAAGTTTAGTATCATGTAACATGTGAATTTTCATAGCATCTAATAAATAAATACTATGAAAGGCATATTGTAAACCATGGATATGAAAACCTCTATCATATGTAAAAATGTACCAATTTAAAAAATAATATTTTTAAATTTTTATTTTATAATAATTTTATTTATTTTTTACAAAATATATCTATAAAAAACATAAAATAGATTTTACATATTATTCACAAAAATTAGGTGTTATGAGAACACAACACATCATATATACACTATGTACTAATTTGGAAAATATAATGAACCAATATACATATCACCCAATAATGAATATTGTGAAAAAAATATGTGTAAACCATGTATATTAAAACTTATAGAATAGGTAAATATGTAACCATGGAAAAATAATATTTTTTAATTTTGAATTTGTCAATGTTTTTGAATTTTATAGAATGATATCCTATCCTTTATAGAAAAAACATATCAATTTTGTATAGATTATGATGATATAATGTGAAAATATGTAAAGTGATGTGTAAGGCATAAAAACCCATGAAAAGTAATAGTAAAACACACATAAGTAGAATAAATCCCAATCGTAAAATAATATAAAAGTGTTAAATTTTAATGATATATATGAATATGTGGAAAGTTTCATTAGTGATTATATCATAAAATAAATATGATTAAGTACATGGGAAAGACCCCATGCTGATGAATGTACAAAACTTGATAATATAAAGATATGGTAATAAATGTATCATGAGTAAAGACATATCATATGTCACAGTAAATACAAGATATAAATTTTGAATAAGAAATGTAGACCTATAAGTTAAATAAAGGGGTATAAAATACACTATAGGAGAAAAAATTCAATGTGAAACATGAATGGATACAATACTCCCATTCGATGAAAATATGTGATATAAAAAATAATGGGTATCATGCCCCCATTAGGCTAAAAATAATGTATATAGATATAGTCATTTAGGAACAAGTGTGGGCACAATACCTTGATATGTAAATATATGATCAACTCGAGTGGAGGTTTCAACCCCATCTTACTTATTAGTGATCAATACAACTATATGAAAACTAATACCCTCCTTTAACACAAGGGAATAATGATATACCATTAATAACAACTTTTTTTCAAATTTGTAGGATGTGCCTCAATGAATCTCAATTTGAATTAGGATTAAATATATTTTATGTTTGGCTGTAGATTTAACCTTTGATATTATATTTCATGTGACTTATATATGTTATGATTTATATCTCATTTAATCAAATGAATTGACATGACCTAATATATATGATTTTCACCATGGGGATTAGGGAAAAGTGTGCATGGGAAAACTGAGTTTAGATGTGTAGAGTGAATGTGCATAGTTAATTTATATAGATAAAAACTAAACACATTCGATGGATTGGAAATCTTATTTTGAAAAAAAAAATGTAATTTATATTCAATATAAAAGAATAGGTAGATTTGAGAAATGTATTTCAATGCATCAATTAGAAAATAGATATGCAAAGCATGTTATTTTTGTTATGACTATGTATAACACCGACCCTTATCTGGATGCATATGTCACATAGTTATACAAAAATAATATAAGAGAAGTTACAAATATTTTATTGTGATAAAAAATATGGTAGACTCATTTCATGTTCCTTGGTGGATGATAGTGGAGATTCCAAGTTGGTGGTGACTAATGGTTCAATTAACAAGATTCCCAAATGGAAAGTGCCATCTTATAAGTAATGAAGTCAGAATAAGCTAACACATGGATGTGTTGGAGTGAAGACAAGTATGGTAACATGAGTATTTGAGTGATTAATAGTGAGGTGAAAGGTATTTGATTTGATCATCTCATAGTAAAGTATGTCATTTATGATCAAGTTTGATCTAAGTGCAAAAGTCTACAAACACATGCATGACTTATGTTCAAGTTTGTAAGCAATATCTAAGTTGAGGAGTTAATTATATGTATAGATAAATAAGTGATGAGATTTTTATATTGTGTATAATATTTTCATAGATCATTCACCCTATATTTAATAATAATGCTCTCCATTACATCGATATTTAGTTAAGGAAATTACACTCAAAGTTTTTGAGAAGTTAACCACTTGGCCTAATCCACATATTGTCCAACCTTGACCACTAATAAAATTTGATGTGTGTCATGGTGGGTATATGTTTCTATAACTTAGATGATATATTCCTTATTTGTGGAGATTAATTATTTGATATCTAAATAAAAAGGATGTTTTTATGTTGTTAGCTTAAGAATTGGTAGAGTGCAAGGCTTGAAAAGTTACACATTGAAGATAGGGTATAAGCCCAAGTATGAAGTGAGATCAATAATAAAGGAATTTTCATTATATATTCATAGAATGGTGTAATTACTATTGGAGGTTCTAGGTTGCATCCTAGCTAAGAGAGGAGTGTTCATGTCTAAACCTCAAACTTAGTCTAGTATGGGAATGACCTTAGGATATGTATTACCTAATTATAAGTCAAACCTCAGTATTTGAAGGGGCTAGCTCCCCTAATTTTCTCATTTAAATTATCTCTCTATAAGATATAAACTTTATGGGGATGAAAAGGGTAAATAATATGTCATAGGAATGAAAAACTACTATAAATTATGGTGATGCACCTAATAATATTTTATCCACTCTTTGAGCTTAAACTCTTCATCACACTAATATACTATGTACAGAACTTAACACACTACCTTAAATGACTTCTAAGAAATAGTGTTTCATTTAGAGGTCAGTTTGATTGAATTTAGAAAGAGGGTAATGAGGATAATTCATGGTTAAAAAGAAAATACAGCCAAAAATCCACTTCAATCTTGTGACATCAACACCAAGACACACCAGGTGACTTGTAAGGAAGGTTTGTTAGCACTTATTTGGGACATGGAACTATAGAATGGAAGATGAAACAAATTTTTGTATATCAATATAATCATAAAAAACTAGGTACTAATCATGAATAAGTAGCTACAAGTATTCTATTCATTTATCTAAGAGGTGTAAAAGCACAAGTGTTGATAATGTTTCCTCATACCAGCCTAAGGGATATAATCCAAGGCTAAAAGACATCAATATATAGTAGAAAATGGAGATAAATGAAGATAAATTTGATGTGTAAAAGTGGATAATGGGTCATTAATGACTAAATTCCACTCCAAATGGTAGTTACATCAGTTACATAATCTCTCTTTAACCTTATCCATGTGTTGAAACTAACTCCACCTTAGGCAATGACCTTGAAAGTGAATTATTATTACTTTAATTATAAGTTACCAAGTGTTACAACCTGAATTTACTTTCTTCCTTATCATTTATATGCCAAACTTGAGTCCTTTTAATGACCCTATAGGTCTCCTAGGCCAATTACGCCTAGTAGCCTAGCTGTTTACATTAGGAAACCATGAAATACCTATGAGAGAGCTTGATAAACTATGAAAACATGACATTGATATCCAAAAAAATCCATTAAAACATGGCATAGGCTCTCTTGATCAAAGAACACCTACAACATTTCCTTACCTAGTTGACTAGGACATTCTTCTTCAATCACTAAAAGACTATCTATTTTGAAGGCACTTATAAATGCATTTCCAAATTAAGTTTTTGGAATTTTATGATTTTATAATATAGACTAAGCCTCATACTAAATATCCCAAGAATTGGAATCAATCTTGACTACCAGATACCCCTCTTTTTTCTTAAAACACTAAAAAAGTATGGATTTTTGACACTTCCATACAATGTTCATATAATCAGGTACCATGGGTGGAATCCTATTTTAATTTAATCTAACATACATGATATTTCCATGTCATTATAGGGTCCTTAGATATCCAAACTCTAACTTTTCGACAACTAGGTTTGCCTAGGGTTTTAGGGAGGTTTATGAGTGCTTAAGTGTCTTAAGGATAGTTCATACCATACATACATCCAAGTTTGGAAAAAATTACCTGGATTTGAATTTTAATAACCTAATAAACTTAAATTAATGGTATAGTTTCCCATGAAAATGGTGGGTAAAGATATGAGCATTAGAAAGTGACCTTAGGGTAGTCTGCAGGACATTTCTTAGTGCTTAACTTCTTAACATTCATTCATAAAAATAATCCCCCCAATGTGAATAAAATCTTCATGAATTTTCAGTTCATATGGGGAATTAAATTTCCCTAGGTTATATTTTCTTGATTACCTATTTGATGGAGTAGGTGATCACTTGAAGATGGCCTTCAAATTTCTTGTGTGCAAGATAACTCGTTTGAGCATTGTTTTAAGAGACTTAGACCAATTTCCTCAATTTTTTACACTTGGAACCCTTTTTTAGGTCTTAAAAATCCTTATACATATTAAATTTTCCATTAAACTAATTATAATATCTTTAAGAACCTCCACATGGCACTGGGTCTATGTTCAAGACTATGTTCCTGTCTGTGTTATCCCACCTCTAAAGTTTTTGACTATTTGTCTAGGTATTATACCTCTAAATTAGGTTTATAAACATTTTAACATTATCTATAATTGTAAAAAAACCTCTATATGTCCCCATTTGTCTACATACCCCATATAGTGTGGGTGCACCTCTAATTTACTGAGTGATTGTCTTAGACAAGCCTTAGTCAAAGATAAAATAGTGGCTATACCCACTATTTTTATAGACCAAGTTAATATATTAGTAATTTATGTGGGTCAACATGAACATTAATACAAAATATTTATACTTTAAATTTCTTATGAAGGACTTAACTAATCATTTTGGCTCAAACTAGTTAGGTTGACTGTAGATTGTGTTTGATCAATAAACCTTGAGTATGACTTGTTTGGCATTATCCCTTGAGGTATTAGTGTTAATGAGGAGGTATTTTTGTATTCTCAAGGTCATAATAATTCTCAAGTGATGGTTAATTTATGTTTTTTTCATTTTTATACTTCATTCTCTCCTTAGACATATACCTTATATCTGTAAATACCTATGTGGTTCAATCCTGCTTAAGTGTTACCTTTGCCTCCTCTGAGGTGATAACCATTAGTCATAAAATTAATTCAATATTCACCTCAATTATCCTTTTATTAATATTTTTATTTTACCATAAGTATATTATTGTCTCTAATATGTATTGACTTACTATATATGTACCCTTATTCATGTTATGAGTGTAGGGTTTGTGTCATATATGTGGGAGAGGAAGGTGATCATAAGATGTTTAACCTTCACAACACATTCATGTCTCCACTCATCCCTTTAAATTAATATCTTCTCATTATTTCATTGGTTTCCATGTTCTTAGATGACATACACAGTGTCCTCTTATAAGATCCTATTATAGTAGCCTAAAGGGCTAGTTATAAGTGTATGCTATTACATTCTTGGCTGGGTAAGGGGTTGAACCTCTCAATATGTAAATGTCTTGGGAATTTTGGAGAATGGATTCCTTGATTAATTTTCTAATAGTCTACTCACTCAACTAACTACCTCCAAACTATAACTCACCTTATTATCTTTTTGCATACTCATTATAGGTATCTGATTTACATTAGGCCCTTTTGAGGGAGTTAATATATCCCAAATAGTTGATATGATCCTCCTTGATCATCATTCACACCTATGACTTTCCATTATTACCCTCACAATATTTTGAAAGACAACTCTTATTCAATTATCTTCTTATGTCATGAATAGGCCTACTCAAGGATGTAGGCATGAATCAAGTCTTATATGGGATAGCGATTGAGGCTAAAAGGTATGAAGTAGTTTTGTGATTGCTCCACTTGAATATATCACTATCAATATTTAGGATACTCATTATTATTTCTCACTCAAGATCTAAACTCAGACCATCTTCTATAAAGCTCAGTCACCAAGGACTATAAAATCTATTATACAAACTAAGACTCTAATGTTGGAGAACATGTGGTGAAGGTCTTGAGAAATAACATGATATCATATTTAATAACCAACCATTACATTTAATTTCAATCACAATTACACTATTTGTTCATATTCACCTATCATAACATCTTTTGAAGTGCTTCATGGTGATTGTTAACTATGTCAGACCCTTGTATGGATAGAGGAGGGACATGAGCAATCACCAAGGTGCAAGGATGGCCTTAAATTTTTCTAAATAATTTTATAAATAACATCCACCTTTATTAGATACATGATTCACTCTAATTATGTAGGTTTGAGGTAAGGAAACAAGTTACATGAAAATCCCCAAACTTACCTTAACTTCTTCTAATAAGGTAAACTGGGGTGGTTATTGGGATTCTTAACTTGGTTTTCATGATTGAATTTTCTTGGGTTTATTTTTAATCCTAGTCTAGTGAATAAACCCACCTAATTATCATTATATTCCACTCATATGGGATTTTTAAACCACCTTAAACATCTTGCACTTTGGGATAGTAATGATGATTGCTATATGTTGTTATTGAATTGAGTTTTAGTCTTGTCTTGTCCATTAAGCCATCAACTAGGATATAAATTATTCCTTTAGGTAGTAATATCCTATTTAAGGCATTAAACATACATGATTGACCACATATAACTCAAGGTAAGTGTTATTTATCCCTAGTTTGGATGTCACCCTATCATATCTCCTTCTTAGTCCCCTACTATATCAGCCTTGTTGTAAGTCGAGACTTTCCTCAAATAGGTACTCATTGATATCTTATACACCATTAGAGTTTCATATATGGTGCCCAATTGGTTCAAATTTGAAGGAGGTGTATATAAAATCCTTCCATCCTTATGTTACCCTAAGTGCTTCATTCATTTTCCTCAACCTACTCTTCACCATTAAATATATGCTTCTGTATGAGGTCTAAAGGGACTTAACTTAGTTTTTGATTGGGTGAGGATCCTTATTTTTATAATTATCCTTTCTTAATTCCTAAAATTTCTAATTTTATGGAATTTTAAGACCTTGCATATGAATTTTCCATAAACTATCTCTTTTGGAGGCACTCAAACCCTTTCACATAGTACATCTTCTATTCATGATGACTAGTGTAATGAAACTATAGATTTGACCCTATGGGGGGATTTTGGAGAAAATTATCCTTGATAAATAATTTATTTATTGATATAAGATGTAAATAATACATTATAAATACCAAATTACTAATAAAACACTTCAAACATCATCACAATCCTCTCCTAAGTACACCAAAATCCTACAACTTCAAGAAACTCAGTCCATACTCTAAAAATAGAAGAAACCTTAGAGTTTGTTTATTTTATACACTAAAAAAAATGTGAGGTATGGATTTTGGTAATGGATATGGTATATGGTATCCTTTTGAACACAAAAAAATACTTGTTTGTAGAAAAACTTCAATAGCAGACCAAAAATATTACAAACCGTAACCCCTACACAGTTAGATAAGCTCATGGGAGTGGCCAAATTCTTATCCATCATTCATAAATCAAAATAAATTGATTTTGAAACAAAATCCATGTATGATATACTCAAGGGAAACCCTTTCATTCCTCAAAATATCAGGGCATGAATTTCTCTCTCCTCTCTATACTAAGTGAAAACCTAGGATGTTACACAAGCTTCTAAAGAGAGTGATGAAAAGATGGGATAGGTTTATACAATCTTGGGGATATGAAACTCCTATAAAGCCTAAATTTGGAATTGGAGGTATGTATATATCCATGTTAATATCTAAAATAAACCCTTGTAAGTATATTTATGTGGACTAAGGAGAAAACACCTATTTTTGGCTTGAAACTACCACATTTGCTTTGTAGATTTATAGAGAATGGATGCCAAGTGTTCACATAGCTAGTTTAGGCATGTACGTACCTATCAAATCTTTTCAAATTATTTACTTTCCCTCCAATGTTCTATATCACTAAAAACCCACCTTTTCAAGTCATAAAAGGGCAATAAAACACAAATAAGTGGGATATATGTTATCATTTGACCTTTTCACCTTTTTAACGAGTGGTAAAATATATGGGAAGTGTTATATGAATTGAAAATTTCAATATATGACTAAAATTACACATTTTTACCACTTTTAACATATGAAACATCATGACCATGGCTATTAATGCCTAAAACAATAATAGGTTTCAAAATTATTTTACTTGAATATTTTCAAATGAATCTTAAATGATGATAAAAAGGATAAAATGGAATCATTAAGGATTAATTAAGGCATAAAGTGACTCAAAAACCCATGACAATGTCAAGTTTTGAATGTAGGTTTGACTATTTTGACCTGAGGGTTAAAAATTTGGTCAACATTTTTGGTGACTCCTAGGGATGACTAGCCTATTGGTCATAAGGACCCAGTGGATCAAGTATGACATGACCAAAAATACTACAATCATGGACTTATTAGCTAGTCTAGTGCTCAAGGACACTACTTGGATTGAATCAACATCAAGATACACAAATCCAAGCAAGTGAAACAAACCTAACACTTAATTCTAAGAGACACACCAAACAAGACACATAAGCAATAAAGGAGATAAATGACAAGCTTACATAGACCACACTTATTTGAAGAAATATAAACAATCCAAATAACTAGTATATAGAACTAAACTCAGTGGACCTTTTCCCTCCTAGATCAAAGGGAAAGTTTCTTTGGACTCTCTTGCCATAAGGTAGGCAATGATGTGAAGCAAACAACTCTATGAATGATATAATTGGTGGAGCATTATTATTATTTTATAATTCATGTATGATACTCTCAAGTTCTATATCAACTACAAATAGATGGCCTATTAACACATAATCACTACTTGTATCAAATTTTTACCTCCTAGTACTCCTAATTACTTTTGACCTCTTAAAGAGAGATAATGTGACCTAGGACTACATCATGTTGGTTATCTCCAAGATCCACAAGACCAGGTATTGTTAAGATTTCAATTTGAAGTACATAATAAATATCATCCTTAAGAACCTTAGATACTACTTCAACTTCATCTTCAAGCTTCCTTCTTGGTTCAAAAAACTCTTGCTCCAACTAACTACCTAATGTAAATAAGACAAGTCCCTCTTATTCATGCTTTTTAAGATTTACATACTACTCATTAGGGAAAGGGATAGTTTCAATAGTAAGAAGAGGGTAGTACTCTTCTTTAAGGACCTCAAACAAGTGTTCTTCAAATGCAACAACTTCTTGAGATATCATGTTTATGGAGTTGTCTTCTCTTTGCTTGGTGAACTCATGTTCCTCAACTTGGACCAACCCATAACATGCTTCAATGAGGTTGTATCCTAATCCTATAATATCAAAAAAAATCACTTGAATTATTCTATAAAAATGTATCATCCTAAATAACCATTTGATGGCATTACAAACCTTCAATGTTGTCTTGATATTCAATATCCTTAACTAGTCTGTAACTTTCTTCCACCACTTTACAAGTGTCTAGGGACTGTTATGATGGAGGGTAGTTTCCATGTCTTCAAGGAATTATTGGAGGTCATCCTTACTTTTTCCAATGTAACCATATTCCTCTTGGGGATCAAAAAATTCCTATAACTTATCATCTACACTTTTGAAAATTAAAATGTGTCCCTCCTTATCAAGTGGTAATCCAAGGATAAGTTCCTCTTCAACCTCTAATAAGTCATCACCATAAAATGCAGATTTAACCTAATTTTAATTACTTAGCTTTTCAAGGATAGGTTCTTTCTTTATGATTTCCATAGGGTACTCTTGGAGTGACTATAAGAGAGATGAGATATATGCCATATTTTCTTCATTTAGTTATTTGTATTCAACCACCATACTCTCATTATTTTTCACATTAATCTAGATGCATTTCCATGATGGAAATGATCTAGACTCTTGAGGAGGGGGATGGGGATTGAATGACATTAGGTTTTATTGACTTGACTGCATGACATGATTCCAAGATAGAAACATAGGCTTAGGAGTTTCCTATGTTGAGTGTACTATTGTTTAGGGTATGAAGGAAGGTATGTGTAATTAAGGTGGTGTTGGTTTTTTAGCTTCTATGTATTGACGTAGGTGTTTATCTACCACCTTAATTTTATTAGTAAGGATTTCTTTAAAATAATACCTTTATTGATCATGATGACTAGTTATTCCAACATAAACCTTTATTTCTTCTTGGATTGTTCCTTGGACAACTTTGTTTGAGGGGAAGGTTGAGCAGAGTTGGGAGGAACCTTGATGAATTTGAAACTCAATTTATGAGATATTTTTAGGGGTGATGGGAAGCTCATTATGAGATTGACATGGGGTGGAGGGAAGAAATATGGTTAATGGGGTATTTGTTTGATTTCATGTGATGCCAACTTATCCTCAATATTAGAGATTAGTTCCTATATCTTAAGCATGTCAATATTATTTCTAGAATATCCTCCCCTAATGAAAGACATACAATTTTCCTTTACCTACTATAATGAAGTTATAACACCCCTAATGATATGTTTGAGAATTTATTTCCCATATCATTTCAATGTGTTAATGTTTATCATATACTTCTCATGGTCCATAGAGCTTGTTTAAGGCAAGATATGGAGTTGCTTAGGGTATGAGTGGTAATTCCAAGGAGGTCATGCTACTTCCATGATTGATTAGGTTGGTAATAAGGATATAAAGGAGGTAGATGAGGCTCATGATAGGGTTGGTAATCTTGTTAATAGGGAGACTCATCATAGGACTGGTAAGGGTGAATATAGAGATGATAAGGACCAAGATTGTAAAGGGTCATGATGGAATTAGAGAGTGTCATAGACATGCTCATAAGGGAATGAATAACATGATTATGTCCCATAACCATCCATACCTCATCATAAATAACAAGAGAAGAATGAAACTAGGGGTGATAATCTTTCTTACCCCTAAAGTGAAGACTTGTTATGACTTTATTGTAATTTTCTGACTATAACTCTATTGATGTAGTGATTGAATCTCTTAAAGATGGTTTCAAATTGTCCTTCCAAATTGTCAAAGAATGCTTCAATGAATTTGAATCTCATCCTCCTTGGCATGCCATAACTATTGGAGGTTTTAGGTTTTACCCTAGCTAAGAAGAGGAGTGTTTATATTCAAACCTCAAACCTAGTCCAACATGGGAATGACTTTAGGCTATAGGTTACCTAATTTAGGTCAAACCTCAAGATTTTAAGGGGATAACTCCCATAATTTGGTAATTTCAATGCTCTCTCTCTAAGATCTAAAATATATGGGGATGGAAAGGGTAAATAAGATTACATAAGAATGAAAACTTACTCTAAAGTGTGATGATGCACCTAATAATATTTTATCCATTCTTTAATCTTGAACTCTTCATCAGACTAATATACTATGGATAAAACTTAACACACTACCTTAAATGACTTCCAAGAAATAGTGTTTCACTTAAAGGTTAGTATGATTGATTAAATCAAGAGGGTAATGAGGATAATGCTTAGTTCAAAGGTAATTACAAACAAACATCCACTTCAAGATTGAGACATCAACATCAAGACACACTATGTGACCTATAAGGAAGGTTTGTTAGCACTTAGGTGGGACTTGGACCTATACAAAGGAAGATGAAACCAATTTTTGCATATCAATACAAGCATAAAACACTAGTACTAATCATGAATAAGTAGATTCAAGTATTCTATTCATTTATCTAATAGGTGTACAAGTACAAATTTTGATAGAGTTTCTTCATACCAACCTAAGGGATACAATAAAAGATAATATCCACCAATATATAAAAGAAAATGGTGAGAAAGAGAAAGAGAAATTTGGCATGTAAAAGTGGATAAGGAGTCATTAATTACCAAAATCCACTCCTAATGGTAGTTACATTAGTTATATAATCTCTCTTTAACCTTCTCCATGCATTAATGCTCCTTAAAGGCTCTTTTTGGCATTAAAAGTGAGGTGATGGAGCTGATTCATCTTAAATTACTTTGTCAAAGGATTGAGATTTATCAAAATAGTCTTTCACTCCTTCTAATGGTATTTATGTGGTGTACATGGGTGTAATTAGGCCTCCCAAGAGGCATTGAGCAACACACTAGTCTCTGTCATGAAGATCAAACCTTAAAACTACCTCCACCTTAGGTAATGAACTTGAAAATTCATTATTTTTCCTTGAATGATCAGTTAATATATGTTAGAACCTAATTTTAATTCATTATTTAGCCTTTATATTCCAAACTTGAGTCTTTTTTATGACCAAATAGGTCTACTAGGCTAATTAGGCATAATAGTCTAACTATTTGTACTAGGCAACCATGAAATACCTATGAGAGAGATTGGTAACCTATGAAAAAATTACATCCATACTTGAAACAATCCCTTCAACCATTTCATAGGCTTTCTTGATAAAATAACACCTATAACTTTACCTTACCTATTTGACTAGGCCATTCTTTCACAAGTAGACTGGCTACTTTGAAGGCACTTGTAGAGGAATTTATAAATGATTTTTTGGGATTTTTATGACTTTATAATATGAAATAAGTCCCATACTAACTATCCAATGGATTAAAATCGATTTAGACTACCACATACCCCTTTTTCTACTTAAAACATTGAAAGAGTATAGATTTATGACACTTTTGTACCACATCTATATAATTAGGTACCATGGGTGGAATAATATTTAAGTTAATTTTAACATCCATGATCTTTATAGGTCATTTTAAGGTGATAATATATCAAAACACCAAGTTTTCCACAACTGGGTCTGCCTAGGGTTTTAGGGAAGTTTAGGAGTGTTTAGGGGTCTAAAGGATAATACATATTGTATAGACATCTAAGTATGGAAAAATTCCATGTATTTAAAGGGTACTGACCTACTGAACTCCATTAATGGGTTGTGTTACCGTGCAAAGGGTGGGTGAAGATACGGGCATTAAAAAGTGACCCTATAGTAGTCTATAGGCCATTTCTAAGTGCCTAAATTCTCAATATTCATTCATAAATATTATATACCCAATTCTAATAAAATATTCATGAATTTTAATTCCATATGGGGAATTAAACTTTTCTAGTATCTCTAGTCTTGATCACCTATGTGGTGGAGTATGTGAACACTTGAAGATGGCCTTCAAATTGTGTGTGTATAAGCTAACTAGTTTGAGCATGGTTTGAATATACTTGGACCAATTTTTTCACTTAATTGCACTTAGAACCTTATTTTTAGGTCTTAAGCATCCTCATACATCTTACCTTATCCATTAAGTTTATTACAATGGTCTATGTGCAAAACTGTGTTCCTGTCTATGTTAGCTCACCTCTAAAGTTTTTGACTATTGGTCTATGTATTACACTTCAAAAGGATGTTGAGTAATATTTTAACATCATTACTCATTAAAAAAAAACCTTCTATAGGTTACCAATTTTATATAAACCCCATATGGCATGGCTGCACCTCCTATTCACTGAGTGACATCTTAGACAAGTGTCAATCTGAGACAAAATAGTGGATATACCCACTATTTGTCTAGACCAAGTAAATATATTATAAATTTTTATGGTTCATCATTAAAAATATTACCAAATATTAATACCTTAACATGCTTATAAAGGCCTCAATTGATCATTTTGGCTCAAACTAGTTGGGCTACCTGTAGACTATATTTGACCAAGAAATCTTGACTATGACCTATTTGTCATTATCCCTTGAAGTATTAGGCTCCATGGAGAGTTTTTTTTGTATGCTTAGGATCATAATAATTCTTAGGTGATGGTTATTTGATGATGTTTCCTTTGTTTACTTCATTCTGTCCTTAGACTTAGACCTTATGTCTATAAATACATATGTGTTTCAATCCTACTCAAGTGTTACCTTTGCCTCCCTTAAGGTGATAACCATCAATCTTGAATTCTCATTAAATCTTAACCTTAGTCATCCTTGTAATAATGTTTCCCTTTTATCATAAGTATATCATGGTTAATGATATATATTGACTTGTTATAGATGTACCCTTATTCATGTTATGTGTGCATTATTTGAGTGCCATATCCATATGAGAGGAAGTTGATCAATACATATTCAACCTTAACCACACCTTAATTTCTCCACTCATCCCCTAAAATTCATATCTTCTCATGATGTCATCAATTTTTATTTTCTTAAATGACACACACAATATCCTCTTGTAAGATCCTACTATAGTGCCTAAAGGGGTGGTTGTAGGTGTATGTTCTTACATTCTTAGTTGGGGTAAGGGGTTTAACCTCTATATCTGTTAATTAATTAGGAATTTAGAATAATTTATGCCTTGATTAGTTCCTTGTGAGTCCACTCACTCAGCTATCTACCTCCAGACTACAACTCACCTTATTATCCTTTTACATACTAACTATAGGTCTCTACTATATGTTAGGCCATTTTAAGGGAGTTAATATCTCCCAAATAATTTCTATAAGCCTCCTTTATTGTCATTCATGCCTAGAAATCTCCATTAGTACCCTCATAGTCTTATGAAAGACAAGTCTTATTCAACTATCTTCTCATGTCATGAGCAGGCCAACTCAAGGCTATAGTCATGCATCAAGTCCTATATGGGATATTGATTGAGGCTAAGAGGTATGAAGTGGGTTTATGATGACTCCAATTTAAGATCTCACTATCTATATTTAGGTTACTTATCATTCTTTCTCACTCAAGATCCAAACTCAAACCATCTTCTCAAAATCTCAGTCACCAAGGGCTATAAACTCTATTATATGGACTGAGACTCTTGTGTTTGAGAGAATGAGGTAAAGGTCTAGAGAAAAAACATAACATCATACTTGATGACTAAAACTTAAATTAACTATCATTCACCCTTCCACTTTTGTTCATCTTCACCCATCATAAAATATTTTGAAGTGCTCCATAATGATTGTTAACTATGTTAGACCCCTATATAGATAGAGGAGGGGAATGAGATTATCTCCAATGTGAAAGGATGGCCTTAAACCTATTTGATTACTTTTAAAACTCACATCCACCTTAAATATATACATGATTAAATATTATGAATTAGGTTTGGTATAAGGAAGTAAGTGGCCTTAAAATCCCCAAACTTATCTTAACTTCTACTAATAAGGTAAATTGAGGTGGTTATTAGTCTTCCTAACTTGGTTTTCATGATTGAATTTACTTGGGTTTCTTTGTAATCCTAGTTTATTAAATGACCCCATATAATTATCATTTCATTTCACCCATATGGGCTTCTTAAGCCATCTCAAGCATCTTGCACTTTGGGATAGTAGTGATGACTGTTGTATGTGGTTATTGAATTGAGTTTCAATCTTGTCTTATTTATTAAGCCATAAAATATTTATTTAGGTACTAATATCATACTTAGGTCATGAAAACTACATTATTTAACACATAAAACTCAATTCAAGTGTTCTTGATCCCTAGTTTGGATGTCAGCCTATCATATCTCCTTCTCATCCCCCTGCTATAGTAGCCTTGTTGTAAGTGGAGACTTTCGTCAAAGAGGCACTCATTATTATCTTATACACATTTAGAGTTCCATATAGGGTATACATTTAGTTCAAATATTAAGTATGTGTCTCTAAAATCCCTCCATACTTATGTTACCTTGAATTCTTCCTTTGTTTATCTCAACCTGCTCTTCACCACAAAATTTATTCTTCTGTATGAGGTCTAGAAGGACTTAATTGAGTTCTTGATTAGGTGAGGAGCCTTCTTATTGACCTTATCTACTTTAGGCCTTAATTGGATATTTTTATGGAATTTAAATACCTTCCATATGAATTGGAAATCAACTATCTCTTTTGGAGGCACTCAAACACTTTCACACAATACACCTTTTGTTCATGATGACTAGTCAATGAAACTACATATTTGACCCCATGGGGGCTTGTGGAGAAAGCCGTACATGATGAATAATGTATTGATGGATATGAGAGGAAAATAATACATGGTATATATTAAATTTCTAATAAAACACTTCAAACATCATCATAATCCTCTTCTAAGTGCACCATAATCTTGTAACTTTAATAAACTCAATCCATACTCTGTAAATAAAAGAAAGCTTTGAGTTTGTTTATTTTAGACACTCCCGCACATGTGAGGTATAGTTGTGGGTAATGTATATGGTCCATGGGATTATTTTTAACACCAAAAAAACATTATTTTCAAAATAAATTAAACAATAAACTAAAATCATTGCAAACATTAACCCCTACGCAAATTTATAAGCTCATAGGAGTGGCTAGATTGTTAACGATTATTCATAAAGCATAGGAGATGGATTCACAAACACAATACATAAATGATATATTAAATGGAAAATATTTTATTCCGAAAAATCTTAGGTCATGAATTTCTCTCTCTTCTTTGTATTGACTAAAAACTTGAGATGTTGCACAAGCTACCAAAGAAAATAATGGAATGATGTGATAATTTTCTACAATCTTAGGGATATGAAACTCCTCTAAATATTTTATTTATACTTTGTGGGTGTATATACATCCATGTTAGTATCTATAATAAACACTTTCAAGTACATATATATGGACTAAGGAGAAAACACCTATTTTTGGCTTGAAACTACAACACTTGCTTTGTAGGGTGATGAAAAATGGATGCCAAGTGTTCAAATAGCTAGTAAAGGCATGTAAGGACCTATCATGTTCTATATCACTCAAAAAACCACCTTTTAAAGTCATAAAATGGCTATAAAACATAAATAAGTGGGATGTGCATTATGATTTGACCTTTTTACCTTTTTGAGGAGTGGTATAGACTATGGGAAGTGTTATATGACTTGAACATTTAAATAAATGACTAAAATTACCCATTTTCACCACTTAGTAAACTTGAACCATCTTGACCATGGTTATGAATGCTTAAAACAACACTAGGTTTCAAAAGTCTTTTACCTTAATCTTTTCAAATGAATTTTAAATGATGTTAAAAAGGATAAAATAGACTAATTAAGGACAAATTAAGGAATAGGTTGAATAAAAAATCAATGACAAGGTCAAGTTTCAAATGTAGGGCTAAATATTTTAACTTGAGAGTCAAAATTTGTGAACAAGTGTAATAGGTTAGAGGCTTGATATTTTGTTATGGACCTTTGAAGTGTTATTCTGAAGGTGTAATCAAACTTTATTTCCAACACAAAATGCATGAGGTGTGAAATGTGCATTGTTGTGATCATTGTAATTTAAATATGTGTAAGAGATAATATATTAAACCTATTGATGAATATATTATATGTGTAATATTAACTTCTTGGATGTATCTACTTCTTATTCCTATGTGTGAAACTCAGTGTCAGTTGGTGCATAGTAGGAGATGTCTAGAGTGTCAAAGGTTGAATCCTAGGTCATGCCTAGAATATATTACGACCTATATAGATAAGTATGAATCTATTTTAGGAATGTTTAATTTACAATAGGTTTTCATCCTAAGTGTGAGCATGTGCATGGTTGTACATTCACAAAATATGAACTAGTGTGAGATTCACCACTTTGATTTAACCATTTATTTGTGGATGAAAATTTATCAACTAATCTAGTTACTTACCCATAAAATCCCATAATTTATAAATAAAATGACTTAAAAAAATGGAAATGAATTAGATATGATGCATGTTGGAAGCCCAAAATGCACCTAAACATGGTTGAATAAGGTTTTCACATTTCATACTATTGACCAAATTTGACACTACATGTCAAATTAGGACCCCTATAGGTAAAAAATGATATTTATAGGTTCATATGGGGTTTAATTTATTTAATATGGTGTATTATATGTTTTTTTAAAATTAAATGCCTTTTTAGCCTTCGCCATGGTCTAATTAGTCAATATGTCATTTTGAGTCATTTAATAAGCATTTAAGCATCATAAATTCAAGTGGCACAATTTAAAAGGTGTAAAAGTATCCTATTTTTCTTCAAAATATCCAAAATTTCATATTCCCTAACAATAATTTTACTTCCATCTAAAACTTGTAGATTATCTAATTGAAAATCAATAAATTAACTAAAAAAGGAAGAGTTTCACACTTGTATGACCCATGATGGAGTGTGACACATGGGATAACTTTATTATATGACTATTAAGATTCATAATACTCATTTATATTCTTTAAATACTCTTAAATTGACATTTTTGAGCTACAACCATTTTGGTCCTTCTTTGTCCTTCTAGACACACAAAACCAATCAATAGGTTTGTGCTTGGTACAGATAGTTGGAGAAGTTTTAGAATAAACACCTTTGGGAGGTGAAATTAAACTAAAACATATTAGTTTAAATAAATATATTTTTAATATTGGTCAAATTTTCTTTATGAACCATCCCTAACAAGTTGAATATGTTTTTTTCTTGCCAATTTGTGCATCCTATAGGTTTTGATCTTGTTTGGATGATTTCATACAATCCATCTACTGGGGTTGACTATAGAGGACATATAAATCTTCAAAAAAAATTCTCCATTATTTTTTTAGTGTTTCAAAGTGTTTTTATAGGCCAACTATCATCAAAGTTGTAAGAGAAGCACCATTTTATGTTAGAGGTAGATTTTCACTATTTTTAGAATCTCCATGATTTGGTAGTGATTATAGGTGATGATAATAAGTTAATTATAATTTTTAAAATGTTTTTCTTATCTCATACCATTCCAATATTGTCTTTCAAAACATACTCCTTGAGGGTGTAGTCATAAAACACCATGTAGCCAATTTACTTAAAAACTATCATACATAGTCAGCTACGTGAGCTATGAAAGGTTCTAAATCACATCCAAGGAGTTATGACCATAGTATTGAGAATTTTAATACATAAAATTATTATGAAAAATTAATTTATATCCTATAAAGAGTGTAAAAAATAGAATTATTATAGTCATATGCAATATTCTCACACAATCACCATGAACATACACCTATAGGTGCCATGAAGGAAGAGTTCACGCTGAAAAGAAGGTATTGATAATTTTTCAAATTATTTAGAATGTTAATAGTGTATTTGGAGGGATGGATATAATATTATAACCCATTGAATTAAAAATACTATGCCCATTATACCACTCCTGCTCACTACCTGTAAGTAACTTAACATGCACCTACAAGTGCCCTCATAGGTCTAATCATGTTGAGAAGGATATTTTGAGATGAGAAGGGTTTAAATAATGATAAGATTATATTTATAAAAATTTAATTATATCAAAACTCATTTTAATATCACAAGTCATGTTTTCTATGAGCTATTCATGCTCACTATTTGTATGTGTAAATGGCCACCAATAGGTGGCTTAACAAAGAACCAAGGAGTTATATTAGATCATGGAAATAATTTATGGAAAATTACTTAAAGTAATATAATGTGGTTTTTATATTTATATCCCAATATGAAATATTATGTTGGAAAATATAATTTAAAACCTTGATCAAACATATCATGCAATGTGTTGAGGGACATAATCCCTAAAATTTGAAAACAGAGGTCTAAACCCTTTTTGTCAAGATCATATAACATAGATATCAATATACTAATACATTTAAATGAATTTAATTATATACCCTACATATTAAAATATTTATACAAATTTTATATGGTATTTTATTAATTAAATGGGTATTTGGGAGGCCCAGAGTTGTGTTTTTATGCACTAAACATTGGCAATGATCATCTATAGGATTTTGATCCAAAAGAGACCCCTTCACCCAATATTGAATTACCAAGGCATATTTACATGTTTTAAAAATTTTATGGGGTGAAATTAATTCCAAGGGGCATAAATTCCATCATGAGAAGTTTATTACTAATTTATCAAGGTCTAATGATCACCTATAGGAGTCCTCTCATTTGAAATTAGCCACCTACAACCAACCAAAGGTAAAATTTGAGAAGGTGTTTCATTTTGGTGAAGATATAATATTAGCCACTTTATATAATGATTTGGAAATTTTTATCTATAATTTTAATGTAAATATTTTGTATTTTAATGTATAAAACATATCTACACCTACAGGATCCTAAGGACTCCCACATAGTCAGTTGTAGGTGACTATAGATAGATAGTGAACCTGATCAAAGTAGTTGAAGGTATGGACATGACTTATATTAGTAATAACATGACTTGGTGTAACCAAAAACTCATATATAGGATATTTATACACTTAAACAATATTAAAACATGGGTGATCACCTATAGGAATCATCTTTTGGTTAGAAGGGTAGGATAACATAGTCAGCTACCTAAGACTAATATTGAGAGTTTTTCAACCCCAAGGTGTATGGTAGTTAGGATAATAAATTAATTTCATATTTAAATACTCTAATAAATATTATACATTGTATTTAAAACCTAATTCATTCAAAGTAACCTATAAGGGTCATCCTTGAGGCAGGAAAATAGGAAATACAGTCAAGAGATGGCACTTAGCCTTGACTAAGGAAAGTGTAGGATGGGACCTAGAGGGTTAGAGTGATGAAAGTAATGGGAATATAAAATCATTATTATATATTTTTTTACAGGCTCCTATAATACTCAAATAATTCATATAATGGGCTCAAATAATGCATCACATAGTCCATACTTCAAACCACTGTAACAGTCTACCTTCTAATAATTTGCCTTAAAATTTGAAGAGATTTGGGGGTTAAATGACCTGATAAAGGGATAAAATTTTATAGAGGGAATATTTAGGACTTGAATAATCCTCTCCAACATTAACCAATTTTTCAAAAAATAGGGTAGTTCCCTTTATTTGGTCTTAGACAGAGGGTACTCCCTTTGTGCAAAAAGACCTACATTTTTGGAGAAGATGGGTGAGAAGGGTAGACCAGAAGCTATAGGGACACGTAAATAATGTTTGGAAAGTTTTAAAACACATATAAAATCATAACATACTAATAAATAGATGGTTAAACTCTACATGATGGTCTAGGTGGCTAAGTTTGTAGGCAGGCCTGTTAAGCATGGTGAGGCCTAGAAGCCAAAGATGAGGTCATTTTAAATTAAATAATTAGGAAATAATTAAAATGGATTGGGAAATTTTTTTATGTTCTTTCGAGATATGTTCAATATTTCACCTTGTAGAGGAATCATAAATAATCCATTTTTGGGCTCAGAACCAAATCAGATCTATGCAAAGTGGATAGTCAAGCTCGATAGAGAAACTTTGGAGGCTCATAGCTACTTGAATTATCTGTATGGATACTCAAGGTGATATTATGAGTTGAATAAGGTCATAAAAAACTATTTTGTGGCATTATTTTCCCTATCCAACTTTCCATATTTATGAATAAAGATTAAGAGGGTAAAATAAGCCTAAACCCTTGTAAACCCTTAGTCTCAACCCAAAGGAAATGAAGGAGATAATGAAAAAAATTGAATATTTTTATTATTAAAAAGTATTTTATTTTTTATAATTCTTATTCATGATCCCTATCATTAGGATGATTTTTAAATAATTTATACAGATAGGGCACAAAATTGCTCTTTTTCACTATTTTATGCATTATATAGATTATAAGAGGTTTCAAAAGATTAAAATCACATGTAATGGAATATTAATACTTAATATAAATCCCCATTTAAATTTCATGCATTATAAAAACTCCTAAGTTTGTTTACTATCTACTTCATCTCATTTAGTCAAAACTGGCATAGTGAACAAGATGGTGAGAAGTGCAAAAACTTTAAGAGGATGTATTTTTAAGGTTAACCTAAGAAACATAAGGAAATTAAGTATTTTTAAAGATTTATTCCACTCCATTATACATATTTTCATTTGAAAATAAAGCCAAATTTGAGGCCAAGTGTGCAGGGTGCGTGAAAGAAGAGTTATTTTAATTACAGATGGTGATAGATTATTTTGGGAAGATTCCAAATGATTAGGACTAAAACCAATTCATGTAGAGGAATTTATTAAATCATAACCTTTAATTCCAATCATTATACCTATCCCTAATCATTTTTTGCATGTTAAAATAGGGCTAAATCATGAAGGTAGTTTTTTGATCTAGTAAAGGGAATTCCATGCTACTTTTCATGAGTTTCATGATTTAGAAAGTCAGTTGTCTCTTATAACCTTGAATGGTCCATTTCAAACCCTATTTTAATGCATAATTAATTCATTATATTATACATCAAGTTTCCTTGATACCTTTAGAGTTCTTTCTTCTTCTCTCTCTGAAGTTCTATAAGAACTAGCCATTTTGGCATTTGAAAATTATGCTCCACTTGAGTATGGTGAAGCCTTGCTCATTTGCATACCATGGATCAATATAAAATAATTATTTTTACTTATTTTATGAATTTTCATAGTGTTTTTTACCTATATTATTGATCTTACTTAGTGATGACTCTTGTTTCCTTATCATGTTGTCTCATTTTCTCACCTATATACAACTTGAAAGCTTCTTCTTGAAAGTCATGTGAAGTGTTTTATGATGTGTCATGGTTGAGTGAGTTAGTATATTAAAATAGTGCCATTCAAGGCATATTTTCTATTCTTCCTACCTTAAACATTAAACACAACCTCATAATGAAATATTAATGTGAGAAGATTCAGATTGGAAAAATGTATCTTTAATTAGTCTCTTAGTCTCATATTTGACATGCATCTAGTTGGTAGTCATAAATCAATTTGGTGTATCACCTCCCTTAGGATATTTTAATTTTAGTTTCTCTCCCTTTTTCCTCATAATAATAGGTTTATTAGTGGTCTAAAAGTGGTACATCAAGGGAGCTAGCTATATCTAGAGATTCACCTCATTCCTAGGATACCCATAAGCCTAGAGGTGTTTCAATTGTGCCACTTGGATGATGAGAACTGAGACATATCCTCAAAGGTTATAAATCCAAGTGACAAAAAATACCATGTCAATGCATTTCCTACATATGAACATGATATCCATCTAGGATAACCTGTCCACTATAACAAACATGACATCATATTGGCATCTCATCACATGAAACCTTATCATGAAATCCATGATAATAGATTCCCATGGTTTGGATGGAATTATTAGGGGTGTGTAAAATCATAGCTTATTTTTTATGGGCTTGGTTATGAAGTAATGAATTAAATACTTTATATGGCATTTCAAGTCCTTGCACATGTGTAGCTAGAAGAAATGTGACTACAATGCAGATAGATTCTTTATCATGCTAATATGTCCTAAGGTCTTGGTGTAGTGCATCTACCAGATGAATCATTAGAAAGGTATGCCATCATGAACACATACATGTCTAATTTTTTAGATAATTTATTTTTTTTATGTTAATCTAGTGTAATTTTTTAAGAAGTATTGATCAATTGAGTAGAGGGATACAATCTATGAAGTTGTGTCCCCACATGTCCAAAACCATGATGAACATGTGAATTGATAGTTAGCTAAGGAAATATACTACCTTTTTTCTTTCCCTTTCTTATTCTTGGTCATGAGATGGAATTATTTTAGTTAATTCATCCATTTCATGTGTCATGCATTCTATTTATTTTTTTATGTCTATAAGAAATGAAGTACCTTATGGTCTAAATGAATAATTATCCACTTATATAGAATGTAGTGTCACCATTGCTTAATTTCTTTCAAAATAGAATAGACATCTTTCTCATAAGTGTAATACCTTTGCACCATGTCATTTAATGTCTATAAGTGGTATATGACTAGATATCCATGTTGAATGAGAATTTCATTGAGTGCATATTTGAATACATAACTATGAATTTATAAGCAATGCATATTAGTAGGCATTATGAGAATAGGTGTTGTATAGAAGCATTGCTTTAGTTCCTCAAAATTACATTTTTTTATATGATTCTAATCAAACTTGGATTTTTCATGTGTTATTTGGATGAGATCCCAAGATATGTGCAAGAAACCAAGGATGAAACTATGCTATAAGTTATCAAGTCTAAGAAAACTCCTCAATTATATGAGATTACATAGAGTAGGCCAATCTTGGATCATTTTTATCTTATCTACATTTACACAAAATCCTATGAGATTAATGATGTAGCCAAGGTATGAAATTTGTGTCACACCAAATGAATAATTTTCTAATTTATTTTTTAAAATGTGTTTATGTAAGGTGTCAAGGGTGTGTGATATCTGTACTATATGATCTTCCCAAGTCTTATTGAATATGAGGATATCATCTAGGTAGATGATGATGAAGGATTTTAGCAAATTCTTGAGTATATCATCCATCAAGTGTATGAAAGTGGCTCATGCATTGGTTAGGTTGAAATACATGACCAAATATTCATACAATCCTTCACATGTCTTGAATGTTGTCTTCTAGATGTATTTAATATAGAATAGAACCTAATGGTAACCTAACTTCAAATCAATATTGATGAAGTATTGTGTACCTTGGATTTGATCCAAAAAATTTCCATTACATGGTAATGGGTACTGATTCTTCACCATTATTTTTTTGAGTACGTGATTGTTTATGTAGAGTCACCAAGACCCATCCTTCCTAGGTGTGAGGACTATCAGACTCCCATAGGGTGAAGGTCTAGCCTTGATCTTACCTTAATTAAGGATCTCTTGTATCTTACATTAGATTTGATCATTATCCAAAACTAATCTATGATATAGGGGATATTTAAAAAAGGGTATCTAGGGAACCAAATCAATGTGGTATTTTATTGTGTTATGTCTTCAAAGGCCTTTAGGATATGTGAAGAGTTTACAATTTTTCTCTAGTAACCTATCTAGTTTTTTTTGTTGTGATGTTATGCAAGTGTTGTTCACTTCCAAAGTGTGTTTCATATTCTTTTTAGGTGTATCATGATGGACCATGAGTACTATGAACTTATACACATGTAATATGACATGATTATGAAATTATTTAGAAATGAAAAACATAACTTTAGTCATGGGTGATAACTCAAAAAGGTTATAAAATTGATCTTGTGCATAAATATTCCAACATTGTGGCTTGGATTGATATGTATCTTCATGGTTGAAAAGATATGGTCTTCCCATCAAGATGCCATAGACATCCAAAGCTGCAATGTCACAAGTGGCATTATCCTCCATAAGCTTTATTTTTTATTAAAAAGTTCATTATTAGTGCACCTATATATCTTTCCTCTATTATATCCACCCCATATAATATCTTTTGAGATGTGTAATAGTGGAGATACCAAGGTGTTGATTTATGGATCATGTAGTGATTTTTTTTACTACCTTTATCTATGATGAAATGGAGAAGATGACCCATCACCCAAAACTTGGTGTGAAATAAATGTTCATGATCCTTATAGAGGTCAATTTCAGTAGTTTCAGTGCTTAGATAAGAGGCATCTAGATCAATGTTTTCCCTTGATGTGGGTCTTGGTGTAAATTGCACGAGTAAGGATTGTTGTGCACAACATTCATAATTAGTGTGAGTGGATGATTTATGGTGGTGGCACCACTTATCACTAGACTTCTTATTTCCTTTGTCTAAAGTAGAAGACATAGGATCCTTCAAGTGTTGTGTATTATGCTGAGGCTACTCACCTTTAAAACAAGTGTTATAATTTTATCTATAAGGGTGTCATGTGTATTTTTTCAAGGGATGACACTTATACACTAAATTAGATGAATATGTGGAACACCACTTCATCTTTGACTTCACTTATATCTTTGTGTCATTGTGATATGCTTGCCTCAAAATGTTATAAGTCAAGAACTCCATATTCATATGGATATAAGGTGACAATCCACTAATGTACTTTATCACCTCATATTATTCACTCATGTTCTCTCTTAGATACACATAGTAGTCATGAAATATGTTGGTTTAGTCCTACATTGACTAATCCTTGAACTAATGTAGTTATTAAAACTTTATGTATTCATATTAAAAGTGTCAAAGAGGGTATTATTATTCCTCATTTAACACATCATCAAAAGTCTTCCATGATTTCATTGTAATGCACACTTGTGCACACTATGCACTGAATGTCTCCCATTAGTTAACAAACATAATGGGCATCTTTAGTACTATGAAGTTGATATTCTTAGAATCGGTGAAGTTGCTAAGAAGCATGACTCAAGTTTTTGAATCTAGGCATCTAATTATTTTGTGTTGATCTTCCCTTCAAATATAAGGTTTTCAATATTGACTTTTACATTGAAGGGGATTTATTGTTAAAACCATTGTTGAGTGTAATATGGAGGTGTAATATAAGGCACCAAGTTGAGTTGTATCATCAAATCATGGAAGTGACCAAAATTTTCAATATGTTATGCCTCCAGTACATTAGTGATGAGCCTTCAAACCTCTAGGGCTACCTCAAGTTTTAGGTGTTATCCATCTTAATTTTGCTATGGTGTTCTTTGAGATAATATAAAATAGAAATGATTGATAGACATTATTTTTCAATTTTAACTCATGTGTCTATAGACATAGAAAGGAAAGATATTTTACACTCTAATACTAATTATCTGCACACATGGACTAGGACCAGGTATGAAAGGGATAACTAAGTTTGGTTGTGAATAGTAAATGTTTAGAGTTAATTTATATAGAACAAAATTAAACACATTAAATGGATAAAAATCTTTACTTTCAGGAAATACAACTTTTATTTAATATCAAAGAATAGGGAAAGTGGTACAATGTATTACAATGCATGGATTAGAAAAGTATATACATAGAGCATGTTATTTATGTTATGACTATGTATGAAATTGACCATTATTCAAATTTAGATGTTACATAATTATAAAAAAATAACATAGTCACAATTATAATTACTATCTGTTACAAAGAAGATGATTGAGTCATTTAATCTTCCTTTCTAGATGATGGTTGAGCTTCCAGGTTGGTAGCAACTAGCAGTTCAACTAACAATATTCATGGTTGGAAATTACCACCTGATAATCCATGTGGTTAGATTAGGATAACATGTTGATGTGTTGGAGTGAATATAAGTGTGGTCACATGAGTTTGTGAGTGAGTACTAGTGATATGTACAATATTGTGAGCTAAGTAATGTGCATTGAATTACATTAGTTATGATTAAGTGAAATATGAGTGTAAAAGTGTAAAAATATAATTAATACTTATTCACAAGTGTGTAAGAAATATTCATGCTAAGGAGTGTGAGTTGTGTGCATATA
Source organism: Torreya grandis (assembly GCA_037957365.1). Lineage (NCBI taxonomy): Eukaryota > Viridiplantae > Streptophyta > Pinopsida > Cupressales > Taxaceae > Torreya > Torreya grandis. The sequence goes on from JARHVA010002566.1 coordinate 46,676, forward strand.
AATAAGTGAATAACTTATTTTATTGCATATGAGCCATGCATAGACCATACAAGCTGATCTAGGATAAGTTATGTGTATAATCTAGCTTTAGAATTAATAAGGAGTGAATTTAAAATAATATAATTAATGGTAATGTTCATAAGGACCCATAAATTTAAAAGGGACAAATATGCCTTGGGTGCATGTCTCACCCAAATAAACTCATTCTTTGTGCAAATTTGACCTAAAAATGACATAGGTTAAGGTTTTTAGGTAGACTCTGATAGCAAGCAAAAAATAGTTTAATAATGCTAATAGATAGTCTATGATAAGTGTTATATTTTTATTTTTAGGATTATAACCTAAATAACGACCTTAGTGAGAATAGGATAGACCAATAAAAAATACAATACATACATGTTTGACAAATATGATAGATTGAGAATAACACATTATAAATAAGGATCTTGTGTAGTATTTGGGTGTTTACATGTATCTATTTGAGGATCTATTAAGAGATATTTACTTGGTAAAAATATGATACTACATGATTTTTATAGTCATGCACATGCACCCTTAGGTGGTATTGCTATTCTAATTGTATTTGATCCTTAGACTACTGTAGTTTGGCTTTATATTATACTAAATATAATATTATACAATGTATTACTTAGGTACCCCTAGTTTAATCACATGAAATAAATACATTATAAATTACATAATAGTGTCAATTTTGTGTATAATATAAAAATACATGTCATTTATGATAGATCTTGTCAGAGGTCTAATATACTCTGAACATAACTTGTGTGACCAACTAGCACACCCAAAAATGAGTGAATTATTATCCCTTAAATGATCTGTACATATGTTCCATAACCATCCTATATCATACCAAATATATTTGAGACTATGATATATCCATGTAGTATATAAGTTCATAAAGCACTAAATCATATAGATACACTTGGAGACATACAACACCTAGTCTCCCACATACCATGGTTGATTTATGACTTAAAGAAGTTATTTTTCTATAATATATTCTTTCCCAGTCCATAACTACTCCTCGATGCCATTATACACATATTCATCTCAGTGATGATGATAGTTATTTCACATCTTATGATCATTTTTAGAAACATCAATTGACATATTAAAATACTATAGTTATATATTTGGTAATATAGACCATATCATTTATTATCCATGCTAGCCTACATCTCAAGATTCATTTTTACATATTTTTTTATTAACCCTTCTTATTATATATAGATTAATTATTTTATATTTAATGTATTACATGTGATTTCCTATCTATATTTTTATTTCATTTTTATATTTTTTATATTTTATGCCTTGTCAATTTTCTATACTTGTGTAGTAATCTAAATCTAGTCATGAATACTTGATCATTCATATTTACCATTTTTATCCTTAATTAACTTCTGATTCTAATTGGTACCTATTTTGCTATTTTACCCCATATTAATCCTAAAAGAGGACATGTTTCATTTTTTAACCATAATTTTTCACACACAAAAATTTCATGGTTTCTAAAAACATCTTTATACATTTGTATGCTTTATTCCATACCTAATATTAGCATGTTTCCTTAGGGGACAAAATCGACTAATAGGCAAAATAATGACTATAAATCTTGTCCTTATCTAATGATTTTGTTTGTGTCCTACAAATGACCATAGTTTCAAATTAAACCTTCCTATTTTTAGGATTCTTATTATGTTTTCATCTTTACATAATTTTTATAAATACACATTCAAATCACTTATTACACAATTGGCAATTTCAATTCATAATGCTTATTGAAACAAGTGCCCATTGAGAAAAAGCTATCTATTATTTTGATATAAAATTATAATAAATTCATGTAATAATTATCCAAGTTCCAAACCAATTGTATGTATCCCTATTTCCATATTGTCAAGTATTAAATTTTATTCTAGATTCATTCATATAGTCAAGGGATAACAATTACACAAAGCACTTAGGTAGGAGAACTACATAGAGATTTGATCCATCTTTGGAGTATTGATATGTAAGTAGTGCTATGAAAAATGGGATTTTGAGGTTTATCCCAACTCCAAATAGTATCCCTTTTTACTCCATATCATTTATCTCATTGTGTAACAAATCTAGGGTTTTTAACTTTAATAAGGCACATACAGGTCTCCTACATGGTTTCAAATATGAAATCAATGCAAGAAGACCTAATTTTCACTATTGCACCTAATTGTTCCATAATTTTTAATTTTATATAAAAATACAAGATCAAGCATCATGGAAAATATAAGTATTAACTCTTGTCCTCATTTGGTCATTCCTATCCTTCAAGGCACTTAGACACAACTTTTGGAAGGTTTTTAGGTTTTTTCCATTTTGTCCATTCTCATATTTTATTTTCCAATTTATTTAACTAATGACTCCTAAATCAAAGTTTATATCTCATTTGAATAGTTTATCCTTGTTCATTTCCATTTTTCTTTATTTATTTTAGTCATTTATATTCATTTTTTGTTTAAAACTATATATCCATCACCTGCATTAATCTATTCTATTTATGTGAATTAGGGTTAATTACAATATTAATTCAAATTAATCATAAACATTTGGTGAACTTGTTTAGTGTTTGAACATTATCTAACCCTAAGTCTTCCTTAGGTTTCTAGACTTTTAGGGTTTCAATTTTTATTTCATTAGGATCTACAAAAAATTTCCTTTTATTTTTTGTTTTGTCCTTCCTTTTCACATTTGTAAATTACCTTTCATTTTTTTATTTTATGCCGCCTAAGTAATTTTTACTCCTTTAAGGTGAAGTTATATAATATTTAATATTCTAATTTATCATATTAAAATTCCTTTGAAAACTATTAAAATGGATTCTACTAATGCATATATTAGTTCCTCTTTTAATGAAAAAATTGATAATGAACATTTTCAAGAACATTAAAAAATGAACAAGAAAATGAGAAAATTTCACAAGATACCCATGATGGTTCAGATAGGTTTCATCTTGATGATCTTAATGGAGTTGATCAAGAATGATTTAAATGTATATTTATATTCTAAAAAGGACTTTGTCAAATGCCAAAAGACATACCTAAAATAACTGATGTCCTATTAGCTTCCAAAAATGCACAAAAATCCAACTTTATATTCCTAATTTGTAATAAGAACCACTATTTTATATTATAATCCCTACTACAAGTATGTCTACTACTAGTGTTGGTATTGATATCCCATCAACATATTTATGTTTTTGGGAAACAAAAGGTGTACAACACATTTATATGTTTATGCTTAATCTAGTAATCCATTCCAATCCTTTGATATCTATGTATACTATATCACATACATTATCTAATGTAGAATCCTTCAAGTAAATAATTGCATTTGTGCAAGCTAAGGTGTTACAATTAGATTGAGGAATCCCAAACACTATCCAATCATTGGATTTACATGATTTACTTCATAATCCTTTAGCACATGATATTTCATCCTATTATTTTCCTACATTATTTTCAGCTCCTAAGCTTCCTTTATATGAGGATAAATGATATCCTAAACATCATCTAATATATTTTCATGAAATATGTTTGGATTATTAATTTAATGATAAATTACTAACTAATTTTTTTTTGAGCTTAAATACTATGTGTTGCATTGGTTTTATGATTTTCCTACTCAATATATTAAATCATTTAATACTTTAACATATTCATTTCTCAAAGCACTTTTCTAGAAACATTAATGAGAAACTTTTTTATACATAAATTTATAAGTGTAAATAAGGAACTAACAATCTCAATAGTGATTATGTGCTTTGTTACAAGATTATCTTGGTTAAAATGACTAATGCATTGGACAACAATTAACTATAAGACATTCAAAAAAAATGCTTGAATTGTTACATGATTCCATTAATTTTAATAATTTTAAGTCATTCAAAGAGCTTTGTCATATTATAAGAGATAGAGAAGTCAAACTTATTGCTTTAAACAAGATGAAGTATGCATCCACACCTGCTCAACTAATATAACCAAGTTTAAAATTAAACCAAATTATAAATATAATGCACATGATACTAAATAAATATAAAATATACACTTCAATATTATTTCTCAACCTACCAAAAAATTGGTTTTATTAGATCAACCATGAAGACAATTTTCTAGATTACCACAACCACCTTAAAAATTGCTTAAAAAGTTACTTTAATGCCAAAGTAATCACTTTGACTCCTCAATTTGAATTTGAAATGAATAAATCACAAATTAAACTCTTTGATAACCATGTGTATTTTTATTATCATATATGCAATGGTCTTTCCAAAAATAAGTGTTATAAACTCAAGCATCTCATTCAAGATCTAATTGATAATAATTTCATATAAGTCGACACTCATATACAAGAAACAAAGCCTCAACAAAATGGTAATGCTAAGATCAATATTTTTAGTGATCCATTTACTATGCATGATATTAACAAGAATACTTCAAATGTGTATCATACTTACAATGTTTATCATATTAAATCATTTTGTCATCATTAGATGCAATTATTTCTACAATTACTCCAAATGTTAAACCACATCTTATGATTAATTTTGATGATAGTGAAATAATTGATAATAATTATGATTCCAATCCTTTGTGTATAATAGATCATATTGTTCAAAAATCCATTCATAGTGTGTTAATTTATAATATATCAAGAAATAATTCTTACACAACTATCTTTCTTAATTCATTAGGTTATACACAAAGTGACATATAAAAAACTACTAAAAGTGTGAAGTCCTTAAATTGTAAGCAATAAACCACTTTTGGACATATTGTATGGCCTATACAAGTGGAACCTATTATATTATCTACTTTTTTTTACCATAAATGAAATTTTTGATATGATATTGGGATTCCCATGGTTAGAAAAAATTGTGTTTTACTTCCTGCGATGTATAGATGTTTGAAATATATTTATTGCAATCAAGTTGTTACAATTTTGAGGATCATGTATGATCATCCTATACATTATATGTTACCTCCTCCTCCCTATCCACCACCATAATTTACTAATACATCCATGAAAAATGAAAGCATTTTTTTGGAATCTAATAAGAAGGTTTCTAATCAAGAGGTGTAAAAGGTTGAAAAACAAAGAAAAAGAAAATTTATTTGAAAAAGGTATCTCCTTTGCAACAAATATAGACATTTTCAACATCTCCTAATTTTTTTAATTATACTACATAGAATATACCCTAAAATGTATAAAAATTGATATAATCTTATATAACACCCCATGAGGTTTCATATACTCTTGCATCTCTTTGATCTACTTCTCCTAATCAAGATCACATAGATAGTCAGTTAGATAGATTTATCACTAAAAATTATACATGTTTTGATTATGATATTGACACATATTATTTTTTTCACTCAAATAACATGATATTTTTACCATGCATCATCAAATATTTTGATTATTATCTTTATGACATCATTAGATAGCTTTTAAATTGCTAAAAATACAAAATATTCACTTATTTCAAAATATATAAAAAATTTATTGCACATGGTTTCTAATTTATTACATCTTCTTCTTCTTCTTAAATTTTTTAAATTTTGTGATCATTTGATCCATTTTTATATGCCCTTGGATTTCATTGACTTGTTTTCCTTTTATCCATTTTATTTTACCTTATATCGCTGGATAGTCTCAAAACAGTGTTCACTCTCACTAAACAATGACATTCATTTGCCTAAGTGCACATTTTTTTTCTAAAATTCTATCATTTTTATTTTAGAAAAAAAATCAATAGAAAATAATATGAATATTTATTGCTAATGTCTCAGTTGGTGAATCATGTCCTCCATCCCTTTCTACCTATAATCTACATTTCTAAAAAATAGAGCCTTATTTATTTTAATTTAGAGGATAACTTACTCGATTTTAGCATTTGATTCCTTTTATTTCATGCATAATCACTATATTTTAAGATCTATTATTTATACATGTGAAAACTCTTAACAAGTGTACATTTAATAAATTAGAATGTATAATTAGTTATTTCCATAAATATTTTAGTCTCTTATATATTTCTAATAGTTACCATTCACATACCATAGGGGGCAAGTTTACTATGCTTGACCTTAAAATATTTACTAGTAGATATCTTTCATTGACACCTATGAGATGTATAGATTTGTCTCATTTATTATATTTTTGACACCTTGGTTTCATTTCAATGTTTTTTGTTGTTTATTTTCCATATTAAAAAAACGTAAGAAAAAAACATATATTATCAAAAAAATTAAAAACATTCAAATATTTTAAAAATTCCAAAATAAAGACCTTAACATGATTAGTAATATAGTTTACATATTTGTAATATATTATTTATCTCATGATTAGTATATATCATATTATTTAAATATCACACATGCTTTTCATTAGTATATATGAAGGATTTTCCAAGACATAAAATCATTTTTATAGGTTAAGATATTAGACTCTCTTCTACCCATTAGCCTTGCTAAGTTAGGTGAATCTTATTTATATTTGACATATGCATGTGTTATTATTTTGTAACCCCTATTCTATTGATCTTTAATATTATTTAAAAATGTCTTGATGACATTTTTATCTTACACAGTATACATTAACATGATATTTATTAGGATATTATCTCATGGCATATGCATACCTTAGACTACCTTTTCTAATTATATGTTACATTGATGATGTTTACTTTTACATAGTAGATTACAACTTGGCATATGTATTTTTTTGGCACTTGGCCTGATTTGAAAGTACCTTATTGATGCATATCTATGAGATATTGTGTGTTGTGTGTGACATTTGAATATTTCCTTACTTTATACCTTGGCCCTAAGTGTGTGTGAAATTTTAACATGTTATTCGTTTGTGACATTTTTCATGTCTATGTTTATTTGGGACATTTTAATGTGCCCTTGATCTAGGTCTTTGGCCTTTCATTCCATATTTTTTTATCAGTTGTGATTATTAAGCTTCATGATTTGATAAGTTCCATGATGCATATCATTCACTCATAACACACTTGCTTAATAAAATAATAAATTTGTGAGATTCATTGACATATTATTTAGTCCTTGCCTCTTAAGTTATATTCAAATTCAAATATTACTATGCTAGCTCATTTATAAATATACTCAAATTTTCAATGATAACATATTTACTACACATATTTCAAGTTAAATTTTCTTTTGATATGAGTGAATTTTCATAAGAAATTCCCTCACCTCAAAAGGGGGACATTTAGTCGTCTTCTCATACATGAGATATGATATTTTCAAAGAAAAAAAAAGTTACTATTGTAATCACAGTTGAAAACTTGAAAAATGTTGTTAATTTTAGTTATTGACACATATTTGGGGGAATTTTACATTACATATGCAATCCTATTTTAGTTTTAAAGATAAAATTCACACAGTTCCAAAGTTTCAAATAAAATTTATAATGATCATTCACATAGAGATTCAAATTATACAATTACAATTGGTACATGACATAGTTTTTTGTCACATTATGTTATATATTGACATGGTAAGAGCATGGGAGTAATAAATTATCTTGTGATCATGATTTAAAAAACTAGAATGTTGTAATTAAATATACAAGCCATCTGCAGTGGTTGATTCGGTCTAGTTGCATAATTCAAGGTTTGAGTTTCATTATGAACTCCAAAATTATGTGTGTGAATATTTTATGGTTCAAACCCATTCAAAATACTTGGGTTACAAATATTATCAAAGATAAATTTAGGTTGAACAAGTGTTACTTTCATTTCAAAAGATAAAATTGAATTTGGGGTTTGATTACCCCTAATTTTATCCAATGGTTTAGCTAAGGAATCATCTTCTCTAAGTGCTTCAAGGGAAGAACTATTTATCTAATGCATCAAAGAAGTATCATCACCAATAAAATTCAAAAATGAAATATGGATGTCACACATATAGGTGTATTCATTCTAAACTCTCATTTCAATTTTCAAATTATAAAAATGCAATCAATCTTCAAATTTATCAAATTTCGTTTTAAATTACAAATTTTTAAAGTTCAAGTAAATATTTAAATATTTAAATTCAATTTTTTAAATTTTAGTCTTCAAAGTAATGAAATAACTACATCATGTGTTTTTTAGGGTTTTCCAAACTATATGATGTCTTGCACAATTAAATTATGCATCTCAAAGACCATGTGTGTCTTACATACTATGGTATATCTTTCCTTTAATATAATGATTTCATTTCTAGGTTGTGGGGGAGGGGGGGTTGTATTATCCTAAATATGTTCATTAATAATTTTTCATGCATGTTTTACCCTTTTTATCCTTAGTTAACTTTTGCATTTAATAGGAACCTATTTTGATATTTTACCCCATCCTAAGCGTAAGATAAAACCTATTTTATCTTGTAACTATATTTTTTTTCACGTATAAATTTTATGAATAACAAAATAAAATTTATTCATTTATATTCCTTAGTCGAATTCAAATTCTAACATGTTTCCTTTGGGGACAAAATCGACCAACAAGGATAATAGTGATTGTCGATCTTGTCCTTATCCAATAATTTTTTTGTGTCCTGCCAACGATTATATATTTGAATTAAACCCTCCCTAAGCTCATTCTCCCTATTTTTATGCTTCCTATCTTATTTTAATCTTGATGAAAAATATATAAATACACATTCAAATCACTTATTATTGTATATTCTTAAATATAGATTTATATATTAAACTAGTCTTGTTCACTTGACAAATATATCTCAAGGATCTACCCTTAAATTTGACCATCCTTGAAACTAAAAGGTTCAAAATAAACACCTCATTAGGTTAAATTAATTATTTATTATCACAAAGCTAATTATTGTAATTATTTATATCACTTATAACCACAAAATGCCTAAAATATGATATATATATATATATATATATATATATATATATATATATATATATCCTTCATTGTTAGTTACAGAACCTCAAAAAACTTTCCACCATGCTATATAGTTTGATTTATGGAAATACATCAGTGTTGATGATATTATCCCTATTCTAATGCAAATTTCATTACCTTACAAACACTCAAATTTACAAATATTTTAATGTGTATGGGTTAGCTTAATAATGTCATTAACCCTTTCATGAGGATCATTTCAAAAGATCTATTATAAATACAAGTCAAAGACAATTCATTTGGACATGTAAATTATCAATCAAGCACTTACTCAAGCTCAATCAATAAATTTCATAGCTAATCAATTCTTCCCTATTCATCTTATTTGCATATCAATCATGTGATCAATCATACTATAGGTCTAAAACAATCAAAAGATAGCCCATGAGCCATATCTGTCAAGTTAAAAGATAGATTATTACATGAATATTTATATATTATATATTATATGTTCTGGCCAACAAACCCACTTGTTTTGAGAAATAGGGGATCCCTATTCTAAGATGCTCAAATTTGAGGGTACCATAGTTTTGATCTCTCCCTGATTAACATCTTTATTTTTAACCCTTGAATTTCTATTTTTTCCTTATTTTACAGTGTGTCTATTGTATTCATATTTTAAATTGATCAATGTTAAGGCCCCTTGTAACTTTGGAGTTTAAGCATAATCAAGAATTTATCACATCATAAATAGAATAGTGAAATTTCACACTTAAAATATTTTAATTGCATTAATATTCTAACCTACAGATTTGGATTATTTTGAAGTTCCTAATTTCTCATTCTTGGAGTCTTATTTTCTTAGATTCCTACATGGCACATTGTAAATATCCATTGATGAGGCTTCCCTTTGTACTGAGTCTATTTTTGTGGATTTTCATTAGTTGAATGACCAAATTAGAAAATGTTATGTAGTTTCAGCTATCAAAACACATCAGTATCCAAACCCTGATAGAGATTTCAAATCCCAAGAGATCCCAGCCAATCAAATCCTCTATATATTAAAATCATCAGTCTCCCACACTTGATAGATTTTTCAAAGCATGAGAGATCCCAATATAATGAGAAAACATTGAGTGTCCCTAGTGATCAGAAGTGTCAAAACTTGACCAATCAAATGGCCCCATGTCATAACACGTCAATCTCCCAAACCTAACATAGATGTCAAAATCTAGGAGAGCTCAACCAAATGAAATAACAACACATAACCTACTATTATATCCATTAGTCTTTTGGACCTAATAGAGATGTCAGAGCCTGGGAGAGCCTAACCTACCATATCATGCCACATGGCACTTTTGTACATATTGGTAAAAGAATCTTCAGAGGCACTTGAGTTTTCAAATCAAGGTAGATTTAAAATTAAAAGGATTATTAAAATATTACATGAATTAATTCACTCCTCCTTATAGCTACTACTGCTCCCAGAAGTGTAATAATGAAGTATCAGGTCATGCTTAGGTGGTAGCTATTATATTTTGGACCAATCTATAATGGACATATGGTAAAATAACTAGGCTATTTGGGATGCCACTGAGATGAAATGATTGTGTGCCTACCACAATCTTATAATTAATAAAATAGTTAACTAGTCCCTAATTAGACAAATTAAAATTTTATGTTACAATCACCAAATCTAGCAAATAATGCATATTTGAAATCACTAATTTTAAGTATAGATTAGGTAAAGAATGAAAAAATATAGCCACCAAATCAATTTTTAATTCATGTTGATTAAGCCTCCATACACCATAAATACATGAGAGAGTTGATGATCCCTATAAGTACCTCTAGATAAATTCATTTACTATTATTGTTCATAGTTTATGAGTCTACCTTTTTATTTTCTATTCATTCATATACCCTCCATGGCTCCCTTGATAATAACTCATTATCCAAAGAGATCTAACCCTTTATAAAATGGTCATTTCTTATTCCTCAAATCCTAAAGTTGAGCCTAAGTACAAGGACACGACATTCCTAAACAACCTAATGAATTTCAATAACTACAATGAGATGTTTAATGTAATTGACCTAGTGCCCAAATCCTCTACCAAAAATGATGAATATGAGGATGAGTTTAAATATTCCCTATGGGCATATGAGAAGTGAAGGATATACTGACTCACATCCAAGCCATAGCTCTTCCACTATGCAAATATATTTATAAAGTGTATACTCACTCCTAAGTAGGCAAAATATTGTGTTTATGACAAGGTCTACTCCATGAATTCTAATTATTAAATCATAGATATATTAAGAGATTATTTCAAAGATTACTATAACTTCCTAGAGTATATGATCACTTATGATCTAGCTATAGTGAGAACCATATTGGCACTTACCAAATATATGATGTCATGAAGGACTGATAGAGAACCCAGATGTTAAATGGGTAAAAAGGATAGACATAAATTCCTACACCATTTTCAGATTTAAAGAGGGAATCCATGTCATAATGATATTATTACACTAATTATTTAGGTAAAGTGACTACCTATATGTAAACCTCCTATGGGTGCCCTTAATATACATCATTTTAAAGGGTAATTAGGTCCATTACCTTAGGGGTGGTCAATTTCAACTTGATGAAGGTAGTGAGAGATTCTCATGGAGGAGGAAACTTATACATGATGAACTACTTGGTAGATGCAATCTATGCAATGCTCACATTCAATCCTTCTAATTTTATAGTGTGGGTTCCTAGAGTCATGGTGGTCCATTTATTTTTTTACAAACTATATGGCCACCATTAATAGAACTAAATCTAAGAGATATGTGAATCCTTATACCCAATGGTATACATAACCATTAACAAGGAAACCATGCCTCAAATATCAAAAGAGATAAGGGAATCTATTTCCCTCATTGGTGAATACTAATATTTTAGATATGACACTATCATTAGGGTGGTAATCACCCTTAAGGCTCAAGGATATTTAAGTGACTACTTATAAAATATGGTGGTTAAAATGGATTATTATGCCCTAGGTTGAGATGAACATCGAGACTAGTACCCACACAATTTCATCCAAGCCCATATGGTGAAATATTATGGCCACATTAACATCACTATGGCCACTAAGCCCATGAGTATGATGAGTTCTATCTCAACACTACCAATGATCATGAGGTGTTCACATAGATTAAGGCCAAGAAAAATAAAAAAGGAAAGTAAGCTCATCTTGATCCATATTCTTAGTCTAGCCTTACCTCTTCCATGTCCATTCATCCTAGAGGATATGTTTAAAAAACTACACCCATATTTTAATAAGAATTCTATAATGGGTCTCATCTCCTTCTCCTCTTAGACCCTCTCCTCCATGTGTTTCACCTCCATGTCCCTCTAATATACCTCCACCACCTCTTATGGTGTAATAAAATCATCCTTAGGTAGTTCAATCCCAAGTGTCCCAGCCTAAAATGCCTCAAATTTAAGTGTCATAATTTATTGATTCACAAGTGCTCAGGTTCGACATCAATAGTATCCCCAAGATGATCCCAAGGAAAGACTAGTAATTAGAACCCATGCAGATCCCTCCCTTAGATCCCACCATCCCTCATAAACCTAGTAGAACCACTTTTATTTCCCATTTATAACAACCTGATTAGGTTGTGCCCCCACTTTTCCCTATTTAACCCCTCTATTATTCACCCTAATTTTGCTTTCTTTGGATATGCACAACATTATCACCTCCTAGTTCCCATCAACATAATCCATTCCACTAGTAGGGATCTCCACAATACCCCATCAGTTATTTTACAAGTTCAAATACCAAAATGTACCCCATATCCATATTTTTTTACCTCCCCAACAATAAGTGCACTTATATGTATAATTCAATTGGCCCTATCTACATTAGTAACACTTGTAGTCACCCAATAGTTTCCTCAGTGAACCTCATTAGCCTTTACCATCCCAACTTATTATAATGTAGTATATGAAGTTTATCTAGTCAATAGACCTAGAACAAAACAAAAGGTAACTCATACTTGGCCTCGCACACCACATCTTATTATTCCCTACATTTTCCCCAAGATTCCCTTTTCCATTATTTTAGTTGCTTAAGGACTTATATTTAACCAACTAATTTACCCCCTTATATTAAATACACCTCTCCCTAGTGTCATTTCCACATAATTTAACTCAACTTAGAGCTAGTGATATGCACATATGTTCCCCTAGGTCTCTTCTTTAATCTTACCCCATTTCACCCCCATGTCTCTTATACATTTATTTCTCTCTTCCTTCATTCCCTCCATTTCATATGTTCCCCTCCATCCATACCTCCACCTATCACATCCTTATTTATCACTCCATAAATATGCTCATCTACCTTAGGAGTATCTATGGTATCACATGTACCTGGGATGACTATGTAGTGCGATCTTAAAGTCTAGTGGGACTTTAACTGCACCATAGGGAACATGAGGATAATTCTCACCTAGAAGTTCATGTAGGTGGAAAACCTTATACTCTAGAAAAATAAATAATATCTCTTATCCCTCACCAAAATGAGGACATCCATAGGAGAATATAAAGTGGTTGAGGAACCAATCTTTATAATATAAGCTACACATTATATGTTAGAGAAATTAATGGAGGATATGTAGGAATAGGTACAAAAACTAGGAGAAGTAAAAAAATACTTCCCTATGGATTTTATTAGATTAGTTGAGGATCCAAATCTATATCTTTTCTCAAATCTAGGATAGGTGGTTGAAACTCTTGTGGATAATGAGTCACATATTTTGAGGGCCCAAGCATATTTAGATAGAATTACTCTTTTGAATAACAAGTGAAGGAATATGGTTGTGATCATACACAAGGGTATGTTCTTGAAATTGAAGATCATTCCCACTTTATACCTAAGCCTATACCAAACATATTCTAGGAGTATGAGTTCTTTGATTGAAGAATGGTTGAGCCTAGAACATACAACAGTAAATCTTATATAAGAAGTCATGGAAAATATGATGGACTAATTCAAAGAGATCAAAATCAATATGTTATTCCACTTAGATATAACTTTGGTAATTAAATGTAAATTTTGAGTTCACCTATTTCACTTTTATTAGGTATTGAGGAATAATGTGATGAAAGCCAATAGAGCTAGAACCTAGGTGGTGCTTACACTCTCTACTCATACTACCATGAGCATCAGTCAGGTCTTATAGGTTAAATCATCCATGGAGGCCCCACTCTAGGTATATCAAATATTATTGGCCTAATAAAAGGTGATATTTGGAGATCCACCAATGAATTTATCCAAGTTATATCAAGAGTTTGACTAGTGGTCGTGGTGTTGATTACTAAGGAGGTATAGTACAAACAATTTATAACTAGTTCATCTACAACTCATCCATGTATGATTTAGGTGAGACCTCAAGTATATTTTGAGTGGAGTGGAGGATTTTATACCCATTTTTGAATTAATGTATTTAAAAAAAACTTTGAGAGGACATCATGGACAAGGATTGGAATCTCATTCTATTTGGAGGTGAGCCCCACCCTCTATATATTATAAACTAAAATCCTCTTAGAAGGTTAGAAAATTTGGTCTCAAAGTGTTTTTGGAATAAATATAAGATTACACATGTTATTTCTCACACTTATTATATTTAAGTGTTCACCACGGTTGGCATTTAGTAAATAAACCCTATTTTTAATGAATGTAATTTCCTACTTTGTGTTGAATTAGTTGGTTTGTTTGCTAATGTGTCAATCATTTCAATTTTGAATAGATTTTGATGTTAAAGAATAAAACAAGTTATTTTTTACTCAAAAGAATGTATTATTTATTATTTTATAAAAAATTTAACTCATTTTTAAATATTTATCACTTTCTTTGCAACACTTACAATCTATGTACTTGAGTTACAAATAATATTGAGGAATTTGTATTATCTAATATAGTCTCTTTTAAGTGCTGATATTTAGTGAAGGATTTATAAATTAAGCATTCATTTATATATTTTTTATATCAATTTCCATATGTAAATATGATTTAGATCCATCAAAAAGTGAAACTCAACACACAGTGGTACAACTATGATAGGGAACACATACAACTCAGTATTTGAAGCATTAACAGCCTTTCAAGCCTATAATCATTTATTTTTTTCCCTACGCTGACTTCCCATTTTATTTTTATTTTGGAGTTAAAATACCTATCTAATATTTTATAAATCAATTATGTTTGAATTAGTGACAAATAATGAATGAGGTTTCCTTTAGCTGGTAGTGAATTCTAGTACAATCACGCATACATTGAACCTAATGGTGGTAAAAATTAATTGTATTTGACATAAAACAAGTTTAAAATGCTTGGTATTTAGACTAAACCATCATTAGTCCTAAAATTATTAAGTGTATATATTTATCCCATACATTATCACCTACTCTCTTCTTTAAAACTCTCAACCCCATGAGTGCCTTCAGATGTTTGAAGATATCAGTGTTAATAACATTTGGTGCTATAAAAAGGGCCTTGAATGCTATATTATTTTATACTTGTCATTTATTATATTATTATTCCCTTCACTTTTTTTTAATTATAAATAATATCCCCAACCTTGAAGTAATATTGTATTGAATTGCTTCTTATTTCCCTTCCTTTATGATTTCTCCATTTTTGTGTGCTTCAGACACACATAATAGTTGGTATTAGATTATTCAAAAAAATTATTTTCTATCTAAAATTTTATGAAATTTTTATGAAATTAAAACCCTAATATAAATAGATAAAAATCATGGTATAGCCTAACAAGTTAGTTTTAACCTACTAGTTTACCCCTTAGAAAATGTGGAGCCTACTATGTAGATTACCAAGTCTATGTTTGGGCAAGGTAGGTTGATTATGTTACACATAAAATTTCATTAGAGATATTAGTATCAAATAATAAACATATAAATATTATTTATTCCAATATATCTTCCTCCCAATCTCTACCAAATAGACAACCTACAATGGCTCTCCAAGTAGCTTGGTTAGTTGGGTTGACTATTAATATTCCTAGAATTGTCCATGACTTAACTAGGAACACATAAAGGTACCTTACACATTTCAATTATATTTTAGGATGAATATATGAATAACATTTTACCTCATACAAGACTTCTCTAAGATTTATAAATGTGTAACATGAAGATATGGCATGTAGGATTTTACTTTTCACTTTGATGGATCCAACCTATGATTATTTCCTTAATCTCCATATAAACTTAATTTCAAGATAGGATTATTTTACTAGAGATTTAATCACTTAATTTATTAGATTTATTAACCATAATGCCCTCTAACATTAATTTGACTACATAAAATAAGAATCCCATGAGCCTATCAGAAATTCCAATGTTAGGTTTCAAAAATTATATAGTTGGGTCACTGTATCTTATGAGCCTAACATTAAAATAGCACTTGAAATATACAAGAATTATTTGGACCCTTGGATGACCATGTTATTACTATGATACGCTATGATAATATACTTTCCCTTGGCTTATGTTAAATCCATAAAGTTTGAAAGGTAATTAAAACCTTAAGGTCAAATGATGAATCCTATCCATAATTTCTTACCACATATTCCTATGTTGATCTTATTTACCAACATAAACCAAAATATTGTAATTTTTTATCCACTACCCATAGTAAAATAAATCCATTTGAGTTATGCCATGCCAAACCAAAACTTGGTTTTCTAAACCTAGTGAACAATGAAATGATTCCTCAGTTACAACATTAAATGACATTAGCAATAGATAAAAACACCCAAGCCATACCCTAAGAGTCTTAAAAAATTAGTTATATTCCATCCAATGAATGGTCCAAAAACTAAGTAATGACTTCCTTGGCCTACATATAAAAATGGGTAGATCTAATGCTGAAAGTTTAAACAAGAAATTTACCTATCAAATATAAAACAAAACCTATAGTCATCCTCAAAATTAGCTAGAGGCCTACCCTAATAGTGTAACTAAAGTCAATATCTATGAAATATCATTGCCTAACTAGTGTCAAGTGTTTAACATAATAGTTCATGGGTAAATTTAATGTATAGAGCTATGTAGTGCCTTTGAGATCTTCTAAAGAGAGATGGCAGAGTATGAGGTGGTCCTAAATCACCTAGAATCATCTAGTATGAGTACATCCCTTGATATAACCATGGTGATATAAACCACGTAATTTACTAGCTTAGAATAAAATACATTAAAGGAAATCATGAGTGAGGTTCATGCATTCTAACAGTTCTAAAAGAGTAACTATACCATTCGGAATAGGCAATAGTATTAGACCCTCACTAACTCAACTCCCCCAAACAATAGTGCAACCCCACCAGATCATAATGCTAAAAATGACCCTCCACCCCCAATAGTGCATTAAACAAAAACTCCTATAGAGACCTAACTAGTCCAAAATAAGGTAAGATAAAACATAGTATAAGACATGAAGAAGATTAAAGTAAATATTACCCTTCATGAACTTGCTCAAATTACAAAGCAACACAACTTTGTACTAAGGTCCCTAACTAAAAATTCAATGAAAAATACCCAAAATAAGTAGAAAATATGTCACACCAACATGCTCATCTATAAAAACAAGATTGAACTTCCTCCCTTTCTCCTAATGGTTAGGTATTTGGCAACAAATTACTAGTGTATTTAGTATCATTAGTGAACTTAATGACTGCATGAATTTGTGAAAAGTTAGGTTTCATCCCCAAAAAATAAGATAAGGTAGTGGTTTAACTCATTAAATTAGAAGGTAGTAGGTGAGATTCTAAATGTCCACATGTAACTAGAGTATGATCCTGGGATTGAATAGTTTATAGACATCTAGGTGGTAGATATTATTGAGGCATACATAATTCTCATGAATAAGGATTTGTCCAAAACCTTAAATAGGTAAATTGACACCAATTTATCTCATATAAGGTTAAATTATAGAGGGTAGAAAGTCAAATAAGAATGGATAGGGAACCCCACATGAAACATATGATAACTAAATATAACATTGTCAATGTGAGAGTGAACTTAGTATCCTCAAGCTTAAGGATTTATACACTAAGTAGGAAATCTAACAAAGAAAAAGCTAAAAATGAACCATAATTGATAGTCATATGGTCCCTAAATTTATATGGGGCTCATTTTAAGCAAGCTTGTAGAGTAATATCTATACTAATAAGCCCACATTGAAAGATATACATAGCTTAATACAGGTTACAATTCCCCTACATAAATAATATAATGTAATATGAGGGTTTAATCTTAGGTTTTTATTTTAAATTAAAACATAAGGCAAAGGGGATGAGATTTTTTAGAAATTATAAGTTGGTATTCAACCAATTTAAGAGTGAATTTTACTATAAACTATCATACCTTATAAAGTATAATCATAGATCCTAGGACTTAATTTAGATTTTCAATGCATTAAATATTATCACTATCCCTAGGGAAGAAAATCAAGTCACTAAATAAATAACATCCTCAACTACAACCTTAACTCCCCTTGATAATGATGAATTATAAGAGTTATCTATAGATCTAGTCCTTTATCCCTCTATGTCAGATAATGTAATGAACTTCTAGGTCTTTGAGGATGATCAATAAATTATCTAATTCCTTAATAATGTTGGGGTATTTAAAGCCCAGATGATTGATGACATAGATAAATACAATTCTAAAGTTGAACTCAATAAGGAGAATATTCTCAATATTTAGGGTAGTCACATCTTGAGAGAGATGACTTCACTAAAAAATGTGTTTGATACATTCATCCCTGCACCCTAAACTACGAAGCCCAAGTTTGAGAATAGAAAGTGTCAACCCATTAATATCAGTTCTTTAGAGATACCCCAAACCATTAACATAAGTCTTGATTAGATGGACCTAGAACTCGATTAGCTTCAAAATTTACTACTAATATATAAGGATATCATTTTTGGGCCTATGGAAACCTCAAATTCTTTAACCTAAAGATAATTACTCACACCATCCAATTAAAACCTAACCAAAATCCATTCAGATAGAGGTAGAGGCTTGTGAACCCAATCATGGAATCCTTAATACATAAAGAGGTTCATAAATTACTCTTAGTTGGAATAATCTTCCCAGTACGTCATTTTACC
This sequence comes from Torreya grandis, assembly GCA_037957365.1. Lineage (NCBI taxonomy): Eukaryota > Viridiplantae > Streptophyta > Pinopsida > Cupressales > Taxaceae > Torreya > Torreya grandis. Next base: position 65,802 of record JARHVA010002566.1, read on the forward strand.
TAATTAGCCAACCTAGTACTTATGCACAAAAATAATATAAAAATATGCTTATGCATAGATTTTTTAAATTTGAATTGAGGTTAAGATAAAAATAACTATCATTTGCCTTGTCTTGACAAATTGATCCAAATGGTGAGTGGATCCTAGATGATGTCCTTCTATATGGATTCTTTGGATATAATTAGGTCTTAATTAATTTGAAGGACTGATCCAAAACTACATTCATGACCAATTGAGGTATGTTTGTCTACAAGTGAATGTCATTTGGATTAATCAACACCAAAGTAAAATTTCAAAGGGACATGGATTTATATTTTTAAGGTTTAATTATAAATGCATAATAATATAAATGGGTAACCTAACTATGTTTTTTAAATATAGGTTAGATAACATTGACGATTTATAGAAGGTATATGATAGGTGTAGGAGGTATGACATCTATTTAAACCTAAAGAAGAGCATGTTTAATGTCATCAAAGTTAATTTTCTGATTCATATCATCATGAAATAAGGTATTATTATTGATCCTAAAAGAGGTTATGTGATTTCTAAATTACTCCTCCTTAATAGCAAGATAGAGTTAAAATCATGTTTTGGAAAATCATTTTTGTTTATAAGTTCATTCTAGATTTGCCAAAATTTTAAATCCTCTAAATGCTATGTTGAAATAAGATGCAAAAGTAGAGTGGCATGCTAAATCTAAGAAGAATTTCTAGGATATAAAATATTTTATCATGTAATAACCTATGATAATTATCCTAGACTATAGAAAATATATCTACATCTATCATTTCACCTCTAAGCACATTATCAATGCATATCTCATATGAATATTAGATGGATAAGAACACCCTATTACTTTATTAAACATCAATATCAAATATGTATTAAATTTATAAGAATAAGGTACATGAAATCATTCCATACTCGACCATGAAGTAGATGTCAGGTTTAACAATATAGGTATATGAAAATGTAGATGGATGACCAAGCTACAAGAGTATGATCTGTGAATTAAACCTAGCAAGTTTTTTAGAGTATAAGTCCTTACTCAACTGATAACTAAAATTGATCCAAGGATATTTTTTTACCATTTAGACCAAGATATCATAATATAGTAGGATTGGTAGGCCCCAATCATACATTACCTACTCTATGGGAACCCACCTATCAGGACAAATCAAATGTAGAAAATATCCCTGAGACTGAAGGTATCATGATATATGTTGAAAAAAGGAGTCATCTTCAAGAAAAATCATGAAGGCATCATCTTATATATTTATCAAAAGTTGAAGCCAAATAAGTAATGGTAGATTTCCATGAAAATTTGGACATTGACCATGTAACAACAAATGTAATAGGACACAAGATCCTCTAGGTAGGCTATTAAGGGTCTACCCTATTCAAATATTTCCATGCTCACATCAGGACATGCCATAAATATCAAACCTTCACTAAAATAGAAACCCATATTTTAATGCCATTACATCCAATTATAGAAACAACACAATTTTCCTAATGGGGACGAGATTTTTTGGGGTCATTAACCCTAAATCCTCAACAAGCCATAATTTTATTCTCACAACCATAGATTAATACAAAATATTCACCAAAGTAGTGGAAATAAAGAAAATCACCATAAGTGAAGTCATCAAATTCATGGATAAAAATTTAACACTCCATTTAAAACCCCTAGCTTATTGGTGTGTGATAATTATCCTACATTCCAATCCTCAAAGATTACTAAATATGTGTATGAAGAAGGAACACCTTGAGATTCTCATCTTGTTACTACCTATAAGGGAATAGATTGGTAGAGTTGACTAAACAAAACTCTATTGATTCCATTAAGAAGTATACATAGAAGAAACCCTAGCAATTGTATTCACTACTAAAATTTATTAGGTGGGTTGATTGCACTAGATATAAATAAGTACTTAAAATCTCATTATTTATATTGGTAAATGGATTTGATCTAGTTATACTAGTTATGCTTAGACTCCCTACCTATAAGATTATGTAGTAGTATATGGAACATGATGACAAAGTGAACTCTAGACTCTTAGACATTATCTATATAGAATAATCTCAAGATGAATTTTTACTAAACTTTAACAAATATCAAGTCACTATCAAGTGATGCTTTAATAAAAGGGTCAATTTAAAATCCTTTAAGATTTATAATATGGTATTTTTGTGGGATAAATCACATGAAAATAAGGTCTATCATGCCAAGTTTTATCCTCTTTAGATTGGCCCCTTCTAGGTAGCTTAACTACTTCATTATAATGCATTCCACCTCAAATACCTCAAGGTAAATGACCTCCCACTACCTGTGAATAGATAGTTCCTAAAGAATTAATTCTCAATTTCCCTTTCTGATGTAATTTCATAATGACTTCAGTGGAGATGGTAACGTACATATTAGACTAGTTTTAAGTAGTGTGTTTGCTTATGGTTGTGTGTTTTCTTTTGGTTTTTGTTTTTAGTTGACCATGTCTATTACCAACCTTGCCCTAGTTTCCACCTTTGATGGTTGATTTGATTCAAAAGAAGGAACCAAACTCATAAAAGAGTAATAACCAATTTAAAGAGTTACAAAAGCATTGAAGGTATAGTTCAAACTTTACAAACTCAAAAGGGGAGATTATATTTTGAGACAATTCAAGGATTGTGAGTGGTTTTTCAATTTTTAGACCTTGAAGGCCAATGATCCATAAAAAAAGGTGTATTTTAGAATAGTTACACTTCTTGATAGAAGCCATCAAAGTTACACCTAATAAAATGTAGGATCACTCAACCAGTCTAATATCTTCTATGTATTTAGATTTTTTAAACATCCCATCACCCATGGCTTGGTTCCAAACCCTTAATGGACATAACTAAATAATATTTTCATAAGAACATTGTAAAATAAAGACTAGAAAAAAGTTATAGAATATGAATTATAAGTCTTACTCAAAATTTTTATTTAGGAAACCTCCATCACAAGCTTTTTGGCCTATCTAGAAATAGATAAAGGACTCAAGTGGGACTAAAGGTATATTTATCAAGGTCACTAATGACTAGATAGTGGAATATAAATACCCTTACCATTCCCTTCCAAGCCATTTATCCAATCAATACCTCATTCATAATATTTAGTACCTTACTTGATCCAAACTTATTTGAATGACATTTTAATTAAACTAAGCATAAATTTATCACCTCACACACATATTCATGATCTTTTGTAGATATAAATATTAACATGTCACTTAGTGAAACTAAATGTAGTTCCTTATTTCTTTATCTATGTCTAAGGGTTTTCTTGTTGATAATATGTTCTAAGTTATGTATGGAGTTTTAATTGATGTCATGAAAGTGTTTTTGATGTAATTATGAGTTGTATTTTATTTTCTTGAGGTTGAGTTCATGAGTCATGTACTTGAGAGACCTAGTGAGAAGACATAGTCTTAGTAACATGTTGAGGTGAGAAGTCTGAGACTTGTGAGAATAAATTTGGTAGTGTGAAATCATGGTATGAGATGTTATTACATGAATATGATGTATTGAGATTAGTTCAATATGTTTCAATGTGTGTTCAAGGTCTAAGTGTGACTGGTAGTTCAAAGCCTAATGTGCAAAGAGACCTAGTGTGGCCTAATGAGGGATCAACTTTAGTTTCTAAGGTGAAAATATCTCATGATATAATTATTATAGGTGTTATAGGGTTTTTTAATTTTTTTTACAAAGTTTTAGGCTAAATTATAAATGAGAAATCATGAAATGTGGTTTTGAGGTTTTATGTGTGTAAAAAATGAGGTATTGCAGACCCGAGAATGATTTTATTATGCTCATTGACATGCTCAACCTTTACAAAAGCATAAAAGTATATCATGGTAGTTAGGGAAGTGTAATATATCAATTTTATTATCATTATTTTCTAGGTTGAGGACATAAGATTTATGAATGATTGTTAAGAATGGAAAGTAGTCTAAACCCTCTTTAAAACCCTAATAGTGACCCAATATGGAACATATTATTCAAAAGTGATTATAATGGTTTTTTTGACATATTTTTTTGATTATAAGTTGTATTAAACTCTCCCAAGTACTTCTAAGTGGTATTGGTCTCTCAGAAGAGTGAGTGGAAGCTATAAGAAACCCCTTGTTTCTTAGATTTTTGATATAGCAGGTAGGGTTGACCAAGTAAAAACATGAAAATTAATAGAGGATGATGTGTGAGACTTTTATTTTATTTTAATATAATTTTATAGAATTTAAATATGTTAAACTAATCATGGAAGTTGGCCTATCACAAAAAAGGCCTAGTGAGGAAGACAATGAGAAAACCAAGTAGAAGTGAGAATGAGATTAAGAATGGGTTGTCAATGATTAGGGATGTATACAAATGCATGGTATTTTTATTAAATAAATGTAAAACATATTAAATTTGAATAAAATATTTTGAGATTATTATATAGAAGTAAACATTTTATCTCAAAGTGACATGTCTAACATAGTGAACTTTGTGTAGAGTGAAGCCATGAGATTGATCTGTAAGACCAATATTGATATTTAAAATTGTAATATATTTGCTTAAATATTTTATAATAATTATTAAGGATCATATAAACCTTTTTTAATTTCATGAATTTGTTTATAAATATGTTATAAGTCTTTGTTTCATGATTGTGTTTTGGAGCATTCAGACAATTTTATGTATGTTAGTGAGATTGATGTTCTTGAGTTATTATGCATAGAGTTGAATAATATAATTAATATTAACTTTTTTTATATTTATCATAGGTTATTTTTAAAATGTTTTCCTTCATGATAAATTACTATGAAGGAGTGAAAATTCAAAGGTTTGTGACTGAGTTTTGAGGCCTATTTTCAGTTCTGAGTAAGCATATGGAAATATCAATTTGGGGTGTTTTGACCTGTGTGGTGAAATATAATGAACTTGGTGCTAAAAATTATGTCATTTAGGTTATATAAATGTTATTTTTAATGTGTTTATGTGTCAAAGTTGAGTTTATACTTCATATATTCAAGGTATACTTTGTGGGAGTAAGAAGGGCTAATTGTGAGTAGGCTTAATGGTATGGTTCAAGGAGTGAAATGAGATAAATGGTGTTAGTAACATAATATGAGATTATAATGGATGTAATTTAAGTGTTTTTTAAGTGTTTCATCCATTTTTTGAGACTCAATATGTTCCAAAGTGGTCAACTTGAAATGTGTGCTTTGAGAATGTCTTTATTAGGCCCAATGGTGGTTTTGGTTCTTAAGGGTTGTGACTAACCTATGTAAAGGTTTTTTAACTTTTGAAACATGTTTTTTGATATATTAAAATTGTGATAAAATTATGGTAAGGTTTTTGGCTGACCAAGGTGTGTGAAATTAAGGGTCAAGTATAAGAGGAAGGTCTAATAGGCCTAATTTGACTAGTTTGAATATTGAGGAAATGAATGAATGTTATAGAGGTTTAAAAACAAGGTATATGGATTTAATACCATAAGATAAGTGTTTTTAATATGTAATTAAGTTATAAAAGTGATTTTATATATGATTATCCAGTTCATTTGACCTAAATTTGTCAATAAGAGGGTTATTTGAGTGAAGAAGCCAAATAGGTTGTTTGAGAGAGATAAAAGAGTGTGAAGATAAAAAGGAGGTAATAATAATTATTTGGGTAAGAAAAACGTGTTAAAATATCATTAAATATTCTAGGTAGCTGAGTTGGTGCTGAGTTACCTAGGGGGTTGGTGCCTCCTTGCAAGTTGGTGCTTGTTAAAGGTCTAATTGAGTTGGTGCTCCTTGTGGGGTTGGTTCCTCACTAATTCTTGATTAATTGATTATAATAATATAATCCAAGTTGTGTTTTAGTGCTTTTTATCACCCATGATGGTTTACCATGTATCTCTTATGTTCTTGTGTTATGTTCCTACTTCATGCTCATATGAATGGTTGATTATGCCCGCGCACGCCCACGCGCGCGCGCGCACACACACACACACACACACACACACACACACACACACACACACACACACACACACACACACACACACACACACACACACACACACACACACACACACACACACACACACACACACACACACACACACACATTAGTTTTAATGATTAACAAATGATAAGTGGAATTGAAAGAGAAGTTTGTACACTAGTCCACCCCCCTAGTGGTTAATATTCCAATAATTAGTATCATATCAAGCTTCCTTATACAAGTTTAACATTATAATGGAGATCTTTGGAACATGGGTATGGATTGTGATAATGAAAGTGTTTATTATGATTGTATTGAATATTTATACAAAGTCATTGAAATAGCTTGTAAATGTTGTTCAAAAGAGAATAATCATATGTAAGAATTCACCCAACTTAGAATGAAATTAAACTCTTTAGAGTCACAATTATATAAAGATGTAATCAAGATGAAAACATATATAAAATTTAAGGAGAGTACTAGAAAGCTCAACAATATTTTAGATAGTCAAAGATTATCCCATGATAAAATAGGTCTTGGTTTCAAAGAAGACCATAAGGATTTCAAGGAGAGTCAGCTACTGAAAGTTAATGATCTATCAAGGAGTGATAATGTTGATAAAATAAAGACCTATGCAAAAGTGGTCAGGTTTGAAGTCAATCATCAACAAGCCAAAAAAGGTTTTTCTCCATAAAAAGATATCAAATGTAGTGGTGTATCATCCAATAATCATAAAAATAAAAATGAGGATATATGTTCAAAGTATTTGGATTATTTAAATGGTTATTATATTTCTTGTGCTTAATTTGGACATAGATGTATTGATTGTAGATGGATAAGTAGAATATTATGTTATAACTACAACCAAAGAGGACATATTATAGGAAATTTTTAAACAAGACCTATAAAGAAAACCAGTCAATCTAAGAATATATGTATTCATAATACTTAAGAATGGATCAAGAAAGTAGACCCTATGGTTAAGATGAAGGATAAGTAAGAATATAGAGGAGAAGAATCTATGATATCTTAAACTACCTTTCATACTCAGAATTAAGATTTGAATTAGTTCATAGATAGTGGCTATTCAAGTCACATGATAGGAGATAAAATCAAATATATCACTTTTAAGAATAATTCTATAGGATCAATGAGGTTTGGAGATAACACATCCACCAATATATTTGGCAAAGGTACCTAGAGCTTGGATAATGGGAAGAGTAAGAAAATTTATTGTATTTAGATGGCTTGAAACATAACATGTTGAGTGTAGTTCAAATGTGTACCCAAAGACATACCCTAAATTTTCATGATGAAGGATGTGAGATAAGAAGATCAAAATTAGGTAGGTTGATTTCTAGAGCCAAGAGAACTAATAATAATATATATGTATTAAATAAGATCATAAAAGAGAAGTTCTTTATGAGTAAGGTAGATGAAAGTTGGCCTAGGTATAGGAGGTTAGGGCATATGAAATTTGATAATCTAGTCAATATTAGCTCTAACAGGTCTGTGAAGAACAAGCCTAAAATTTCCAAAACTATAGATGCTCTTTTCAATGCATATCAACATGGTAAGTAGATTAAAAGAATATTAAAGTCTAAATAATACTATACTACTAGACCTTTAGAACTAATTCATACTGATCTATGTGGTCCTACAAGGATTAAAAGCATTCAAGGTAACATCTAACTCATGTTTCTCATAGATGACTTCACAATAATGAATTGGGTATCATTCTTTAAAGAGAAGTCAAAATCTCTAGGTAAGTTCAAAACTTTCAAGGATTTAGTTAAAAATGAGATTAATGTGAAGATCAAGTGTCTTAGGTCTAATAAAGGAGGATAGTTTTGTTCAAATGAGTTTGATGAGTTTTGTGAGGTAAATGGAATAAGAAGATAGTTCTCAACTACTAGAATACCTCAACAAAATGGGGTAGTTAAAAGAAAGAATAGAAAAATCCAAGAAATGGTAAGTACCATGTTGAATGAATCAAAATTATTTGATGGCTACTAGAGAGAAGATGTGGGTACTATAGTTTACACTTTGATTAAATGACATATTAAGATCAATGGTGATGAGACTCCATATGAATTATGGAATGGCAAATGTACTAGTGTTGAACATGTTAAGGTATTTGGAAGTAAGTGTTATATCAAGAAAGATGAGGAGAACTTAGGAAATTTTAACTCAAGGTTTGATGAAGGTATTTTCTTAGGATATTCATTAGTTAGTGTTGCTTATAGATGATATAAAAAGAGGTTACAAAATATAGTGGAGAGTACAAATGTCAATATTGATGAGACAAAGAAATCATATTCTCAGTCAAAGAATGATGAAAGAGAAATATAGATAGATGAGGATGAAGAAGAAAATAAGGAGAGAAAGGACTTAGAAGGTCCTTATAGGTAGATTTAAAAGGATCATATTGAATCTCAAATCATTAGCAATAAGAGTGTAGGTATACAAATAATAATAAGAATGGTTACTAATGTTAGTCAAGAGAATACTACCTTACAATCTAAATTTGAACCTAAAAGCTATGTATAAGCAAGTAAACATAGGTTTTGGATGGATTTTATGAATGAGGAGTTAAATCAAATTGATAATAATGAGACTTGGGAGTTAGTACCTAGGCCTAAATAAAATAATATCATTGGTACAAAATGGGTGGACATAAATAAATTGAATGAGAATGGAGAAGTCACTAGAAATAAGGCTAGATTAGTATTCAAGGGATATGCTCAAGTAAGAGTGTAATTTTAGGAAGCCTTTGATCCATTAGCAAGGTTAGAGGTTATTAGGCTATTTATTACCTTTAGAGGTTTCAAAGACTTCAAGATATACTATATGGATGTCAAAATATCTTTCCTAAATGGGAACTTAGAGGAAGAAGTGTACATTGAGAAACTTGAATGTTTATTATTGATTGATAGTAAGGACTATGTATGTAATTTGAATAAGGTTCTCTATGGTCTAAAACAATCCACTAGAGTTTGGTATACTATATTGGATAAGTATCTTTTGGACTAAGGATTTAAGAAAGGAGTTTTAGATAGTAACTTGTATATCAAGACTATAAATGACCATAATTGATACTGGTGGTCTATGTGGATGATATAATCTTTGGTGGAAATAGTGAGAACATGACCAAGGACTTTTCAGAGGTGATGAATTTATAATTTGAAATGTATATTCCTAGAGAGCTATCCTTCTTTCTTGGACTTCAAACAAGTCAATCTAAAAAAGGTATGTTCATTTCATAGGTCAGGTAAATAAAATAGATGTTAAATTAGGTTTGATATGGAATATTAAAAGTTTGTAAGTACACCTATGGTTACAATATGTAAGCTAAGAAAGGAGGATGATTTTTCAAGAGTCAATAAGATAAAATCTAAATCAATGATTCGGAGTTTATTGTATACTACTATCTCTTTAAGTGACCTCATACAAGAAGTAGGTCTTATGGGAATATTTTAAGTAGATCCTAAAGAATTTCATCTAAAAGAGATAAAGAGGATACTTAGGTATCTCAAGGGAACTATGAGGTATGGATTATGGTACCTATTGGCTAGATGTTTTATAAGCTAACAAAAGTACCTAGGTATTCATGGGATTAAATACCCTTCATTTAATGGTGAATCTTCCATATTATTATGTTATTTACTTATAATTATCTACTACTCTTAGTTATTCAAAAATTATAAATATTTTGTGCAAGTTGTTTTATTTTGGGGGTATTAATTTAGTCACAGAGTTCATGAACCATAACTAGGTGATTTTAAGACAAGTAAACAACTATTTTAGGGAATGTGTAACGAAATTTTGGTCAATTAAGAGTGGAAAACTAAAACATGTGAGAAGATAGAAGTTGTACTTCATAAAAAGCAATTTTATAGATCTTATTGAATATGTAAAAGTAAATAAACATTCAAGAGATGATAATATTTTTATCAAATGACTAAGAAATACTGGAATTCACTTTTAGATTTAAAGATAACATAAAGTTTACCATTTTAATCTTCAAAAATACACTAAATGTCTTTGGAGATGCAAATTTACATAGAAAAAAACTCTTTTCTCATTAAATTTGAACCAATTTTATATAAGGAAAAACTCATAAATCTAAACACAAAGTTTTAGATTGCTTAAATTCTCTTACTTCAGTTAAAAATGCTATACAAAAATTACCATCCTATTAGGCACATAGGGTTGTACTTATATTTTTTCAATTTTAAAATACAAGTAAAAATAGGATACAACTCCTTCAAAACCCATGTGTTGCGCTAAAAATAAGAACCATTGAGAGACATCCTCCTATGAATTCTCCTCTATGGCATGCAATAAATAGTGACATTTAAAATTTATTGGTCTCATTATTTGGATTGAACATAACTACTTTTCATGTTGGCTAGCATTCACTCAATTAATTTACTTTTAAAAAATGACTTCAAGTAATGGTGTTTAGCCAAGTTGAGTATTAAAAATTTTCAACAACTTAATTATTTAAGTAATCAATTAAATCAGAATAACATAAAAACATTACAAGTTGTTCGAAGAAAATAGAAGTAGAAGAACATTAAAATCATTCCAATTCATGGACTTAATTTCTAAACTTCTCTCTATATTTGATGTGTTGGGACATCATAACATGTATTTATACATCATTTAGTTTGGCAAGTGATTTCCTTTCAGTCTCAAATCTCAAAATTTGCCTTTCTAGTCTCCTCCTATGTGCTTTCATCTTGTCAATCCTTTTTTCAAGTATTTTTATTTCATGTTGACATTTGATTAACTCCTTTATGGATTTATCTATGAAATGAGTTGTGTCATTTTCCATTAATTTATTGAACTATTAATATAATTTCTCAGATGTCCTTGAAACATTATTAGACCAAATGTTATTGAGACTATAGAGGCAATCTTCTATATTCATCTTTTCATTGTGAGATTCTTCTTCTAAAGTCTTCATTTCTCACACATTTATTCAAGAATATGCATGTGAAAATATAGGAGATACTCTTCTTGTTTTAACTTCTTTACTGATCCTTCAGGGAAAATTTTCTCTTGAATCAAAACTTTCTCAGTCAAAGAATTTATTCCTTATAGACACTCTTGCTGCAACTCAAAAATTACATTCTCATTCTTTATCTCCTTTATTACTACCTTTATCTTAGTTAATTTATTTACAATATCAACATGAATAGATAAAACTTCAAGAAAGAGATTTTGAATAGTTTAATGCATCTTCTCCATCCATTCATCAATGACTTTAGCTTTATCTCTAGTTTATTCCACTTTAGTTATTACTTACTGGCCAATTGAATCTCTTAAAAGATAGATTATTGTGGAACAGAACTAGAAAATTTGGCTATTATTTCACATAATTGGGCATTTTATTCTTTAAACTTGGCATTAACAACCTTCTTCTCACTTATCTTCTTAAAGAGAGTGTTAATCAAGGTCTAGGTATCTTGCTTCAATCCTTCTATGGTAACTTCTCCAAGGTGTATCTTTGAGATTATTAAGTCACCTTCAGTGATTTTTCTTTTTCTCATGCCCTATGGTGGAAATAATACCTATACAAACTTATAATTTTTAGTCTCAATTATCAATTTTGAAGTTACCTTAGTATATTTGGGATTCTTTCCTTTTTTGTCAAGACTTTTCAATAATTTCAAGTCTATCTCTTCAAGATTTATTATTTATTTAGATTTTGAAGTTGTTTACATTGCCAAAGAAGATGAAAAATCCATACTAGTGGAGGTGTCTGAATGAGTTACCATTTTTTGTTTATTCTTACTCACCACTAGATCTTGAGAAGGAGCTTCCTATGTCTCTATCACTTTCTCAATTTCTTTTGTTGGCTCTTTCTCAACTTGCTTCTCCATTTATACTTCATTCTCCTTATCAACATCCTTTTATTTTTCAGCTTCCTTTTCCTTTGTTTTCTCAATCACTATCTCTATCACTGCCTCTACCTCCTTTTATTTCTTAGATTCTTTCTCTTTTGTTACCTCTATTGCCTCTTTATCATGATTAACTTCTTTCATTATCTTAACCTCCTTTACCTTTTCATCCATTACCCCTTTCATGGCATCCTTCTCAGGTTTAACTACTTTATTTATTTTCTTGTAGTCCTTCCTAAGATGGGGTTACCTTTTCAGCAATTAATTTTTATAGCTCATTTTCAATGGTGGATTGCTCTTATAAAGGAGGTAGAGGTGGGAAAGTAGGTGGATAATATGGAGGAGGAGGAGGAGGGAGAACATAAATTTCCTTTTGAATGGATTTATTGGAGGGATTGATGCCATGAGACTTTATAGGTGTCATAAGTATTGATGGATCTATGATATGTTTAGTAGAAGGAATGGGAATATAAGTAGTAGTGGTGTCAGTAGAGGAAACCAAAGGAGGTGTGGGAACAATTGGTTGAATTGACTCTTTATCCTTTACCAGAGAATATGTGTCATCAACATTTCTCTTCAAATTTAACTTCTTTGTGGGTACTCTGTTAGTTTCTCCTTATTCTATTTCTTTTATCTTTTGACTTACATGACTAGTCTTTTTCATTGGCTGCTTCATATAGTAGCCTTTGTTGAGAAGCCATGTGGAATTCATGGCCATAATATTTTAAGTTATGTTTGTAATAGTCTTAACTTTGTTTTTACCAAAAATAATCACTAGAAGTAGGGCATTATCCCCTCTTGTTGCATGATAATCATCACTAGTTACAATTTCGTCATCTTCCATGTCTTCAAGAATTGTGGCTAAATCAAAAGGAAGAATTTTTTCAACAATTAACCTACTTTTGTCCATTATTATCACATCAAACGCATCCTTACAATCAATCCAAAAGTTTTCAAGTGCAATAATGTGTATATATTCTAGAAAAAACTATGTTTTAGGCTACACCTCTGTAATCAAAATTGGTTCTAGCTTCAAAATGTGTTTGGGTATAATGGTGATATATCTCCTTTTACACATTCTTGGCCTTTTAAATACTAAGATAGTGATAATGAGAAATAAAAATAGGAAAATTGATAGTAGGATGGTGAGGTTTTGACTGTAAATCATGTAATTTAGCAAACTACCTACATAACTACATGAGGATCCACTTGTCATTGAGATACCTGAGCAACTTGACTAGTGCACCTAAGAAACCTCCAACTTTGATGTATGTGAGGCTATGGAACTAAATGAAAATTCACCCAAACTATGAAACTACATCCCATGTTACATCTATCACTCTCCTATGTTTTAGAGATACATTCAATTTGAAAATGATTTCATAGAAGAATCCATCATTCACTATCTTATAATGATTTTAATACTCAAAAAGAACCAATTGAGGATAATATTCATATATTAGCTTATTTAATATTACTAATTTTGTATTTAACCTTGATAGTTCTCCATTTGATGTTATTTCATATACAAGGTATGAGGTCATCTTGAAATCAAAAGTCTTTAATACATTGTTCAAATATTGATCCATGCTATCACTTATCATCCTCACCCATTAAATCACGGTAGAGATCTTGGTGACATCAATGGTTTTGATGTATGCATACATACATGTTGAGAAACACTTAGCATTATTTTCACCATTGATTCTACATAACAATTGAGTAATATCATCTACTTCCTAAACCAAGTCTGATCTTAATATCTGCTTCAGAAATCTTGAAGCTTGTTTTACTTTTTCAAGTAGTTTATGTTCATTACATCAATCACTTTAGATGATGTTAGGATATTTAGACATTATTTAAAATATTTAACATCCAATATTTTCATTACATTATCAATAATATCTCTCACAGTCCTAGTAAGGGAGCCATAATACATGGCATATGTTAGGACAAATGTAAGAAGTTGAGTTGAGTTTTGGAAAGCTGTAGCTTGTAGAATACCACTATTAATCATTGATTTAATAAGTGGAGTATTTATTATATCCTTGGATCTCTTTGATAATTTAGTCATTAATACATGTCCCATATCTATATCAATTATTTTAGTTAACTCAGAAGTGATGCATGATTCAATACGATACCCCTTATATTTGTACCTCATATTTGGATCTCTTAGATTTTGTTTTACCTTTGCTAATTTTCTCTAGGATTTACTCAAATGAAAATTTAGGGAGTTATTCAATCAAAAAAAATTCTTACACTTCTACTTCAGCTATTTATTCTTTTGATCCTAATATTTAAATTAGTTAACTTTCAAAATACTTTACAAGTGCTCTTAAAATTTTTGTGATTACTCTTAAAAAGTTGAAGAAATGGATGAAGTTGTTTTATCAAATAATATCTCTAAACAATATTTAGGTTTCAACTAGTATAAAGTCATAAAAACCCTAAGTAATTCATAGTAAGCAATAGGGTATCATAATCCCAAGTTAGTCTAGATGATCTGCAAGTATTATGCATTTAAGAATCTAGGTAAGTAATAAGTAAGAAGCATAGACAAATTCAGGTTTATCTTAGCTTATGACTTTGGGTCTACCCTATCTAGATACTTGAGTTTGGGACTCTAAGTAAGAAGTGGGTCATGAGGAATCTTGGTCTCTTATAGTTGTTAGTTCAAGTTTGTTCAAGCAAGTATCTCAGGTTGGGAAACCCAAAGTAAAAGTAATAAGAAATTGTAATTTTGAGTTCCACTCAAGTAGTTTCATAGGTTTCTCAAGGTTACAGGATTTGGATTTACTAATGGAAGTAACATGGGTTGAAAAACCCATATAAGTAGAAGTAACAAGCTGTCATGAGTCCAAGCAAGCAATAGGTTAAGGAAAACCCAAGTTGGTAAGACACTTTGAGAGTTTTAGGTCTTTTTAGATGAGTAACTTGTGATTGAGAACTTTAGTAAGTGGTAATAGGGAAACTAAGTCTCTCATCTATTTTTAATAATTAGGTTTTAAATATAAGGCTTCATATTTGTAGAATTTTGATGGGATTTTTCACATATTTAATGTTTTTAGGAATTCTTATAGGGTTTTTTATAACATATAAACAAGTCAAATTGATAGATTAAACCAAGTAGAATGAGTATAGACAATGATACATCCATTGTGATAAATGGAAAACTACTAGAGAAATATGAAAAGAAAACATTCAAGATGAGGAAATGAAAATCAAAGGAAAATGATCTAAATACCTTGAACATAAATGGGTTGTGAAGAATTGTATCTAAAATCACTTCAAAAGGTTGAATAACATAGCTTAGGGTTCACAAGTATGGTAGATTGGTCAAATAACTCAAATGCCATGTGGGAAATGAGGTGTAATTTATTGATATTTATATTTTCCAATGCATTTAATGGCATGTAGTAGAAATGTGTGAAGGATCCATGTAAGCCCCTATCTTTTACCAAGTTTCTAAGACTATTTTACTTAATATTACTTTTGGAAGTTAAACATCTTCCCAATCCTAAGTTGGTCTCAATTAGTGATTACTCTGGGTTTGTAAACCTTCAATGATTTTACTTGTGGCTTTAGATGAGTAAAATTACTTCAAAAAGTTGGTTTGCTTTGTGTAGTATTTTATAGGTTTTTTAGACTACTTTTCTTAGCTTTTGATGTGAATTAAAGTTGTTTGTTAACTTTGGTTTGAAATAGTCAATGCAACTCAAACATATAGGACTACTATACTTATTGTTGAATAAGTTAAGTATCTTGGAAAAATTGAGTTGTATTGGAAATGAGTCCAAACTCTTAGCTTTTTCGATCTTCTAGGAAAAATGAGTAGATGATTTTTTAGTGATGGCCTTTGTCATATGTTTCCAACCTTCCAGAACAATTTTAAATCAGTTAGGAAGACAAATCATCAAAATAAAAACTACTAAAGACTAAGCCTTTATTCAAGGGACTAGTTTTACAAGGACAATTGACTCACATAAGATAATTCAAAATTTTAAATAAGGGTAACCCAAAATTTCCAAGTGTGAAATTTTGGGGACACCAATTAGCTCTGATTGGGGACATCTTTGTTTCTATCACAAAGAAAGAAAAAATATGAGATCCTAGTATCTCTAGTTTTGAATTTTGTCTATTGGGTATGAAGTCTTTACAAAAACTCAATCACAAACACTATAAAACAAACAAGTAAATAAAAAAGAAAAAATAACCAAATAAAATAAATACTAAAAACTTTATTTATGTATATATAGGTGTTATCATGATGCTTAATTATTGTATATCTTCAAGTGCTACCCACTGAAAGGCAATAATGGTTCAATTCCATCCTGATAAGCTAGGATGAAGCTATCTCTTCCATTAATGCTATTTATAGTGAAAGGACCTTTCCACAATGAGTCAAACTTTCCATGATTTCCTTTTTGTTCATTTTATTTATCCCATTAGAGGACCAAGTCACTGACTTCAAACTATCAGTCTCAATCCTTCTTATCAAATATCTTCTTTACTTTCATCTGGTGGTTAGTCAACTGATCAACAACTTGAACATGAATTTCTTATAGCTGAATGAATAACATGATAATTTACATCTTCAATATATTTGGACAATTCTAAAGAAGGCAACTCTATAGTGATTGATATCCTAGAATTTATTTCATATAATAACTAAAAAGGTGACATGCTAATGTATTTCTTTAGGGTAATCCTATCAGCCCATAGTGCATCAAATAGTTTCTTATGCCAGGTTCATTGATTATTATCCACCAACTTATGAATGATGGTCATCAAGCTCTTGTTACTTGATTCAGCTTGACCATTTCCTTAAGGATAGTGATTTGAAGAATGAACTAAGTCTTTTCCATATGAGTAACATAAATTAAATAGTTTTTCTAAGGAAAAGTTGGTTACATTATATATTTCTATCTTGTGTGGGACACTAAACCTTACTATAATGTTCTCTTTGATGAAATGACATATAACTTCAGAAGTGACATGCTTGATAGGAATGGCTTCTACCCACTCACAAAAATAATTAGTTGGAGTCAAAACATAACAACGTCTAGCACTTGAACAAGGATTTAACATGTAAATAAAATCCATGCCCCACTATTGTAATGGATCATTTATTATAATTGGTGTTAATGGTAAAGTTGGAAAATTTACACATCCCATAAAGTGTTGTCATGTTTGACACTTGGCAACCTAATCAGAAGTATCTAGGAAAAGGGTAGGCCAAAAGTACCTTGCTCTTGAGATTTTATGTATAATGACTCATGATGATAAATTTCCTCTACATTCTTTGTCATGAAACTATTTTAATAGTCTTGTTTGTTTCTCTTTGTTCACATAGCAAAGGAAAACACCATCAATTCCTCTTTTGTACAAACCATTATCCCAAAGGACATAATCCTTTGACTTCAACTTGATGGTATGATTTTCCTTGTGTGTTAGATAAATTGAGAATTCTCCATAAGTAAATAATTAGGCAATCTTGCTATACCACTCATCTATAAGATTAACAAAAAACACCATAGGAAAATCTCTATCTAATTCAACTTGGAGTGAAGATGTTTTTATATTTGTGTCATTAGATCTTCTCTCTATCATCAACTAGCACAATCCTCTTCCTCTTAATAACTTTATTTGTTTGATATTTAGATCAAAATATTTCACCTTAGCTACGTAAGTTCCTCTCAGTAATCCTAGTTCCTATTGTGTTATAATTGATATGAGTATAGTATTAGGTACGTAGACTTTAGTATGTGAAGACAAAATGTAGTACCTCAAAAATTTGCATGCTTTGACTATAGAAAAGTCATGTTTCTCCATTTGTGATTACTTTAATTTATATATTTTTAATTGCTAACTCATTAAAAGTATAGGGGATTCAATTCCTTCATCATTATTTTGTAATAGTATAAATGGCATGGTATGCTCAAAGGAGTAACAATAAAGAATGAATTATTTACTAAAATCTAGGTAAACTAACACTAGAGCTTACCTATAGCTGCTTCAATTCTTTCAAATGTCAACTTACCTTTAGAATTCTATTTAAATTCTTGTTTCTTTTTCATCATATCAAAAATATGTCAAGTCAGCTCAACAAAATTAGGAATGAACCTTCAAAGAAAATTGAATTTACCAAAGAAAGAATGAATTCCTTTCTTATAATTAGGCAAAGATAAAGTTTGAATAGATTTTATCCTTTTAGGATCAATCTTTGTCCCCTCCTTCGAGATAATGTGACCAAGAAGTTTTCCTTTAGTTATAACAAATATTGATTTATTGGGATTCAAGTAAATCCCATGTATCCTACATTAAAAAGGAATTCTTCTATATTATCCAAGTGATTACCTCTCTTTTTTGAGAAGACTATCAAGTCATCAAGGTATACCATAATACTCTTATTCTTCAGATTACTAAAATCTAGATCCATTACTTGCTAAAAAGTTGCTCCAAAATTAATAAGCCCAAAAGGTATCTTTTGATAAGCAAACATTCCCCATGGCATCATAAAATCTATTTTGTATTGATATTTTTTACCTATTTTTATCTGATTGTATCCTAAAAATACATCTAACATGGATAGCATCTCTAAACTTGTAACTACTTACAATGTGTGATCCATGATGGACAATGGGTAATTATCTTTTAAAGAGGCTTCATTCATATTATAGAAATAAAAACATAAGCATATTTATCCATTTTTATTTCTCATTGGGATGATATTTTCTAACTATTCTGAATGGTGGATTGGATAGATGATCTTTGCATCAATGCATTTCTATATTTCAGCATAAATGGTACCTAAGATAGATGGGATATGGTGACATAAGTTCTACTTGAAGGGCTTTACTTTTGGCTGAAGTGGAATATAGTGTTACACCTCATCTAGCTAAAAGGACTTTAGGTCTTTATAAGACTAGGTAAACACATCAATGTATCCTATGATAATATTGATGAATTATTTCTATTCTTATTGTGAGTAACATTTTCTAATGTTGACCATCCTAGGCTCCTCTTCACTACCCAAATTAATCTACTATACTTCTAGAGAGGAACTATCTCAATATTCTTTCTTTTTCTTTAGGAGCTGATCATGCTTGTCAAATATTTCTTCTAAAAAGGCTAACCCTTTAGGAATATTATTTCCCTTTAATTAAATTATATCTTGACTATTCATAAGTTTAGGATTAGTGATACATGTTATCATTTGGTGTGGATGTGAAATACTTGCTTTGAAGTACAATTCCTCAAAGTTGTCTTGCTACCCAAAGAATGAAGCTATTTGCTTTGCATCATTGAAAACTTACCATTAATCGATATTATCTAGAACCTTTGGATGGTAGACCATCTCTAATTTAAATTTACTTTCTTAGAAAAGTGTAGGATAGTGGTCTGGCCTAAGTAGAGATACAGTAACAACAATTGAATCAGCTCTACATTTCTGATCTCGAGGAACTAAGTTGATTGAGAAAGTTGTAAATTCAAGTGTTACACTTAGGAATTAGTCATAGTAGTTCCTTAGCTTATCTTTCTTCACCTATTACTATCCATGAATTTGTCTCATTATCAACTCTACATCACCCTATGCTTTTAGTAGTCTTACTCTTCTTTCTTTGCTTATTCAAGTCTCAATAAGAGTGCCTCATACTCTACTATATTGTTTGTGTTTTTAAACAAGAGTTTTTAAGAGTAAAGGAATATTTTACCATCATGTTATATTAATACTACCCCTACACCTAAACCAAGAAAACTATAGATACCATCAAACTCTAGCATCCAATATTATCTTCTTCTTTTGCTACTTACTCTAGTTCTTATATCTCCTTACCCAATTTTAAATAGTAATCTCCATGGTTAGATTTTTCAAAAAGAATCTATGACCTTGGATCATCATATTTAGAAACTATATACGTAAACTTCTTTTTAGGTTCAAGTTTTTTATTTAATCCTTTGATTAGAATGTGAGCACATGACCAATCCATCTTGACTTCACCTAGATCTTTGTATAAGTTTCTACTTAGAAATATTCCATAAGAGATAGGAATATCTACTACTATAATTGTCATTTTGAGTCTTTTATTTGGGAAAATTGTTAGGATAGCTTGGGCATCTTTGATCTATCCAATTAGGGGAACTTGTCTCTCCATTGAATAACATCTACCTATTGTTTTAATCAAAGTGAGGCCAAGGGAATCAACTACTTTAACTGGCATGACATTATCAGAAGCTCTAAAGTATAAGATGTAGTTACTTAACATGAACCCATTGATAAAGAGAGACACATAGAATGGTTCAATCCTTTTATATCTGCAAGTAGACATACGGGAAGAATTTATAGCATTATGTTGAGTAGGAAACTATTTGGGAGTAGGAAAGATACCTTTAGAGGCATTGGTTGAGTTGTTTGACCCTTTAATTTGAACAAACTTTACTAATATATTCAAATGATCTGGATAGGACATAAAGTATTCAAATTTTAACATTTGAATTCTATTTTTTATTATGTGATCAATTATGTCAAAAGAGGGGATGGATGTAGAGATGGCAGGATTAGCTTCAACAGCATGATTTAATGGTTTATGAGTTTGAGAAATAGAAACTACATACTTATATTTTAGATCTACAGAAGAAGGTAGAGGATTACCTATTTTAAGAATGCTTATATCTAAAGAGTCTCTTTTATCTTTCTCTTGTTCCCTGGAGGACTTTTCACTAGCCTACTAGGTTTGTGACCTTGTAAAAACTACAAAAGACTGACTATGATCTTCTTTAAAGGCTTTTTCATAGTCACCTTTTGATTGATATTCAAGATATCTTATGTTGGAATCACTAACAAGATCTATGAAATCATATTCATTAGCAATACTTTGATGAGTATCATCAGTCATTTGATCTTCATTCATCTCAACATGATTTTTGGGAGCATCTTCAATTTCTAATCATTTTTTAAGACCAACAATGTGGTTCTTATTCTAATTATTAAAATATTATGAGGTTCATTCCTAGTAGGAGGAGCATGGGTACCTTGAGAATTTGTCTTTTTACTTGTATCAATTCATTAGCTAACTTTTGTAATAGGGGATCAATGGTCTATGATGTGCTTGAAGAAGGTCACCTTTATAAGTTTTTTTCTTGATCTCTCCAACCATTATCAAGTCATCTTCAACTTGTATAGAAAGATTTTGTGATGCTACAAAATTAGTCAAACATGCTCGACATAATCAATAACTAACTTCTGGTAATTGGGCATTGATAAAGAAACATTTTTTATTATCTCTAGTAGGTAGGGTAGCTTAAGGAATTTTGTGGAGTAATCTATTAAACTTTGGAATGAAATCCCACATATGCTCATGTGGTTCCTTCTTGAGATGAGTCAGTTGGGTAAGCAATATATGCCAATCTTTTACAGCTTTGAATCTCTTTTAAAAATATTCATGTATGGTAGCTCAATTGACTATAGTGGAAGGAGGCAGATGGTAAAACCATTTTGTAGCTAAGTCATGCAAGGTCTCAATGAAAAGTTTGATTGAGACATTTTTTTGTTTAACACCAATTAATCCATAAGATACAAAGAAAAAACCAAGTGCTCATTTGGATTTTGTTTTCCATAACCTTCAAACTTTGGAAATTTCTTTCTTGACCCCTTCGACAAATCATTGAGAGTGGGAGTCAAATTTAGAGGTCTAATTTTTACCTCTTAAGCGACTAAAACTAGTTTCACCATTCTTATGGGAATAAAGAATTGAGGATTGGTTGATTGAATTATTTGTAAAGAATTGTGTTGTAGTTGATTCATAGGAGTTTGTACTTTTATTATGAGTGAAATACTAGCTCTTCATGTTATCTTGAATAGGAAAGGTAAAATTAAACTACTCTTACAAATCAAAGAAATTGTCTATTTATCCTTGGGCTCTCCTTGCTCTGGTAAAAATTTGATTATCTAGTTTGAAGAATAAAATTTCTTTTGAGGATTAATCTATCAATTTATTTTATAGACAAATACTTAGGTAGTGGTTAATAGACATGCAATGATTTCAAAAAAAATAAGGTGTTAAATAAAATGGAATGCAATAATACAATAAAAGTGACACGTCTGTGTTTATAAAGTGGAGTTAACTTTAGCAAGGTCACACTTTACTCAAAAGTTCATAAATTACTCTACATGTAATACTTAAGATGAAAATTTTGAAAAGCATGCAAATTTTAGAAGACTAAACATTAATTAGTCCTATCTTGACTTAAAAGAGTAATTTTTTTTTAGATCTATGAGTGTAGTTCGTTATTCCTCAATAGAGTCACCAAAAAATATTGGCTAGATATTTTTCATGCTAACAAAAGTACCTAGGTAGTAATGTGGTTAAATCCCCTTCCTTTAGTGGTGAAGCTCATGTATGATTATGTCTATTTACTTCTAATTATCTACAACTCACAGTTATTCACAAATTATATAGATTATGTGCAAGTTGTTTTATTTTGGGGGTATTACTTTAACTATAGAGTTCATGAACCTTAACTAGGTGACTTTGTAGCAAGTAAACAACTATTTTAGGGAATGTGTAAAGAAATTTTTGGAAATTAAGAGTTGAAAAATAGAACATGTGATAGGATAGAAGTTGTACTTCATAATAAACATTTTTACATATTAAATCCATACAAATAAATAAACATTCAAGAGATGATAATAATTTTAGAAAATGGTTAAGAAAGACTGAAATTCGCTTTTAGATTTAAAGATAACACAAAGTTTACCATTTTAATCTTCACAAATCCACTAAATGTCTCTAGAGTTGCAAAGTTTCATAGAAACAATTTCATATAAGGAAAAACTCAGAAATATAAACACAAAGTTTTATATTTCTTAAATTATAATTGCTATGTAAAAATTACCATCCCTTCAAGCATGTAGACCTACACTTATATTTATATAATTTTAGAAGACAAATAAAAATAGGAGACAACTCCTTTAAAACCCATGTGTTATACAAAAACTAGGAACCATTTAGAGACGTCCTCCTAGAATTTATCCTTTGTGGCATGCAACAACTAATGATATGTAGTGTTTATTGGTCTCACTATTTGGATTGAACACAACTACTTTGCATGCAGGGTAGTGTTCACTCAATTAATTTTATTTTACAAAATGAATTCAAGTAATGACATTTAGCCAAGTTACTTGAGTTTTAAAAATTTTCAAGAACTTTTTTTTACAAGTAATCACTTAGATAATAATTACTTAAATACATTACAAGTTTTTAGAAGAAAATAGATGAATTAGAAAAAAAATTAAAATCATTATAGTTCACTAACTTTTTTCTACACTTCTCTCTATATTTGATGTGTTTAAACATCATAATTTGTATTAAAACATCATCTAGTTTGGCAAGTGATTGTCTTTTGGTCTCAAATCTTAGAATTTACCTTTTTAGTCTCCTACTATGAGCTTTCATCTTGTCAATCTTTGGTTCAAGTCTTTTTAGTTCATGTTGAAATTTGGTTAACTCCTTTATAGATTTAACTATGAAAGGAGTTGTGGCCTTCTCCATTAATTTCTCAAATTGTTGATATAATTACTCAGATGTCCTTGGAATGTTATAATAACATATGTTATTGAGACCATAGATGCAATCTTCAAGATTCATCTTTCCATTGTGAGATTATTCTTCCAAATTCTTCATTTCTTCACACATTGCTTCAAGAATATGCATGAAAAAAGATAGGAGACACTCTTCTTGTTTAACTTTATTTACTGATCCTTCAAGGATAATTTTCTCTTCCATCAAAACTTTCTCAGTCAAATAACTTATTCTTTACATGCTCTCTTGCTGCAACTCATAGATTTGATTCTCATTCTCGATCTCCTTCATTACTACCTTTATCTTGACTAATTTATTTACAATATTAGTATGAATACTTAAAACTTTAGGAAAGATATTTTGAGTAGTTTGATGCATCTTCTCCATCCATTCTTCAATGGATTTATCTTTATCTCTAGTTTTTTCCACTGTATTTATTACTTGTTATCTAGTTGAATCTCCTAAAAGAATATATTGTTTTGGAATAGACCTAGAAACTTTCACTATTATTTCACATAACTAGGTATTTTGTTCTTTCAACTTGTCCTTATCAACCTTCTCCTCATCAAGATTCTTAAAGAGAGTGTTAGTCAAGGTCTAGGTATCTTGATTCAAGTTTTCCATGGTAAATTCTCCAAGGGGTATCTTTGAAATTGGTAAGTCACCTTCAATTACTTCTCCTTTGCTCATGCCTTGTGGTAAAACTGATACCTATGAAAACTTCTACCCTGTAGGCTCAATTATCAATTTTGAAGTTACCTGAGTATATTTGGCCTTCTTTCCTTTTCTTTCAAGACTTTTCAACAATTACAAGTCTATCTCTTCAAGATTTATTATTTCTTTAGATTCTAGAGTTGTTTGCATTGCCAACAAAGATGAGAAATATGTACTAATGGATGTGTATGAATGAGTTACCATTTGATGTTGATTATTCCTCACCTTTAGCTCTTGATAATGAACTTCCTATGTCTCTATCACTTTCTCAATCTCTTTCTCTATATTTTTCTCAACTTCCTTCTAAATTTATACTTCTTTCTCCTTATCAAAATCCTTTTTTTTTTCAACTTCCTTTTCCTTTATTTTCTCAATCATTGTCTCTGCCAGTGCCTCTACCTCTTTTTCTTTCTCAACTTCTTTCTCTTTTGCTACCTCTATTACCTCCTTCTCAAGTTCAACTTATTTCATTGTATCAAATTATTTTACTTTTTTAGCCATTACCCCTTTTGTGGCTTCCTCATCAGGTTCAACTGCTTCTTGTTGCTTTTCTTGTAGTGCTTCTTAAGATGGGGTTACCTCTTCAACAATTAATTTTTTTGGCTCATTTTCAATGGTAGATTTATATTATTAAGGAGGTGAAGGTGTTGAATTACATGGAAAATATGGAGGAGGAGGAGGGGGGAACATTAGTTTCCTTCTAAATGGATTTCTTTGAGGGATTGATGCCATGAGACTTTAGAGGTGGCATAAGTACTGATGGATCTATGATAGATGTAGTAGAAGAGGGAATGGGAATAGTAGTAGTAGTGGTGTCAGTAGAAGAAATAAAATGATATGTGGCAATAACTATATGAATTAAATCTTTATCCTTTACCACAAAATATGTGTCATCAACATTTCTCTTCAACATTAACTTCTTTATGGGTACTTGGCTACTTTCTCCTTGTACTATTTATTTTCTCTTTTGACTTACATGAATAGTCTCTTTTATTAGTTGCTTCATATAGTATCCTTTGTTGAGAATCCATGTGGAATTCATGGCTTAAACATTTGAAGTTCTATCTATAATAGTCTTAACTTACTTTTTACCATAAAAATTACCACAAGTGGGGCATTGTCCCCTCATGTTGCATGATAAGCATTACTAGTTACAATTCCATTATCTTCCATGTCCTCGAGAATTATGGCTAGATCAAAAGTATGAATTTGTTCAATATTTAACCTACTACTGGCTCTTATTATGACATCAAATTGATACCTAAAATCAATCCAAAAGTCCTCAAGTGTAGGAATATACATATATTCTAGAGAAACTATGTTTTAGGCTACACCTCTGTAATCATAATTAGATATAGCTTCAAAATATGTTTAGTTATAATTTTGATACATCTCCTTCTACACATTCTTGGATTTGTAAATACGTGGATAGTGATAATGACCAATAACAATAGGAAAATTGATAGCAAGAGAATGAGCTTTTAACTGTAAATTATGTAATTCAACAAGATGCCTACATAACTCCTTAGGGATCCACTTGTCACTGGGATATCTAGGCAACTTGACTAGTGTACCTAAAATACCTCCACCTCTGATGTATGTGAAATTTGAATGAAAAGACACATAAACTATGAAACTGCATCTCATGCTACATCTGACACTCTCCTATGTTTTAGAGATACAACAAATGATTTCATATAATAATCCATCATTCACTATCTTATAATGCTTATAGTAATAAAAAAGGACCAATTAAGGATAATATTCATATATTGGCTTAGTTTCTAGTATTCCATTTTTACATATCCTTGAAAAGGCTCCATTTTATGTTGCTACATATACAAGGTACTAGGTCATCTTGAATTAAAAAGTCTATAATACATATATTTAACTGAAGGTCCATGTTATCACTTATCATCCTCACCCATTCAATCATGGTAGAGCTCCTAGTGACATCAATGGTTTTAATGTATGCATACATCTAGGTTGATGAACACTTAACATTATTTTCACCATTGATTCTATGTAAAAATTGAGTAATGTCATCTACTTCTTGAACTAAGTCTGATCTTACTATCTACTTTGGAAATTTTGAAGCTTGTTCCACTTTCTTCAAGTAGTTTATGTTCATTATCTTAATGCACTTTAATGACTTAGTCTCCCATTGTCTCTTATCTTTCTCCATAATTATATGAAACACTTTGGATTATTTTAGGATCTTTAGATAGTATTTAAGATATTGAACATATAATCTTATCACTACATTCCTAGTAGCATCTCTCATAGTCCTATTAAGGGAGTCATAATACTTGGCACATGCTAGGACAAATTCAAGAAGGTGAGCTGAGCTTGGGAAAGCTACAATTTATATAATACCACTATTATTCATTATCTACATAAGTGGAGTCTTCATTATAGCCTTGGATTTCTCTCATAATTCAATCATGGATATATGTCACATATCTACATCACTTATTTCCATTAATTTGAAAGTGATGAATGATTTAATAGGATACCCCTTATATTTGTACTTCATCTTTGTCTCTCTTAAATTTTTTTTACCTTGCCTACTTTACTTTAGGATTTCCTCAAGTGCTAATTCAATGACTTATTCAATCAAAGTTGTTACTTGTACTTCTATTTCAACTATATCTTCTTCTAATCTTTTTGACCTTAACATTTTATCTAGTTAAATTTGGAAAAACTGGACAAGTGATCTTAAGATTTTTATGATTTCTCCTACTAGTTTATAAAAATTTTAATAAATGGATCAAGTTGTTGTCTCAAATAATATATCTGGGCCATCTTTAGGTTTCAAGTAGTAGAAAGTCTTGAAAACCGTAAGTAACTCATAGCAAGCAATAGGGTATCACAATCTTGGGTTAGTATAGATGATATTCAAGTCGTAAGCATTTAAGAATCTAGGTAAGTAATAAGTAAGAGGCATGGAAAACTTTTGGTTTCTCTTAGCTTATGACTTTAGTTCTATCCTATCTAGCCACTTAAGTTTAGGACTCTAGGTAAGTAGTGGGTCATGAGGAATTTGGATCTCTTAAAGGAATCTACTTCGAGTTTGTTTAGGAAAGTAACTTAGGGTGGGAAACCCAAAGTAGAAGTAATAAGAAAGTAAAATTTTGAGTTTCACTTAGGTAGTTACATAGGTTTCTCAAGATTCCAAGCTTCAAATTTACTAATACAAGTAACTTGGGTTTAAAAACCCATATAAGTGGAATTAATGAGTAGTCATGAGTCTAGACAAACAATAGGTTAAGGAAAACCCAATTTGGTAAGGTACTTTGAGAGTCTTGAGTTTCTTGAGATGAATAAATTATGCTTAGGAATGTAAATAAGTACATATCAATAAGGAAACTGGTTCTCTCATTTGGTTTTAATAATTATGTATTGAATCTAGGGCTTGATATTTACATCATTTTGAGGTGTTTTTTCACATACTTCGTGTTTTTATGAATTTTTATAGAGTTTTACACAACATATAAACAAGTAAAACTGATAGATAAAACCAAGTAAAATGAGCATAAATAATGATACATCCATGGTAGAAAATGGAAAACTACTTGAGAGATATGCTAAGAAAACATTCAAGATGAGGAAATTAAAATCAAAGGAAAATTATCTAAATAACTTGAACATAAATGGGTCTCTAATAATTGGGTTGAAAATATCTCTAAAAGGTTGAATAACATAGCTTAGGGTTCATAGGCATCCCAGCTTGGTCAAATAACTTGAATGCCACATGGGAAATGAGGTGGAATTAATTGATTTTTATAATTTCCAATGTAATTAATGACATGTAGTGGACACATGTAAAGAATCCATGTAATCCCATAGCTTTAATCAGGTTTCTTAGATTAATTTACTTAATTTTGATTTTAGGAGTTAATAATCTTTAGAATCTTGAGTTGGTCTCAACTAGTGAGTACTTTGGGTTTGTAAACCTCTCTTACTTTTACTCATGGATTTAGATGAGTAAAGTTACTTAGAAAACCTGGTTTGCTTTGTGTAGTTTTTGATGGGTTTTTGAGACTGCTTTTCTTAGATTTTGATGTGAAGTAAATTTGTTTGGTAACTCCTATTTAAATTAGTCAGTGCAACTCAAACCTACATGACTAATCTACTTCTTGTTGAATAAGTTAAGTATCTTGGAACACCCAAGTTTTATTGGAAATGAGTCTAAACACTTATCTTTTTTATCTTCTAGGAAAAATGAGTAGATGATTTTTTAGTGATGGACTTCGGTATATGTTTCCAACCTTTTATAATAGTTTTGAAGCAAATGGGAAGAGAAAATAATCAAAACCAAAAACTCCTAAAGACTAAGCCTTTATGCAAGGGACTAGTTTTATAATGACAACTAACTCACATAATACAATGCAAAATTTTAAATAGGGGTAACCCAAAATTTTCAAGTGTGAAATTCTAGGGACACTAATACCCAAGAAATAAGAAGCTTGATCTAGTAGTTTATACAGATGCAAATTGTGCTAGGGGTCTAGATGATAGAAAGAGCACTTTTGGAGAATCCTTATTCTTAGGTGAGTGCCTAGTCTCATGGATAAGCAAGAAACAACCATTAGTGGCCTTATCTACTTGTGAGGCTAAGTACATTGCAACAACTTCATTTTTCACTTAGGTATTATGGATGAGGAAAACCTTAAGAGATTACAAAGTGGATTTTGATGGTCCTCATCATATTTTATGTGATAATACTAGTGCCATAAGTGTTTCAAAGAATCATGTCCTACATTCAAATAATAATCACATTCCTATCAAGTATATTTTATTAAGAGAATAGGTAAGTGAACAAAGTATTAAGCTTGAATTTGTGTCTACTAAGGATTAGATTATAGATATCTTGACTAATATTATTCCAAAGGCCGCTTTTAAAAATTTGAGATAAGACTTGGGTATGATTCCTACTCCTAGAAATCACTAATAAAGTCAAGTGCTTATGTGGATCTAATAAGGAGGTGTTTTATCTCTAAGAGTAATAAATAAGTGCATAAGTTATGAGGTTAAAGGGGAAGTCATATCAGTTTGATAAGAATATTTATAAGGTATTCATTGAGATAGGGGATCTTGTTGATATGATCTTCGACTCCTATTTATTAAGTTTTATTTTAGGTAGTTCTTTGTCATTTATGTCAAATGGTGAGATTGATCTATATGGTGGATATGTATCCCAATGAGAGAAGCTTCTTTAAATGGTTTCCATAAATAAGTGTTTTCCATCAATGATAAAGGGGGAGATTTTTGAGAATGTGTTCTAAAGTATACATGGATTTTTCATTGATGTCATAAAGGTGTCATTGATGTCATTATAAGTTATCTTTGATGTTTTTTAGGTTGAATTCATGAGTCATGTACTTGAGAGACCTAATGAGAAAACATAAGATTGGTAGCATGTTGAGGTGATAATTTTGAGGCTTTTGAAAATAATTTTTGTAGTGTGTGAGCATGGTATGAGGTTTTATGACATGAATATGAGGTATCTAAATTAATTCAAGAGGTTTCAAGGTATGTTCAAGGTCTAAGCATGACTGGTAGTTTAAGGCCAAATGCGAAAAGAGACATAGTGTGGTCTAATGAAGGGTTAATTTCAGTTTTCAATGTGCCAAGATATAATGAGAGAATTTTCATAGGTGTGATAGGTTTTTTAAAGTTTTTTGACCAAGTCTAAGGTCAAAGTCTAAAGGAAAAAACATGAAATGTGGTTTTTAGGTTTTTTTTGTGCATAAAATGAGGTATTACAGACATGAGAATGATTTCATTATGCTCATTGACATGTGAAATATTTTCATGATGATCTAATAATTTCATGGTAGTTTAGGAAGGTTCCTAGCTCAAATTTCCTTACACTAGTTTTTGGGTTGAGGACCTAAGCTTTATAAATGATTGTTAAGAATGAAAGGCATTTAAAACCCTCTCCAAAACCTTAATAGTGACCTGATATGGAATATTTTATTCAAAAGTGATTATAATGGTTCAGTTGAATTATTTTTATTATTTTAGGTTTTATTAAACTCTACTAGGTACCTCTAAGTGGCATTTTTATGTTAGAAGAGTGAGTGGAAGCTACAAGAAACCCCTTATTTCTTAGATTTTTTATGTACCAGGTAGGGTTGACCAAGTAAAAGCTTGAAAATTATTGGTGGATGTTGTGTGATACTTTTATTTTATGTTAGTATAATTTCATGAGAATATTATACACTTAAAATATGTTAAACTGGTCATGGAAGTTGGCCTATCACAAAAAAGGCCTAGTGAGGAAGATAGTGAAAAAACTAGGTGGAAGTGAGAATGAGATTAGGGATGAGTTGTAAATGATTATGGATGTATAAAAATGCATGGTTTTTTTATTAATTACATGTAACACATATAATTTGAATAAAATATTGGTAGATGCTTATATACAAGCAAAAACATTGCTCTCAAAGTGACCTGTCTAACACAGTGATGTCTGTGTAGAGTGAAGCCATGAGATTAATCTGTAAGACAAATATTGATATTAAACCTTATAATATATTTATTTAAATATGATATGATAATTGTTAAGTATAATATAGACCCTTTTTACTTTCATTAAAATATTTCTACATGTGTTCTAAGTCTTTGTTTGCATGACTGTGTTTTTTATCATTTAAGCAATTTTATGTGTGTTAATGAGATTGATGTTCATGAGTCATTATGCATAGAATTGAAGAATATAATTAATATTAAATTTTTATATATGTGTAATAGTTTATTTTTAATATATTTTTATTCGTTATAAACTCCTATGGAGTTAAAATTCAAAGTTTCTTGATTGGGTTTTGAAGCTTGTTTGGAGTTCTGAGTGAGCATATGGAAATGATCAGTTTGAGGTCTTTTTACCAATGTGGTGAAATATAATGAAATTTACGATGAAACTAAAGTCATGTAGGTTATATAAATGTTATTTTTTAATGTTTTTATGTGTAAAATTTTATTTTATACATCATATATTCAATGTATACTTTCTGGTAGTGAGAAGGGCTAATTATGAGTAGGCCTAATGGTGTGGTTTAAGGAGTGAAATGAGATAAATGGTGTTGGGTACCTAGGGTGATATTATAAGGGGTGTAATTAAAGTTATTTTTTATTTTTTCATAAAATTTTGGAGACTCAATATGTTCCAAGGTGATTAAGGTGAAATGTGTGTTTTGAGGAGGCCTAATTGCATTATGTCTCTATTAGGCCTAACGATGGTTTTGGTCCTTAAGGGTGGTGACAAACCTATGAAATGGTTGTTTCACTTATAAAATGTTTTTTTTTATCTATTAAAATGGTGATATAATTATGGTGAGGTTTTTGGTTAACCAAGGTGTGTGAAATCAAGAGTCAAGTATAAGAAGGTCTAATAGGCTTAATTTGACTAGTTAGAATATTGAGGGAATAAATGAGTGATATAGAGGTTTGAAAACTAGGTAGAGGGATTGAATACCATAAAATAAGTGTGTTTAATATGTCATTAAGTTATAAAATTGATTATAAAAATAATGAGCAGGGTCACTTGACCTAAATATTTCAAGAAGAGGGTTAGTTGAGTGAAGAGACCTAATAAGATGTTTGAGAGAGATAGAAAAGTATGAAGAGAAAAAAGGAAGTAATCATTAGTTTTTTAGGAAAAAAGTGTTAAAATGTGATCTAAGTTCTAGGTATCTAAGTTTATTTTGATTTATCGTTGGGGTTTTTTCCTCCTTGTAAGTTGTTGTTTTCTAAATGACTAGTTGAGCTAGTGCTTGACTAGTAAAGGGTTAGTGCTCCTTGCGGGGTTGGTGCCTCACCAATTATTGATTCATTACTTATAGTACTATGGTCCAAGTTGTTTGATAGTGGATTTTATCCCACATGAGGTTTTCCCATATATATCTTGTGTTCTTGTGTTATGTTCTTACTTCATTCTCATATGAATGGTTTATTATGAATTATTATATCTCTATATTAGTTTAAATTAGTAATGAATGATAAGTGGAATTTAAAAAAACAATTACACTGATTCACCCCCTATCAGTGGTTGTGCTTCAAATTTTTTTGTATATTTCTAAGGTTTTTATTTTATATGATGAGTTATGCATAAAAATAGGTTTATAGATTGGGTTATAAGTGCTTAACACCATTTTCCCTATGAATGTCACCATTTATTGTGGCCAACACTCACACACTTCTTCTAAGAAGTGGGGAACACCTCTTCTAAGTTTCTCAAATTTTAGGTTCCTAGAGTTTCAATTTCTCCCATATTATCATCTTTCTTTTGAACCCTCAAATTTATGTTTTGACCTAGTTTTTCCATAGATATATTATATTCATAATGGAAATTGATCCCTCTTAAGTCCCCCCATGACTTATAAGTTTAAGCATAGTCAAGGATTTGTCACATCCTAAATAGAATAGCATAATTTCACACTTAAAATATTTTGATTGTGATAATTTTATAACCTATATATTTGGACTTATTTTTAAGTAACCAAAGTCTCAGTCCTAGAGTCCTACATGGCACCTTGTAAAGCTCCATCAATGAGTAGGTGAGTTATATTTGATTACATGGATTATAATATCTTTTGAAAGCATTTAAAAAATATTAAAATAATGAAATGAATAATAATCAAGGTGAATGCATACATAGAATATAAAAGACTAATATTTAAAACACACACTATGTTATTTCATCACACATGCACCCATAGGTATAGATATAAATATATAGGCAAACCATAACCTATTAATAAGGAGTTGACAACCCATTATTCTCTCATAGGTTATTAAAAAATAACTTATATACCTAATATTATTATTAAACACAATAATAGGACTCTCAACTATTATATTCTAATAACTAACCAAATATATCTATTAGTGAATTAAATATTCACAAATCATTTTGAAGACTAACATTTCGTAATAGCTTCCCCTTGTACTTAATTTTTTTGTGGATTTTTTCAAGTTAATCAACTAAATCATAAAATGTCATATAGTTCTAGCTATCACAATACTTTAATCTCCCAAAATTGATAGAGATGTCCTAGTCAATTAGATCCTCCATCTATTATAATGGTTAGTCTCTTAAACCTATAAAATATGTTAGAGCCTGGGAGAGAATTATTAAATGATAACACATTATATGGCCTTAGTGACCATAGATGACATAATGTGAACAATCATATGGCTCTAATTTCAAAATGCATTAGTCTCCTAGACCTGAAAAAGATGTTATAATATGGAGAGACTGGCCAAATTAAATAATTTCATGTATCTCAATGTCAGATTTATTAGTCTCTTAGACCTATCATAGATGTTAGAGCTTAGGAGAGCCAAACATACTATACCATTCCATATGGAATTTTCATATAAATTGGCATAATAATCTCTACAAGCCACCAAATAGTTAAATTATGGTTAAGTTAGAATTAAAAGGCTAATCAAACTATGCCACATTTATCTTCACTCCTATAGCTAGCTACTCTTACTACCAAAAGTATAAGAGTGAAGTATTAAGATGTGCTTAGGTGTTAGTCATTATAGTTAGGACCAATCAATGATGGATGCATGGAATAAGAAATAGGCTATTTGGGATTCAACTAGGATGAAATTAATATGTGCCTACCACATTCTTAACATTAATGAAATGAGGAAATGGGCCCTAATTGGATAAATTAAAGCATCAAGTCACAATCACAATCACCAAATATAGTAGGAAGTTCATATTTTTAATCACTAAGTTTAAGTATAAATTAGTAAATAAATGAGAAAATATAGCCACTTACTCAAATTTGAATTCATTCTGAGTGAGCTATCACGTACCATCAATATAGGAGATAGGTGTGGATCCCGATAAATACCTCATGATAAGATAATTTACCATTATTACTCCTAGTTTTCCTATTTACCTTATTATTTTTTACACATTCTTATACCCTCCATACCTCCATAACTTATAACTCATTATCAAAATAGATCTAACCCTTTATACAATGGTCATTTATTATTATGGCATCCCTAAATTTGAGCCTAAGTTTAAGAATGCCACATTATTAGATGGTCTAATATGTTTTAAACACTATAATGAAATGTTCAAGGAAATTGACCTAGTACCTTTATCCTCTACTAATGATGATGAATATGAGGCTTAATTTTAATATGCCATATGGGAATATGAGAAGTGTAGTCTACACTAAATTATAGCCAATATATAAGTCTTCCCTTATGTCAATATATTTGGCAAGTTACTATTCACTACTATGTAGGAACAAAATGGTGTTCATTACATGGTCTACTCCATGAGTTCCTAACATCAGTTATAGAGATCTCAAGAGGTGATTTAATAGATTATTATAACCTCCTAGAGTATATAATCACCTATGATTCATCTATGGTGAAAACCTAGATTGACACTTACCAAATATATGATGTCTTAAAGGACTAGGCAAAGAAACCAAATGCTAAATGGGTCAATAAGACTGACATAAATGCCTAAACCATTTTCACCTTTAAGGAGGGAGTCCACATCATAATGATATAGTTATACTAATTATTCAAGGAAAATGACTACCTACATATCAAACTCTTATGGGTGCCCCTATTGCACATCATTATCAAGGGTGATTAGATCCCTTACCTTGGGGGGTGATCAATTTCAACTTAATCAAGGTAGTGGGATATGTCCATGGAAGATTCAAATTTTACATGATGATCTACTTGGTATACATAGTCTACACAATGTTCATGTTCAATCCTTTCATTTTTTTAACATGGGTTCTTAGAGGTATGGTAATTCAAGTTGTTTTTCACAAACTAAATGGCCACCATTACCAAAAACACATCTGATATATATGTGATTCATTATACCCAATGGTCTACATCATGCTTCAAATATTAAAGGAGATAAGGGAATCTCTCAACCCCATTGGTGATTAATAGTTTTATATGGATGACACTATCATTCAGGTAGCAGGTACCCTCAAGGCTCCCATTTACCTACCCTATCAAGTCCCAGACTACCTAGTTAGAAGATCACTTATCATCTAGTTTAGGTAATCTTCATCCATTACATCATCTAAAAATAGAAGGCCTACATACCCCTCCCAATCACCATTAAGAACCATGTGTACAAGGCTTTCCCTCTTTATATAATATGGTAGTAGCAAGAGACTCTTATAATCTAGGTAGGTCTAAACACTAAGATTGGGACCCATATGATGTCATCTAGTCCCATGTGGTGAGATAATAGGCCCCACTTCACATCAACTATGGCCACCAGTCCTATGAGGAGGATAAGCTTTATCTCAATCCAATCAATGATGAAGAGGTGTTTTCTCAAATTATTACCAAGAAGAAGAAAGGAAATTAGGATTAGCCTAGGCCATCCATCCAAGTTGTCATTACCTCCTCCATGCCCACTCAACCTAGAGGAGATATTCATAAAACTCCAACCAAATCTCAATAATAATTCTACAAGGGGTCCCAACTCCCCCTCTATGATTTTCACCTCCATGGCCCTCTACTCTACCTCCACCACCTCATGTGGTCTAAACAACTCAGTATTAGGTAGCTCAATCCTAGTTATCCAAACCTTAGGTGCCTTGAACTTAGGATATGTAGGTTCTTAGGTTTTATATTAGTAGGAGCCTTGAGATGAACCCAATTTAAGAACAATAATTAGCACTCATGCAAATCCCTCCCCCGACTCACACCATCCCTTATTAACCTAGTGGAACCCCAACTAGTTTCCCTTCCCCACAACAACCCACTTAGGTTGTGCCCCTAATTGTCCATATTCCACCTCTCCCATAGTTCTACCAAGTTTTACTATCTTTGTTTATGCACATCATTATCACCTCCCAATTCCCATATATAAAATCCATTCCATAATTAGGGATCTCTATGATACCCACATCAAATTTTTTGTAAGTTTAGATACCTATAGGTCCCACATATACATAAAGTTATGTTTCCTCCCCAATAATAAGTCCACATGTGTAAACAATTCAATTGACCCCTATGGTTACCTTGTAGATTGCTCAGTCATCCCTAGTGACCTTTTCTCCCCCAACTCCTTACACTATAGCAACTGAAGTTGATCTAGGTAAGATGTCCATAACTAAACAAAAGGTGACTCATCCCAAATTTCCTAAACCACCTCATATTTCACCCTACATCATTCCCAATCCTCCCTTTTCCATTATCCCAAGCACTAAGTGGTATGGTTTCAACCAACCAATTTTTTTCATTCTACTAAGTTCCCCTTTCCCTAGTGGCATTTCCCCTTAGGTTAACTTGACCTAGAACTAGTGGAAGGGACATATGTTCCCATGGGCCTCTCCTTTCATCTTACCCCCTTTCACCCCTATGTCTCCTCTACCTCTATTTATCTCTTCCTTAAGTCCTTATATTTCATTTATTCCCCATCCACTCAAGCCTCCACCTATCATATCCATATTTTTCACCCCACCAACACCCCCATATACCCTGGTAGTAGACATAATATCATGAGAACTTGGGATGACTATATAGGTTAATCCTAAATTTTAATGGGAATTAAACCACACCATAGATGACATGAGGATAATCCTCACCCAAAAGTTCATCCAAGAAGAAAAACTTGTGGTTTGGTAGACTTAGTAATATCTCTTCTCCTTCACCAAATTGAGGACATCCATAAGAGAAGAGAAAGTGGTTGAAGACCCAATATCTATGCTCTAGGCTACACATGATATGTCATATAAGTTAATGGTGGACATGTAATAATTTTTAAGATAAATTCAAGCACAATTAAAGAGTTCTTTCCATATGGAGATGATTTAATGAGTCATGGAATCCCTTTTGTATTTTTTTTAGCTTTGGGAGTGGTGGTTGAAACTTTGGTGTATAGTAAGGCATATCTTCTAAGGTCTCAAGCATATTTATAGAGAATTACTCTCATGGAGAAAATTTTTAGGAAGTCAAATATGATTATACACAATGGAATTTTATTAAAATTTAAGCTCATGCCCACTTTGGACCTAAGAATCTACTAGGCATATGTTAGGATCATGAGAGATTAGATTAAATAATGGTTTGGTATAGATAGTAGTAGAACCTCTAGAAGAAGATAGGGAAAATATGTTAGCCTACTTTAAATAGGTCAAAAACATTTTTTTATTTAACTTGAATGTCACTTTGTTAGATAGAGGTGCGTCTGGGGTTTACTTGGATCACTTCAACTAGATCATGAGGAATAAAGTGGAGAAAGCCAATAGAGTTGGATCCTAGGTGGTGTTTGAACTTTTTACTCAATCTACTATGAGCATCAATTAGGGATTAGGTCAAAGTGTCCATATATGCCCCACTATAAGTATATAAAACATTAGTGGCCCAATAAAATTTGATATTCTTAAATCTAACAATGATTTTTTCCAAGTTGGATCATAAGTTTGACCTGGTGGAAGCCATGATGATCACCAAGGAGGCACAGTCCATGTAGTTGAGAAGTAGTTCATCTAAAGTTTATCCACATATTAGTTAGGTTGGACATCACGTGCATTTTGAGGAGAGTGGAGGATTATCCACCCAATTTTTAATATTAAATTTGTAACAAGCTTCAAGAGGCCATCATGGCCTAGGATGTGAATCTCATGCTATTTATAGGTGAGCCCCACCCTCTATATATTGTAAGCTAAAATCCTTTTGAAAGAACAATAAATTAGGTCTCAAAGTGATGTTGGAATCAAGATAAGATTAAACCTACTATTTCTCATCCTTTTGAGATTTAAGTTTCTAGCATGGTTGTCATTTGGTAAATAAAACCTATTTTTAATGAATGTAATTTCTTGCTTTTTACTAAAATAGTTGGTGTATTTTCTAATGTGTCAATCATTTCAATTTTGAATAGATGTTAATGTTAAATAATAAAACAAGTGATTATTTACTCTAATTAATGTGGTATTTTTAATGTTCTCATTTTTATAACTAATTTGTAAATCTTTCTCACTTTATTTAAACCATATAATTTGTGTACATGAGTTACATATTATATTGAAGAATTTATGTGTTATCTACTACAAACTCTTTTATGTGTTGATATTTAGTGAAGGATCTATAAATGAATCATTCCTTTATGTTTTCCTTAGACCAATTTCATGTGTAAATATGAGTTGGATCCCTTGGTGAAACTCAACACATAATGGTATAACCTTTGTAAGGCACACGTACAACTTAGTTTTTGAAGCATTAACACCCTTTCAAGCCTAGAATAATTTCTTTTTTCCCTACCTTTACTTTCCATTTTATGTTTATTTTAGATTTAAAATACATATCCATTATTTTATAAATAAATGAGGTTTAACTTAATATAAAATAATGAATGAGGTTTCCTTCATCTAGTAGTGAATTCCAATACAACTACACATGCATTGAACCCTTGGTGGTAACAATTACTAGTCTATAAGTAAAATAAGGTCAAACTATTCAATATTTGTAATGAATTAGAATCAATCATAAAATTAATGAGGGGATATATTTATCCCAGACATTGTCACTTACTCTCCTCTTTGAAACACTAAACCCCATGAGTGCCTTTATATGCATCAAGATCCCATGGATGCCAATAACATCCTTATACACA
The DNA here is from genome assembly GCA_037957365.1 of Torreya grandis. NCBI lineage: Eukaryota > Viridiplantae > Streptophyta > Pinopsida > Cupressales > Taxaceae > Torreya > Torreya grandis. Next base: position 104,642 of record JARHVA010002566.1, read on the forward strand.
CACATTACCACATATAAGAAATAATTATATAATTCTAAGGCCCTATTTGGAGTATTATATATATATAATAATCACTCATTGATACAAGGGTTTTTGAGGTTAGTTAGACACCATGGTCCCACTAACCCTTAATTTTTAAAAAGGCCTAAACTTTTGGTAAACCCAACCTCTGATTCTTCCTAGTTAATGTTTGTTTTAATCTTTTACTAGTATTTGTACTTTTTTTTTGTCAAACATGAATGTTATATATGTTTTTTATGAGTATGATGTAAAAAATATTCACCTCATTAATTAGTATTCATTAATTAAAAGTGTGTCCCAATCTAATGAAATAATAAAATAAGAGAAATCCTATCTTCAAGATTCTATAAGGCCTATTTTCATTTTTTTAGATGAGGATAACTGTAATCCCTATAACTAGGTCCATGTTCCCACCATTAAAAATGATGAGTTAAGAACCCTTTTAGCTTCAAATAAGGATGATAAAATATTTTATCCTATACCAACCATAACATAATAATCCATGATTGAGACTTATCTTCCATAATTTGATCATGCTACCTTCTGAAAATGTTCATAAATCAATCATGTATTATTTAAAATTATAAAATGTTATACCATTACCAACAATTACAAAGTTTTTAAATGAGATACCATTATCAAAAGTTATAAATTTTGTAAATGAGATACCATTACCAAAATTTCCAAAGTTTTCAGATGATATACTATTACCAAAGTTTCCAAAGTTTTCAAATGAGATACCATTAGCAAAATTTCCAAATTTTTCAAATAACATACCATTACCAATAGTTCAAAAAATTTAAAATGATATGCCATTATTAAAGGTTCTAAAATATCCCAATCATGAGGAGAAACTTATTATGCCTATGTTTCAAATAAATGATACATTACAACCAATGACAATACATTTGCAAATTGTAATGCTTCTTACTAGTCTTCTCATATCTATAATGAATGTTATTAGAAATCTTCAAAGGCATGTTTTGAATCTCAATTTAGAAGTATTATCATACAAGTCTATTATTCATGATAATGTAATCACAAATCAACCCTTTTAAAAAATGCCTTTGAATATTCTCATCCACAAGGTTTCATTAATCACATATTACCTTTGTTATTTGAACATGAATACATTAAAAACCATTTATTTCAATAAAATGCAGAAAAAATATTTATATTCACACTATTAATGAGTGGATATTATTTTATTTTTCACAATATATAAAGTACAATGTGCCTAATAAAAGATAATAAAAACACATTATTCAAGATAAAATACGAAATGTACTTGACAATCACACTATTCACAAGTGGATCTTATGCTATACATAGCCATATTGACTCTAAATATAAGGAATATTATTGTAGTATAATAATTTTAAGATAACTTGGATATAATATACAAAAAATACATCACAAGGGAATTTAGATAGATTATCTAGGATACTTGATATTACTAATTGCTTGCAGTCCATGTGTCATCTAAACAAAAACTTGGGTCATGCCATATAAATCCCAACATAAATATACCTTGGTAACATTTTGGATATATCTAATTAGAGTAATAATCTATCTTATCCAAACCAACAAGGAATTTCATTTTCCCATAAGGGATGAATGATTCACATACCAAACGATGGTGATAGCAATCCTAATCATGGAGTAAGGAGAGAAGAAGAAAATTTAGTGAATATATTTCACTCTCAATAAAAAAATGATGATAAACTATGACTCATTATTTTAAAAAATAAAAAACTCCAAAATTCTAAACAATTCAAATATTCAAGAAAATACAAAAACATGTAAATAGTTCAAAAATATGAAAAATATTTAGATTTTCACATGTTTTATTGATTTTTAATATGTTGTTTGCTTCATTTTAATAGATAGCATATATTTTTTTATACATGCATATGTTTCATGGGTACTTGAGTGTGATGTAGGCATACATTAGAACCATGATATCTCAAGCATGTAGATGTTGGACCTTTCCTCTTCTGGCATGATACACTACATTGGGGGAACCTTATTTATATATGATCATGATTGACACATGTTCTATTATTTTATGATAATTTTATATTATATTAATAATATTATATATCTTACACATTCCTATACTCATTTTTATTTATTAAATAATGTATTTGATATGTTATTCTACATGATATTTTTCCAACACATATATGCATGGAATAGTATTGATCCATAAAATCTACACTAATTTTCATGTGTAAAAAGGTTTACAATGGATAATTTTGTCAAAAACTCATTTTCCTGATATACTCAAAGAAATTATAACAATTTTGACCTTTTAATGTGTTTTTCAGGGTTGATAAATGAATGAAGTGTATTGCAACTCAGTCATCAAAACCATTCAACCTATTTCTAAACCTGAAGTTCTCAATTCTCTATTAATTTATCATATTTATCTATTTATGAATTCAATAGTGATTAATAAACAATATTAATCAAAATTTAGAAAAAGAATACACAAATAGAAATTACCCATGAAAAGCACATGATAACAGTGTTCACCCTCTGCTTAGGCTACATCTCCAAGTTCACTTAGAATACAAACCATTCCATTTATATGAATTTAAATTACATGAAAAAAATATTACAATTTTCAAATGGACACTCTAATATTGCATACAACTTAGCAATAGACCTTTGAAAAGTCTTGATACCTACAGATGAAATTTCCACCTTCTTGTCATGAAAGTAATATCACATTACTAAAGTTCTCCATAAAAATTATCCTTAATGGTTTTGAAAAGTAGATAAAATGAATTTAAATAAGTAAAATCAACATATGTATATAATTTTCTTAACTTCTAGAACAACTCTCTAGTTTACTCCAAAGTCTGAAAAGCTCTCTAAGTCTGTCAAAACTTACCATATATGCAGACTGGTCTCTATATTGGCCATTACACAATCTCTAAATATTAACTTTGAGGCAATAAAAATGGAGTAAAATTAATCAAATCTAGACACTCAAAATATGGTTGGAACCATCTTGGAGTCTAGAACATTTCATTAGTTTACTCCAAAGCCTAAAAATTGTTCTAAGTGCCTCAAAACAAAGAAAACATGCAAACTACTCTCTATTTTCCTTTACACAGTCTGCTAAAACTTTTTGAATGAATTTAAATGCACCTATGACCCCCTTATATAATTTTTATGGGTCTAATTTTTCTAATTGGAATGATTATTCACAATCAATTTTAATAAATTTTATAATTATTCCATACCCAATTTTTATGAGATTTTAAATTATCCATTACATTTAAAAACATGGGGTGATAATTATTCCCCAATTTATGATGGTTTATGTTTATCCCCATTTAATAAGGTGTAATTTAAAAATATTAATGACTTAGGTTGAGATATATTTCCATGTCACTTTATTGCCACATCATCAGGTTTGACCATAACTTTGATTGGTCATAATTTGCACATATAGACTCCATTTTTTGAGCTGTAAAATATGTTAAAAATATCTCAATGAGCTATAAACTATGGAACTATCTCATAAATGTTCCAAGATCATCAATTTTTTTATTTTGACTAGTGTTAACCACCTATTAACTTATTTTGACCAAAATTTTGTCTAGCTACACAAGGAGCAAATGAGCTTTATTTTTGGAGTTCCACATACCATTAGAAAGATCTCAATGGGCCCTTCACAATGGTACAATTTTCATCCTAATTTAGTATTTTATCTAAATTTACATTTGTATCAATCTTCCCCACTAAGAGCTTTTGGTCCACCAAAAGTTGGTATCCACTGAAATGTCAATCAATTCTAAAGAACTCTGACAAGTCTTATCAATCTACTCAAGTTCTACAACTACACGTATAATGCTAACAATTGGTTGAACACACCTTCTATAATCCCACTACTATTTCATGACCATTAATATCCTCTACACAAAATTAGGGTGTGATGACTTCGTCTGTTAGACAGCTTCACAAGAGCCTTTACATAGACAAGCCTAGTGATTTTCTCTATTACATGACTGAAAAAAAGCCTCTACATAGATCTGAAATCTTGAATGTGCATCCATGTCTTCTTCTAATACATAGCCATCTAAGGGATTTTACATATAGCTATACATGGATAATAACACAACCATCAATGTCCTTTTCTGCTAATGATGCTCTAAACATATTAAAGTATAAAAACTATATCATAACATATGGCAAAATATGATTCATAATTCAAATTGTAAAGGTCTAAAAACAAGGAATTCATTATAGTAAATCCTACAACTACGAACAAAATTAAATCTATCAAATGTCTACCCACTATCACATTTTATAAGTGATGAACTACCAAATACTATAACAATGACCAATGCAATATCAAGACAAGTTATCCTAGTTGAAGCTCATCACATGTCACGTAAGTGTAACACAAGATGGTGGTTTGAAAGAAAACATGATATCACATAATGTTGATGATAAGTATGGTGTATTAAGCATCAAATAAGATAAATGAAATATCTGTATTGAGAAATACATACCTTTAACTTACCTTAGTGCCATAGATAAAGAAGTAGACTGTAAGAAATGTGAATTGTGTCTAATGTAGAGTATACTAGGTGAACTATAGAAGTTAGTGCAAACAAGAGCCAAAAATTAAAAAAAATTGGAAGATATACATGTGATAGTGGAAAATAATCTCTACATCTTCAAAATTTTAATATATTTTATGGTTTACAAAATTGATGAGTAGAAATAAAGATAGAGGAAAAATAAGGAATCTAATTGAAAATAAATGAAAGAATTAAGTTGATAAAAAGTGGTTTAAAATAGAGAAAAAGAGAATTCATTTGGAATTTTTAATTATTAAAGAGAGAAAGAGAGATCTGAGACCAAACAAGGCTATGATGGTGAGGGAATGATAGGCTAGATGAGGAGGACACCAGAGGCGATAACATGTGCACTACAAGTATGTAACTATGGTTCTCAAACCAATATTTTTTTATAAAATTTGTTTTTAAGAATTTTTATATGTTAAAATTTAACATACTTAGATTCTAAGGGTATAAAATAGGAAGATGGTAAATGGGTTGGAAGGGTTTAGGAAGAAAATGAGTAAAATGCACATTTTGGGTAAAATGTATTAGGTTAGCACATAAAACATACTAGGTTGACCAGGTTAACCTAGTAGGTTGAACCATGGTAAAATCCATATGGTTGAACTAGTAGCTATGGGTCGACCTAATGTAATCTATAGGCTAAAAAGCTAAAATAGAGTGAGAAACTAGTTCGTAAGGGTGAGAATGAAAACTCAAAACTAGGGAAGGAAAAATAAGAGGGTTGACTTGCAATTTAAAGTCAACTATGACAAAAATAGGGAAATTTTAGTCAAATTAGGTTGATCAAGGACTAGAATAATCATGAAAAAGTGTGTAGAACACTGAAAGAGGGTTAAAATGGCCTAAAATGACCAAAGGAGGGAAAGAGGGACCAAGCAAGTTAGAAATAGGATAAAATGAGTGAGATAATAGAAATTAGGCTTGTTTTTAAAAATTGTAAAAAATGATGCGTAAAGAATGTATTATGATTATACATGACATGGAGAAACTAATACATCCTTTATTGTTTCTTGGTTATAGAGATGGATGAGATTTTATAGGTTGGTGGATGTGTCTTGGTTGTCACATTTGTTAGAGAGATTGATAGATGGAGATCGAGCTAGATTGGTATCCATAAGTCTAGGAGTTATAGCTAAGATGTGTAGGATCCCCTTTAATGATAACCTATTAATCATGTTCCTAAGATGGTAGGAATGGTTGACTAACACCTTTAGATGGGAGGTGGATGGGGATGTGATAGAGGTCGGTATCACAATAGAGGATGTACATGCTTTCTTCAGGTTACCCATAGTAGGATCATCGATGACTATAGGGATACTAGATGGCTTAGAGTGGAGGAGAGCCTTAGCCATGTGGGATACAAGCTCTAAAATGATCTTGAGTTAGAATGGATAACATGTATATATTAAAAAATTTGGACCTCCAAAAGGTAGTGATAGGCCTTATGACATAGAGAGTGATTTATCATAAATTATATGGAAGGGTACCACTAATCATGTTATCCTTGAGTAAGATGATGCTAGAGTAGGGAGTATTATATGATCTAGGTTCTATCATTTGGGTCTAACTCATACATGATCTATTTTGAGATGACGGTCAGAGGGTAAAATACTATGAGACCGATCATAATATTGATAGCATGTATATATGAGAGATTCCCCATTATCAACTAATTAGGTTGCCCCATGTGGTCAATGATGGGTTACCTCAAGTATGGAGATGGTGGGAGGACTAGGTAGCATGGTCCATTCGCCATGTGCTAGTACTATAATCAGTGAGATGTGAAAACATTATGTGGTAGTTATATGAGCATCTAATAGCTACATGAGTGAGCTAATAGAAAATTTCACCATTAGTAGAGAGGATAGAGGTGATTGGACACTATACATGGTAGAGAGATCCATATTTGGTGGCATGGGTGCTAGGATAGATGGGTCTACCTCATCTAGCAACATTGATATTAATGACCAACTAGTGATCTCATCATATAAAGGAGCCATGAGGGAAGAGGGGACTTAGACCACTAATAGTGAGTCTAATACTAAGGCCATGTTAGGAATGACCATGGACTAGTCGGTCACAAGAATTGGTAGAGTAGGATGTAGAGGAGGTGATGATACCATATGTACCACTAACAACCCCATAATGAGATGAATAATGGCCACTAAAGACATGGTGGTGATAGAAATAGGAGAGAGTGGAGACTATAGACATCCCAAATGATCCCATAGATGACCTAGTGGAGATTATAGAGAGACCACGTAGATGGAGGCTAAGACAGATATGAACCATGACAACTAGGTTTGAGATAAGGAGGAAACCTACCAAGGAGGTGCTATGAGGCCATGTAGATGGGGAGACTATGCTAGGAAATATTACAGATGATGATATCATAAGAATTAAGACATAGATAGGTATGAATATGGTTGAATTATTTTTTAAGTTTTTATTTGGTAGTAAAGAGATATAGATAGATATTATAAGATATAATAGTGATATAATATCCATATGGTGTGTTTTTGTAGGCATACCTAAGGAAGAGGAGAATATATGGGGGTCCTTATTGAGTTAATTACTCCATGACATCCTAGATGGGACTCTACATCCATATAACCCCATGACATAAGAGGATTCAAGTGTACCATCTACCCTAGCTCAGGTGAGCTAGTTCAGATTAGCTAGTGAGGTAATGAGGTAGATAAAAGTGCAAAGGGAGAGGGTGAAACCAGTAATAGAGATTGGTGTAAGTGAGAGAGAGTCTTGGTAGGCATTGGAAGATGAGAGAGCTATGCATCTAGAGAGTATGACATAGATGATATAGGCATATATAGTGATGTAGACTCAGCTAACATAGGTATATATAGTGACCCAGGCTGAGTTGGTGTAGGGATAGGTGTAGATAGAATTCCTATAGGGACAAGTAGATGGATTGAGATCTTATAAAACCTCAATATAATGTACTATTTAGAGTATTTAGATTAAGGCCTTACTAGGTAGCATGGCTAGTCCACAAGATAGATAGGATGTATCTCAACCCTAGTGCTAAGGCTTTGTATATGGTTATATCATATCAAAATCATGGTGTGTGTGTGTGTGTGTGTGTGTGTGTGTGTGTGTGTGTGTGTGTGTGTGTGTGTGTGTGTGTGTGTGTGTGTGTGTGTGTGTGTGTGTGTGTGTGTGTGTGTGTGTGTGATGTATCATTTTGGCTTTACTGGTGTTGGTTGTGTATGTTTTCTTTGTGGTTGTCATGTTTGTTCATTGTGGTTAAGGTTGTGGATGCTTTGGCTATATTTTATTCTAGCACATATATTTAGATTTATTGTATATGCTATAGGAAATATATGTGGTGTGGTTTCTTTTCTAGCATTATGGAGTACACATGCATTGTTACAAATAAATATGTGAAAAAGGACTTCGAAAAATATAATCAATCAAAGAAATGCACTACACACTAGTTCAAATTGGGAAATGTGTAATAACAAAAAATGACTAAGTATAAAAATCCAAGAAAATGGAAAACAAGATGGTAAAAGGGTATTTGATTTTAATCCAATGTAAATTATTTTTTCACCAAATTAAAACAAGTAAAATCATACTAAATGTCATGTTGGGAAGTATGAAAAACAATGTAATAAAATGGAAGGTAAGTAAAAGGGCACAAATGGTAATAAAAAACAAATCAAAAAATAAGTCAATCAATTATACTATTTCATGATGGGAAGTACAAAAGAAAAGCAAAATTTTCAAAAAATTGGTCTTAAATTTATCATACTAATTCAAGCTAGGAAGTATGAGAAATTCAAGAAATGGTTGTAACCTTACATGCACTCAAAAAATAAGAAAATAAAAGGTGAAATAAAAATGAAGTAAGCATAAAACATACTAAATATCAAGATGGAAAGTATGTCAATTAAATGTATCCTCATAATCAATAGAATATTATCTCCTATTTGACACATGTAATTTGGAATGGTAACTTGTTTATTGGAAAAAATTTGTGAGGAGGGTCAGGTCCTATCCATAGTCTTACACTAGAACTCAGAAAAGAAAAATCCAAGGGGTACCAAATCAAGATTGGTTAGCAAAAGGATAAGGAAATGGCAAATCAAGGATGTGGGTGTTATGATGAAAAATATGGTAAATTTTGAGGGGAGTTGGGTCCCATCCATGGTCTTACAAAGCTAATCACAAAATAAAATCCTATGGGGAGTGATCAATAAGCAAAAAAATATTTCCCAAGAGGAAATATGAGGCAAAAGGAATGAAAAAGGGAGTGTAAAAATCAATACTTATACATCTTATGAGAATACCTTAGGAGGAAAGAGTCATGCTAATGACATGAAAAGACACTAAGTGACTAGTGGTCATTTATGTATAAAGGAAACCTACTTGATATAAACACAAAGATTTGTATGCAAATAGGTGTGCTACTAAGATCAACTCATGATGGTAGATTAGTACATGGAAAAGTAATATGGACCTACCTTCCCATGATGTGTTTTCTACTCCTCATGATCCCTTATAGAGCCATCAATCTACTATGAATATTTGGTACTTATGTGAGAAAGTAGGTATAACTAAAAGAGTTTTTAATTCTCTTCTTATAATCTACAGGCCTACTATATGCCAAAGGACCTCAGATCTACTGTGAGGCCAACTGTGGAGTTTTAGGTTTGACTAGAAGAAGGAAATGTGCTTTGAATCACATCTTTTAGTGTGATTAGACTTTTAAAAATATTTAATATTTTTGCCTTTTGATATCAATGACATTTAGCTTTTAACTTTATTTTGAAGGATTTTAAGATTCCTCCTCTATATGGATTTAGAATGACCAATCATGAGAGAGATAGTGATACACATGAATGAGATGTAGGCTAAAGCTAAAGAAAGCTAAGTGACCCAAGACAAAAGACTGATTAGAATACTTATGCTTGTCAATGAACTGATCATGTGATCTCAAGTCTCAACCATGTATATGCTTAGTTTGAGAAAAAGGGGAGAAGGGAAAAAAGAGATCCAAAAGAAGACCAATGGAAGGAAATAGTAATGAGAAATATTACTTGTTAATTGATCACATGGTAATAAGAGATAGCATTCAAAGGGAAGAGGGTAAATATAACCAAGTCACCATGATAACTATCTATGAAAAATAAATATAAGAAAGCAAATAATCGTGAATATACAAGGAAAGAGTTTTGAGAAAAATTCTAAAGGAAAAGAAAAGCAATGATAAGTGAAAAATAACAATGATAAGGAAAAGACAAGTATATGCAAAATGTAAAATGATAACATAAGCTAACTATAGTATAACGAGAAGGAGAAACATGATATAAGATAAGGAAGAATTTGACACCATGTCAAATGATATAATAAAAATAAAAATAAGACTAGAACATACATCCAATTTAAATATAATTGAGGAAACACCATGCATGTGCTCATAAATACTAGTAAATCTATCCACACACATTATCTAATACATCAAATAAGTCTTTATGAAGTTGAATGCATACTGCTACGAGGGTCTCATCAATCTTCAATTAATACTAAGCAAACATTTCTTTTCTAGTCTCCTCATCTGAAAAATTAGAAATGCTTAAAGGATTGTACTAAGGAGGAAAGTTAGGCAAATATTGGTCAGGAGAATGCATGGAAATAAGATCTATGGGATAAGAAATAATCTTAAGTGGAGAAGAATCCATAGGTGGACTCATAGGGGGAAAAGGATCCACAAATGAGGGAAGGTCCACAAGTGAAGTAATCACAAGTGGAGGCACATAAGGTGGTGAAAGGACCATAGGAGGTGATGGAACCATTATAAATGGAGCCATGAAAGAAGGAGGAGCCTTCTTCTATGAATGACCTATGGGAGAAATGGTATAAGCTCAATGGATGTTTACAAGGTGATCTCTAAGATGTTGTTGAATAATTTGGTATTGATCGGTATGATGCATGCCTTATAGGTGCCATAGACAATATACCTCACCATACTTCAATAAGTATTTAGGGAGTACCTTTGGGGGAGGTATGGATTTGTTTGATGATGGGGAAGAAGAATGCAAGATATCAAGATATTGTTTCAACTTACGACAATGGGTAGAAGACTGATTATCTATCCCATGGAAAAAATAGATACACTTGTTAGTGGTTTTAGGAGAACTTATGGAAGGAGGTGAAATAGGAGTGGAAAAATTTGAAGAGGACTCATCAGCCCATTTAGTGGGTAAAGGAGCCATATTAGGTAGCAGAAGCAAACTATCATCAATGGAGGGTGATGATGGGGAAGAAGTGGAACTAGGATCAATATGAGGATCAATATGATGATATACAAGAAGAGGCTCAACAATAGTAGGAAAGGAAATAGGCTCAACTAGAGTGGTAAAAGGAATAAGCTTAACTATATATATCCCTATGGAAGGAGGGGTAGGATTTTCAAAATGTCTAAGGAGGACTACCCTAGGTATGAAAAAATAATAAGTTCTAGTTATATCATGATCTAAGATAATGGTCCTAAGTGGATCTTAAAAAATTGGAGGCATCTATACCATCTCTACCTTATGATAAGGAGGAAAAATCCAAGAATCAATAACTATAAATAAAAGAGAATGACAAAATTCATGAAAATACTCAAGTAAAAAAGAGTGATAATGAACAATCTAAACATCATGGGCTTAGACAAGACCACCTAAAAGAGGATCATATAAAGAATAGACATCATCATAATCTAGAGTATGAAGATTGATGACACAATTTGAGATGACCTTATCATTAGAGGAAGCTTGGTGAATAGAGTGATTAGTCTTGGTTAAGAGTATATGAATGTCATTGCAAAGAATATTGTGAGAATGAGGCTATAATTAATAAAGAAGCTATGAGATGAGGTGAGGTGAGAGATCAAATTTTTTGATCTTTAGGTTAATCTCATCGAGATGATTGTGATAAAAATCTAAAGTTTTGGGAAGAATGTTACCAATGAACCTAGGATGGCCACTATAACCTATAGTTGAGTTGATAAGAAAGTTAAAATGCTATGATTCATAGAATAGAACACTAGGTAAAGGTTCAAGAGTAATAATCTTGAAGACACCACAATCTTAGAATTTTTAGAAATTCTAAGGGTTAGTGTCTCCTTGAATCCTATATATGGCTCCATTGTGAGGAAATTTTATGCAATAGCAAGCAGAAGATGCAACTGATTGTACATGATGAGTCTAGTGCCTACCAAGAAATATGTTATAAAAAAGGGGAAATTTGAATATCACCACCTTTAAATGAATGGTGATAGGTGGGATGATAATGAGAAGCCACACACACCTTAAAGGAGGGATTTACCTTCTATCATATCCTTGGCATGTGTTGTGTGTTGACTTAAGATTCCATTCAAAATATCCAAGAGTCTTAATTAAATAAAGGGATGTGACATGGTTACCAAAACCTCATCAGTCAAGGCTTTCTTAACTTGGATATCACCTATTTAGATGTTAATAAATAATATAGAATCATTTATACGATGTAAAATCTCATTTGGAATCATAGATGTGATAGGAAATCATAAAGAAAGAGAAGTGTCTAATATTTCATCAATGTTAATGGACATCTCTTCACATTTCTATAAGATACTATCCTTAATTACAAATAAAGTAGCTTCTCATCCTGATAGAGGATGGCAAATGATATTCATCTTGAATAATATTTGCATGATATGGTTTCTTTGATGGGGAGATGTACTCATGAGTTCAAGAAAAGGGATTTGGGATGGAATATTATTAAGTTCTACAAGGGGATCCCACTCATCGTAACCCATAAAGATGTTTTTAGATATAGGTGAATAATGATTAAGAAGTTCTTTGTGGATTGAAGAGCATTAAAACTTATGTTAATAAAAAAGAGATGGTTGAGAAGAAGGTTGTAAATTATTTGGTGATGAAGAAGTAGTTGGTTTAGATTGATCTTGAAGTTTGGAAGAAGTGTTAATAGAAATTGGATTGTTATTAGTATTAAAATATAGTGGGAGAGAAGTAGAAATAATATGAGATGTGTCATCTAAGGCAGAATCATAAATAATATCATCAAAATAAATAAGATCTTCATTCCCCAACTCGTTTAAATGAGTTAGAAAAGAATCCTAGATAACATTATATGTCTTGTGGGTAGGAGGGGTGTAGATAGGTTGTGAATCAACGAAAGCCACTACTCTTCACATATTTGTCATCCTAACCACATTCTCTTCAAAATTTGGTTCAACAAGACTCTCTACATTATTAGTGGAAGAAGTCGGCTTGTCTTGAATTTTTTGGATTGGTTGATGATTAGGCAAGGGGTCTTTATAGATAGATAAATGAGCATTTACTTGATTTAAGGATTGAGTTTTATCATGTAGTTTATAGTCTTTGAAAGCAATCTCATAGGCGTTTTGACACTTACGAATAATAGAATCATGACCAAAATTTGGGCCAAAAAGAAATTCCATGGCTAAATTGTGAAGCTATCTACACGTCTCGTGAGAGTGACCCTAGTTAGCATGAAACTAAAAAAAATTATTAGTATCATACCATGATTTCATAGGTTGAGTAGGGTCAAGCTCTTGAGGGAGAGGCCTGAGTAGATGTTTAAGCAATTCAACCAAGGATAAAGGCTTATGAACATGTTATCACTCTAGAGAGCAGCATTTTTGAAGATTTGAAAGACATATCTTCTCTCTAACTGATAAAATTGGAACTTATTAGAATGTGGGTAGCTTTGTATTGAGAAGAACCTCTAGAGAGAGCTAGTTCCCTTAATATTTATCTTTCAAAACCAAAATATTTTGATTTTTTGGGATGAAAAAGGAGAAGGAAACTGAAATGAAAAATCCTATATAATTGGGTGATGCACCTAAATGATTGATATTCTCTAAAATATCTATAAAATTGAGTAAGACACATATGAATCTAAAATAAAATTTTGCATTCAATCCTAAACATCAGTGTTTCAAAAGGAGGCCTGAAAGAAGTTCGCAAAGCAAATTCAAATCTTAACTCTTAAAATGACCTGTAGAAGATGATATTTTCATAGTATGTGTGTAAAGGACCTAAAAAAAGTTAAATTAGATGCCACTATTATGCTGGTGCATAGTCAAATTATACTCTATTCTGATTCAAAAAACATATGGAAAAAAATCTTCTTTATTTGATAAATGGTGTCAATTATAATTTCTTATTTACTTCAAGAATTATATAAAAATGGATTCAAAATGATAAGATATATGTTTCAAACCCTATTTAAAGCCAATTTGTTTTTCTGAAAATGGGAATGTTTAGTCTTGGTTGACTAACTCAAGATTAGCTCCTTTTACAATGCTTAAAATAATCATTAAAATCTTCAAATTTCACCAAACATGCATGGATCTTCAAGGTTGGCATAAAATTAAGGATGGTGGGCCCATGTGGCAATTCAAATCCTTATTTACATGAAAATATATGCCAAAATCCAAAATTAATTCCACTTAAAGTGCTTGGAAGCTATGTTGGAATAAGAGAACATTCCCCTTTGCATGGAAATCAATGAAGATGTATAACAAGCTTTGACAAGTCAACTCAAAATTAACTCCAATTGCATGAAAAAGGGACCCTAAAGAGTGAAAATTACATGAAATATCCATGTAACACCATAAAGTTGGTGTTTAAACTCTTTGATGACTAATTCAATGCCAAACTCCAACTTGACCATTTGAACAATTAGGCCAACTAGACTAATTAGGCCTAAAGGCTAATTTGAGCACTTAAGCACCATGAAACCCACAAAATAAACCATTAAACTTGAAAAAATAATGAATTAGACCTAAAAAAATATTCCTCATCATAAAAATGTCATTTTAATAAGAAAAGCTTTGCCCTTCGGTCAACAGGGTTGACTAGGCCTATTTTGTGCCATTTTCTAGTAGACTTGCGACTTTGCTTGAGCTCATAGGGACACTTCTAGGATGATTTATGACCAACTAAAGATTTGAGGACAAATAACAATTTATAGGATTTCATATCCAATGAATGAAGATCCCTTGATGATATTTTCTAGCATTATAGCCATAACATCATCCCTTCAAGATTTAAAACTTATAACCATCATGAAACCCTTTGTGGATTCCTTGCTTCATAGCATGTTTGGCTATAGGATTTTAATTGGTATTGGATATAGGTTTGTATTAGTGATTAGAGAGATAAAAAAACTTGAGAGGATTATGTTTTATCCTTTTATCTTTATAATATGATTCTTAAAATTATTTAAGATCCCTCCACCATCATGTTTCCCTAGTGAGGAAACCCCCAAGTGTCTTCAAATGTCCATGATCACTACCTAGAACTATATGCCTAATAAACTAGTTTTAGGTGCCTTCAACACTACCTATAGGTTTTTTTTTACCTATAATAGGCTCTCTTGAAACTACAAATGTGCCTATTCATTCTTTTTTCCACCTAGATTTCCAATTTCAATTCTTATGGTGATCAAACTAACATTTTGCTTTCAAAAGTCCATCTTACCCTAAACACAGACCCTCCTTGACTGCAACATAGATATATAGGTGTAATTTTAGTGATATAGGATATATTTTTTGCATTGAGGTTAGTATTTTAAAATGAAACTTACCTTTTTTTCCTATTTACTTCATAAAATAATAAATTCCACTTTGCCTCTTGATCAAGTAGTGTCTTGGGTTAAAAACCTTCAAGGAGTCCCTTTGATGGACAAACACTAACTTGGTTATAAGATTTTAGGGGTTTTATGTGATTGCTTAGAAGTATTTTAGGTCTCTTTTATACTTTTCTCTTGATGATTGATACATTATATACCACAATAGGATGATTCTCACAACCCTAGATGAAGGGATGCTTATTGATCCCTTTAAATGCCTATTTGATGATCAAAACCTTACCCTATGATAGTTGTAGGATCTCTTTGGCTATATATGAGCATTATCTAGGTATTTGATATGAAATAACAAGTTTTTATTTCAAAACTTCACACTAATATTTAACCTAGCATGGTTTGATTTTATTAGACCATATCCCCTTGATCATCACACTATCTTGAATAGGGTTTATTGTGTTTCCCAATGCTATTAGCTCCTTTACAGACTAATAATAGGGCCCTTGAGTGCTTAGAAAGATAAAACAAACATGATACTTCACTTAAGTCACCATTTTATGTGGATTATTCACAAACATCAATGACCTTATCAAAAATTCAAAGAAACCCTCTAACTAGGCATTTAATCACCAATCTACCTTCTTTACTATGTTATAGCCTTTAAGGTAGCTATAGTTGAATATTGTATGGTTGTAGGATGATGTTTCTTATCACTTTTAAAAGCCTAGCCACACCCTCCATCCCCATAGTGACTTTGATCTCCTACTCCATTATGATAGTGATCTTGCTCTACATAACCTTCATTGGTCTCTTGAAATGACTCAAAACCTAATTGGCTATAGGTGAGTATTTAATAGGCTGAGGGATGTTTTGAGCCATAACACCATGAATTAATTGCATCCTTCTCCAAGCTATGATAACATTCTCACAAAGTTTCATAAATATTAAAGAAAGACCTTTTAACCCATACTCCAAGTATGATTTTCAATGTAGTCCTCCCAAGGGCTAATTTTATGGACAATGGCCTATATATAACCTTAAAGATGGCTTGAAGGCATATTTTGGCTCTTATTCCTCTTCTTGATTATTTGATGAGACCCCTCATATGCACCATTACAATCATGAATAAAATTATTCCAAAATTGATGTCCTTAAGACTTAGATGACTTCATTTGATTTCTTTGACTGTATGCAATGTTTGTAGATAGCCATATTCATGTGATTTGATGATTCAATTAGCCTATAGGTCAACATTGATCATACCTTTGATGGTTTTCCTATCTTTAACCCTTGGTTATTTAGTGATGGAATAGGTGATGGAGATGGGATGAAGGATGATAGGATGAAGGAAGGTGTAAAGATGGGGGATCATGAAAGGAGGGTGAAAATTAAGTGAAAACACAATGAAAAGGCTGATATGATAGTGATGTGGGTGAGCAAAAGGTGGGAAAGGAAGATGAAGGAGGGTGAGAAAGCCATAAATTATAAAATAAATGCAAAATTGATCTCTCCATCAAATCATCACATACAATTTGAGATCATTATAGGAGGAAAAGAGGCCAAAATTGAAACTTGGTTTTCTCAAAAAACCTTAAAATTAGCTAAGAAACCTTAAAATATGTTAAACTAGCCATTTTGAAACACTTTGCTTGAGCATGGACATGGATTTATACCATGAAACTTGGAAAATATCTGAGATTTATGCATGAAAGTCATGAAAATTTTGTGTAAACCCTTAAAAACACAAAATCTTGAAAATTTGAAGCTTATCTCCTCTTTGGACCGTACAATTCTCCCTTGCAAGCCTGCCAATATTGCAGATTGACGAGCTGACATTGATACATATGTTTGACCATGAATTGGATTAATAAAACCTTTAGAATTTCATGTAAGGGTATATATATACATCAATAATCTGGAACGATTTTAATTTTCCTAAAACTCTACCTAGGTGAGGAGAAATTGGAAAAAAATAGTGACCTTTCTAGTTGCTAGGTAGAAAAATTTAACTTGACTTCAATTGGATGGTTCACGAACCTAGAAAATCCAATTGATAAAATTATTAGACCATAAATAATCCTTATAAATCTAATTTCTTCACCCAAATTTGAGATCTATACCCTCTTCCAATAGTCTGTACCATTAGAAAACCTACAAGCAGGTATCTCTATGCCAAGAAGCAAGAAACCAAAAGGAAGCTAATATTAGGATTGTATGGCCATGAATCCTCATGAAACTCTTATGGAATATTGTATATGGTCTGAACTTATCTCCCCCTAATTTTTCTATACAAAATCCATATTGATTCTATACTTTTCTATTAAAATAAAGGAAAATACTTTTTTTTGCCCTTTAAAAAGGAAAACAAAGCTTCCCACCACTTGGAATGGAAGTCTTGAGAAGTATTTCATGTAAATAATGAAAAATTATACTTTTCCATGCTTTAAAATTGAAAAATTGGCACGTGGGAGCTATTTTGGGACCTTTTTAGGCTATTTAACACATGAGATGAACTTTTTAAAGTTTAAAAATTTGGATATACGCAATGTTGACCCTTTTGAACCTGACTAAAGCTAATTTGAGAACATTTAATAACCTTTTTAAAAAATTATTATTTTGACCTTTTTTGACATTTTTGGCAAAAAATTGTGTTTTTAGGCCATAATTGACTAGTTTGAGTAGCAACAAAGGGAAATTGACCATTTTTAGGAGGGGTAGTAATTTGGCTGTGATAGGCCAAATTAATAAAAAAAATTGGTTAATTTTGGGTGTTGAATATCCTATTGGTTTAAAGAGCTCAAAACTCCGTCAAAGATGGAGTATGACAAATACTAAAACTAGGAAAGATTGCAGACTTAAACATAATAAGAGAAACTGACACAATAACAAACATGTGCACATGTGCACTTAGAGGAAAGGACAAAAAAAACTTTAAAAAGAAGAAAAATATTGAAATCATGTGTTAAAAAACACTTAGACGAATGAAACTATGACTATGTATAAAGGAGTGACTCTCCTCATAGTAGTATTTATTAAACATCCCATTTATAGGAATGGGAAGCTCTTCTCCACTCAATCTGGATAATTGAAAAGCATTATACTTCTTACAATAAATGATAATATAAGGACCACTCTAGAGGCTATCAAATTTGGAGTGTTTACCTATCTTTGCATACTTTTCATCCCATTTGAGTACTATGTCTCCTTTATAAATTTTTTTAATGAAGTTATCTTATCAAATGCCCTCTTGGCTTGATATTGATTTGACCACATGGTGTGCATAACATCATTTATTATCTCCTCTACTTATCTTAGTTCGTTCATTTTGACTTCCATTGCATCACATTTAAGAAGCTCTAGCTAGTGTACAAGCTCCAAATCTAGAAACTCCAATGAGACAGGTAGCCTTGCTTCTCTTCCATAAAATAGGAGATAAGGTGAATGACTAATGGCCTTCTTATAGGTGATCTTGTCAAGCCAAGATCTTTGATTATCTTCCATTATTATTTTGATGCTCTAAATTTAGTTTTTGTTAGTGGAATCAGCTAATCCATTACCCTATGGATAATAAGTTGATGAAGATGTCAAATAAATACCATGTTCAATAACACATTCACGTACCTTTGTACTTATAAATGTGAAATCATTATCTGATATGATAGTAGAAGGTGATCTAAAATGAGTGACTAGGATCTCACAGAATTCAAGCATGGAGTTCTCATTTACCTCTTTCAAAGATACTACTTCCACCCACCTAGTGAAATAGTCTATAGCTATCAAAACCCACTTATAAATAACACTAGATCAAGGATGAATAATGACAATGAAGTATAAACCCCATTGCATGAAAGGTTGCTCAACTAGAATTGGCTTTAGTGGCATAACAGCTAGTATCTATTTTCCTACAAACATTGTACACTTTTTACATTTACTAACCCAGGCATGTATATATTTGAATAAATTAGGCCAAAAATTACTAGATATAATTATTTTTTCAGTTGTGGTCTTGGCTGAAAAATGACCTCCAGAAGGACTATCATGAAATTGCTCAAAAAGCTTGTCAAATTGACTAGTTTCAACACACCTTAAAAGCATACCTCCAATGGCTTTTTTGAAAATCACCCCATTAATCAAAATGTATGGTACCAATTTCATCCTGAAGTATCTTATTTATGATGCATTCAAACCCTTTTGACACTCTCCATTTTGAATAGTTTTAGCAATGTTTTGTGTCTAACTTGTAGGAGGTGTATTCTCAGTTTCATGTTGAGTGTCCTAAATTGTCAAAATTGTTTATTTTTATTCTTTTACATCTTCTAAAATATGTTCACATAATATTTTTCCTTAGACCAGATTTGTAACCTTGAATTTAATTTCATATTCCATTCCCTTAGTGACCCATCTAGCTCTCTTTTCGCTCAAGTCTCTATTGAGAATGAAGTCCTTCACACTTGCATGAGAAACTATTATTATAATATTATTATTTGAAACTAAATGTTTGAATTTTTTCAAACCTCTTATAACAATAAGAAACTTTTTATACAAAGGAATACCTCTCTTTATAACCCTCTAAATCTTGACTAAAGAAATCAATGGGTTGTTCCAAGCAGTCATCATTCTATTACATAAACATGGATGAGATAGTATTGGAAGTAGAGAAAGTATACAAGAAGAAATCCTTACTAAAATATGGATTGATTAAAGTAGGAGCTTCAATTATTACTTATTTGATAGGTTTATAACTCCTTTTAACTTCTTTACTCCTAGTGAACTCTTGGTTTTTCTTTAGCATTTGAGTAAGTGGCTTTACTAACTTTGTAAAACCAGGAATGAATCTTCTAATAAATTTCATCTTACCTAAGAAGATCTATAGTAATTTCTTGTGTTTATGAAATGATAGAGCAAGTATTTCTCTATTCTCTTAGGATTATTGGAAATACCAAATTTGGACACCACATTCCCAAGAAGTCTCACCTCATGCACTAAAAAAATGCATTTCTTTAGATTCAATGAGACTCCAAAATGTCTACATCTATCCAAAAAAAAAATTAAATGTGTTATATGATAATGAGGATTATTTCAAAACATGGTAATATCATCAAGATAGACTAAAACCATTTCACTCAAAAGATCATGGAAAGCAACATCCCTTGCCCTTTAGAAGGTAGCTCTAACATTGGGAAGTCCAAAAAGCATTTTATTGTAATAAAAAGTACCCCATTTGGTGGTGAAAGTTGTTTTATACTAATCTTGTTCTTTCACTAATATATGGTTATATCCTAAATAAACATACAATAAAAAAAAAAAAAAAAAAACTTATGAACCTGATACTATGTACAAAATTTGATCCATGGAAGGAAGTGGATAGTGATCTTCTAGTGATACTCTGTTCAAATCTCTGAAATCTACACATAACCTTATCTCTCCATTCTTTTTTCTTACTAGAACAAGATTTTATACCCATGTTGAATTTTTTATATGAAAAATAATACCTAATTCAATCTGCTTTGTAAGCTCTTTCCTCATGAGAATCTCAACCTTGGGGTTGATAGGTCTTTGCTTTTGTCTAACCGAGTTTGCATCCAATTCTAGCTCAATAGTATGTTATGCCAATCTAGGATCAAAAGCTTTCAAATCATGGTATTCCCAAGAAAATACATCTATGAATTCTTGACATGATGAAATGAAAGCTACTCTCTTAGAATCAGTATTCACTTTACCCAACTTGAGTTGCTTACCTTTAGCTCTACTAATTGGCTCATAATGCTCTTTCTTGGAATAAATGATCACTTTGTCTTTCCTTATTTTATCATATTAATTTAATATGATTTATACAGTCACCAAACCCTTAGTCATCTAATTTTATTTTCATTTCATAATCTGAGTTTCATATTGATCCTACAATTTATCATGATTTCATTGGCAAAACATTGCCTCATTCTATAGAAAATATGCTATTTACTTAACAAAGTAAAAAGAATGAAAATGTAAGCAGAAGAGGAAAAATTAAGACCCCTAGTCCTAATAAACAGAATGCAGAAGAAGAAAGGGGTTGGGAGAGAATTGAAGAACCCGAGGAGGAAAAACCAGAGGAAGAAGATGGAACAGAGAGCTGGGACACCAACTCTAGTAATGATGAAGAAGGATCTGAGGAAATTGAAAAAGATAAAGTCAATACAAAGGAAGATTCTATTACCAAAACAGAAGAGACGGAGGAAAACCAGAAAGTGGCGGAGGATGACACTGTCTAGGAAGATCCTGGTGAGGACCCAACTTCTAAGAATGAAAAGGAAATCTCTGTCCAGGAATATATTCAAAACATGGAGATGGAAATTGAAGATGGAATCAATGAGCGGGAACAAAAGAGCCAAGAAGACTTCTTTGAAGAAGCTAGGAATAGCCCAAATAAAAAGTCTAAGGATTGGAGAAGGAAGAATTAGAATGATGAAATACACACTCCTATGACTTGGGTTAACAGTAAAGCTGAGTCTTCTTCCCAATTAGATTCCTGGTTGTGTAGGGAGATCATTGATCTCAAGAAAAAAGTGGAAACTTTGGAAAATTCTCTGAAAGCTGCTTGGAATAAAGTAAACAACATGGAAAATCAGTTAAGCGAGATCCCTGTGAAGCTCAAAGCTTATGAAAACAACCTCCAAGAGCTAATAAAGGATAAAAGAAAGAAAATGGAGGAAGTAACGTCCAAAATTTGTGCAGCTGCTATCAATATAGGTAAACGAGCCAATGAGGAGACTAAAGCACTAGAGGGTCCCAACAAAAGGACAAGGCAAAGTTCCAGAAAGAAAGATACACAAAAAGGAGCTTTGTTGGAGGTTACCACCCAGGAAACTACTTTGAAAGAAAAAGAAGCCATGAACTTGATACTAGAACTGGATGAATAATCTGGTCCTTCTTGTTGGTTAAGAAACTGGTACTGATCTTTGTTCTTCTTTTGTTAGCTTTTGTTTGTTTTACCACCAGACTTTTGTTTCTAGGTTTTGACCGGATGTATCTCTTATGGTTTTAGGACCATTCAAAACCTATTTTTGCTACCTCACTGTAGTGTTTTTTAGGCATTGCTTGTGGGCTTAGTTGTTCTTATCTTGCTCTCTGTTAAAGGGTTTCGAGGCCCCTTCAAAACCTGCTTTTACCTCTAATCTAAAACAAAGTAAAAAACTTTCCAAATTAAATTATTATTTGGGACTGAATACCTGCATACCACCTTGATTTATGTCTGATTTTTATTGTCTTTAATCTGATCCAAAATATCATATTGTGCTCCTATGGCAACAAGTCTATTTGCATGCTAATTTTCTCCTCTAGGAATGGAGTGGATGTCAAATGCAAGGAAATATTCCATGAGATCCAAAAATCTATGTTTTTATCCCTTCAAAAAATGATTCTTTTCTACACTTAAACCTTTAACTTGATGCTCTACTAACTCACTGTCTCTTTTCAGTTGAAAGAGCTTAATATACCTCTTTCTAGCCCACTAAAGACCATAAATAAGAGAACTTGGTAGTATTAAAAGTACAACTGAAATAAAATATAATAGAATAATAATACCTTTTATTTTGTGGTTAAACCAAAATTACACCAGCCCTACTTCCATTCTTTTTTCTATATTGATCAAAGAATATATTCCAAACTACTTCTTGATCCTACACTAAGCTAGTGAGACTAGGAAATAAATCATATTCTTCGTGCATAAAATAGACTCTAAAACCAACATCTTGAATAATTTTATAGGGGTCACGTCATGATTATCATCATCCCACTCATCTAGGAGAAGATTTGGTATGCCTTCAAGAGGCTTAGAAAGCTCTTGCTCAATGATGTTATCATCTTCTTCTAAAATACTACAATTCATATTTGACATATTTGGCATATATGGTTCAAGGTGAAATATGGAAATAGGCTCTAATATAATAGTAAATTTGGTTCCATACCTAGTTCTAAAAACCATATATGACCAATTTGAAGAAAGGTAACCTCCTATTTTGGTAGTGAAATCTCTAGATAAACATAGTGCAAAATATGGAGGTAGATCAACAATAACAACCTATAAAATGGTGAAATTTGGATAAGTAGCAGGTATGATTTTTAGATCTTTCAACACAACTATAGTCTTGGTAGGATACCCATCTAATTTCATGACACCTTTCTCATGATTCTTGTACTATAATCCTAACTTATCAGCTATTGATTTTGGCATGATAGATGTATTGACCCCACTATCAATCATATAATTATGAACTAGAAAAATATCCAATGATAATAGAAAGGTAAAACAGAGGAGGTTTAGTCACCTTAAAAGGTTGAGACCTAAAAAATATATTATAATTATTTAGGATAGCACTTGCTCTTTCTTTTTTAGGTGGTTTCTCAGAGATATTGATATTTGAAAGCTCTTCTTACAAATACTCCTTTTGTCTTGGGATTATAAGTGCATCCCACATTAAAATTGATACTAAAGTCTTCTTCATATGATCCATGATACTCATTGGAGAGGTGACCACCCTTGAATATAATTTAGGAACATAATGAACCCCTAAATGTTGTGTAAATTGAGGTATGTAAGGACCTTTCACATTCTTATCTATTGGATCATGAGCTTACTGATTTGAACTTATTTGAGGTAGCTCATGTGTAGTTGTCTTTTGTTGTGGCTGAGAAGAAGAAAGGGTTTCCTTTTCAAGACCTGAACCTTCACCAATTGCTCTTTTATTAGATCTAGTATGGGCTGTAATTGAATTATCAATATTTGGTAAATCTGGACTTTGATTTGTAGCCAAGTGGTAAAAAGAATTCTCACCTTCATAGAAGTTCACAAATATAGTTTTAGTAGGTACCTTACCACTACCTTCTCCTTGTTGATTTGGCACTTGTAATTTAGTGAATGAAGGAATGTCTCCATGAGAAATATAATCTTCCTTATTCTAAGAAGGTGTCTAGTTTTCAAATGAAAGATGAACTAAACTTTATTGCATGAAATATTATTGAGAGCTCTTGCCAATTGGATCTATTTCCATGTTGTTTGCTTGACCCCATTGATTGTTCCTTTATCCTTATTAAGCATAATTGATTTGAGTAGGTATAAAAAATCTTGAATTTCTTGGAGCATTAGGATTACATTGCTTTTATTGATAATTCTTCCCTTGACCTTGTTAATTAGATTGATAGGATGGCCTATTGGGTTGATAATTCTGCTTAGTATTATGATATGGCATTTATGGTGGATCTTGATGCCTCTCTATTAAAACCAAGTTGTTAGTATGATCCTTAAGAAGACTCTGTATCTTTCCTAATCTATCAATTTGGTCACCTTATATTTTATTGAACTTTGATGACTCTGGAATTGGATCAATAGTTGGAACATGAGGATGGATCTCTAGAAAAAGAGGCATTGGTGGCATTAGAGATAACTTACTTGCTTGTATAAGTAAATTTTCAGCGTTGATTGCTAATTCAAAAGCTTCAAGTAAATTATTACCTCCCATAGATTATATCATGACAAACATATATAAATTAAGAGCCTTCATATAGTACAAAAAAGCATAGTTGGGTGTAGGCTTGATCATTGTAGGAATTTTGTCCCAAGTCTTTTAGAATATGTAGTTGAAATCTACCATGAATTCATGATTGAATCTCATAATTGTTGTAAGATACTCCGCAAGTGAAATCTCATCACTTTTGTCTTCAAAATGTTTGTACATAAGTTCTCCAAATTCATCCTAATTATTAATTGATGCAGGAGTTAGACCTTTGTACCACTGAAGTGTCTTTTCTTAGAAAGAAGTTGCCAATAACCTCATTGCTACATTTTCCTATGTCACATGAGGTACTAAGACAATATTATAAATATCTATAATGTGTTCTATAGGATTTTTTGAATTTTCTCTTATGAAATAAGGAAGAGCCTTTAGAGCAAAAACTAGAATATCATCCCATTGATTGAGATTTAAAGGACTGCCACCATTGAATGTAACAAAATCCTATCTTATGAGAAGATCCATCTAAGGTATAGGATTTAAAAAAATATTTGGATAAACAATATTGGCTTGAATAGGAATATTTTGGGTAATAATAGGGGAAATAGAAGTTGTAGGATTTGGATTTGACTTAGAGGCTTTCTTCTTCTTTGGTTGGTAAGATAGTTTAGAGAAATATATTTATTTCCCTTTTTCAAAGGATCTTGTGAAAACTCTTGGTGTGAATAAAATTATGTAAATATAAAATTAAAAATCTTTAAATGAATAATATACTGAGATACATAGATAATAATATTAAAATGTGAATAAGTAAGTCCCACCGAGCATGCCAAAAACTATTATCACTTTAGAGAGCACCTTATTTGAAGATGTGAAAGGTACACCTTCTCTCTAGCTAATACAATTGGAAATTATTAGAGTTTGGGTGAATATTTATTGAGAACAACCTCTAGAGTGGGTTGGTTCCCTTAAAATTTATCTCTAAAAACTAAACTATTTTGATTTTTTGGGATGAAAAGGGAGAAGGAAACTAAAATAGAAAATCCTATCTAATTGGGTGATGCACCTAAATTATTGGTATTCTCTAAAATATTTCTAAAACTAAGTGAGATACACATATGAATTTGAAAGAAAACTCTACATTCAATCCTGAACAACAGTGTTTCAAAATAAGGCCTGAAACAAGTTTGTAAAGCAAATTCAAATCTTATCTCTTTAAATGACCTATAGAGGATGAGGTTTTCATAGTAGGTGTGGAAAGGATATAATAAAAGGAAAGTATATACCAATTTTATGCTAGTACATAGTCAAATTACACTCTATTTTGATCCAAAAAACATATGCAAAAAAATCTTCTTTATTTTATAAACGGTGTCAATTATAATTTCCTCTCTACTTCAGGAATTATTAAAAAATGGCATCAAAAAGCTAATATATATGATTCAAACATTAACTATAGCTAGTTTGGTGTTTGAAAAATGGTAAGGGTTAGTATTTTTTGACTAACTAAAGACTAACTCCTTTTATAAATCTTAAAATAATCATTAAAATGTTCAAATTTCACCAAACATGCACGAATCTTAAAGGTTGACATAAAAGTAAGGATGGTGGGCCCATGTGGCAATTCAAATCCTCCTTCACATGAAAATATACACCAAAATAAAAAATTAATTACACTTAAAGTGTTTGGAATCTAATTTGGAACAAGAGAACATTATGTTTTGCATGGAAATCAAGGAAGATGTATAACAAGCTCTGACAAGTCAACTCAAACTTAACTCCACTTGCATGCAAAAGGGACCCTAAAGAGTGAAAATAACATGAAATCTCCATGAAATAATAATAAATTTGTGTTGAAACTCATTTAAAACTCTTTTATGACCAATTCAATGCTAAAATCCAACTTGACCTTTTGAATAATTAGGCCAACTAGACTAATTAGGCCTAAAGGCTAATTTGAGCACTTGGACACCATGAAACCAACAAAAGAAACCATAAATACTAAAAAAATGATGAATTAGACTTGGAAAAATATTTATCATCATAGAAAATGTTATTTTTATGAGAAAACCTTCACCCTTTAGTCAATAGGGCTGACTAGACCTATTTTATGCCATTTTCTAGTAGACTAGCCATTTTGCTTCAGCTCATAGGGACACTTTTGGGATGATTTATGACCAACTAAGGATTTTAGGATGAATAAAAAGTTATAGGATTTGATCTCCATTTATTTAATATCCCTTTTTTATATTTTCTCTCATTATATCCATAACATCATCCCTTCAAGATTCAAAACTTAAAACCATCATGAAACCCTATGTGACTCCCCTAACTCATAGCATGCTTGAATATAGGGTTTTAATTGGTATTGGTTGTAAGTTTGTATTATTTATTGGAGAGATAAAAAAAATTAAGAGGATGATGTTTTTTCCTTTGATACTTATAACATTATTCCTTAAATTCTTCATGATTCACCCATCAACATGTTCCCTAGTGAGGAAACCCCTAAGTGTCTTTAAATGTCCATGATCACTACCTAAAATTATAGGCCTAATAGAACTATATTTAGGTGCCTTCAACACTACCTATAGGTTGTGTTTTACATGTAATAGTCTCTCTTAAAACTATAGACACATATATTCTTTCTTTTATCCACCTAGATTGCCAATTTCAATCCTTACGGTGATCAAACCAACCTTTTGCTTTCAAAATTCCATCTTACCCTAACTGCAGACCCTCCTTTCAAACATTTAGGTACCCTTTTGGGGATATATGATATATTACTTTAGCTTAGGTTAGTATTTGAAAATAAAACATACCTTTGTTTCCTATTTACTTCATAAAATAAGAAATGCCACTTTGCCTCTTAATCAAGTAGTGTCTTGGGTTTAAAACCTTCAAGGAGTCCTTTTGATGAACAAACACTTGGTTTTTAGTTCTTAGGGGATATAGGTGACTATTTGGAAGTATTTTAGGTCTCTTTTATTATTTTTTCTTGATGATTGATACATTAGATATCACAATAGGATGATTCTCACAGCCCTAGATGAAGGTATGCTTTGTGATCCCTTTAAAGGCATATTTGATTATCAAAACCCTACCATATGATAGTTGTAGGTTCTATTTGGTTGTAGATGAGAATTGTCTAGGTATTTGATATGAAATAATAATGTTTTATTTTAAAAATTCACACTATTCTATAACCTATCATGGTTTGCTTTTATTAGTCCATATCCCCTTGATCCTCACACTATCTTGAATAGGTTTAATTGTGTTTCCTCATGCTATTAGCCCTTGTACAGACTAATAATAGGACCTTTGAGTTCCTATAAAGATAAAACAAACATTATATGTCACTTAAGTCACCATTATGTGTGGATTATTCACAAACATCAATGACCTAATGAAAAAGTCAAAGAAACCCTCTAATAAGGCATTTACACACAAATCCACCTTCTTAACTATGTTTTAGCCCTTAAGGTAGATGTAGGTGAATATTTTATGGTTTTAGGATGAAATTTATTTTATTTTTTCAAAAAATAGCCACACCCTCTATCCACATAATGACCTTGATCTCCTGCTCCATTATTATAGTGATCTTCCTTTACATAACCATGATTGGTCTCTTGAAATGACTCAAAACCTGCTTGGTTGTAAGTGAGTATTTACTAGGCTAAGGGATGTTTTGAGCCATAACACCATTAAGTAACCACATCCTTATCCAAGCTATGATAAAATTCTCACAAAGTGTCCTAAATAGTTAAAAAAGACCTTTTAACCCATACTCTGAGTATGATTTAAAATGTAACTCCTCCCAAGGGCTGATTGTATGCACAATAACCTATATATAACCTTAAAGATGGATTGAAGGTAGATTTTGGATCTTATGCCTCTTCTTTATTGTTTGATGAGACCCCTCATATGCACCACAATAATTATGAATACAATTATTCCAAAATTGATGTCCATAAGACTTAGATGACTTCATTTGATTTATTTGACTGTATGCAATGTTTGTAGATAGCCATATTCATGTAATTTAATGCTTCAATTAACATGTAGGTCAAAAATGAGCATGTCTTTGATGGTTTTCTTCTCTTTAAACCTTGGTTATTTAGTGATGGATATAGGATGAAGGGTGATATTATGAAATAATGTGTAAATATGGGGGGATTATGAAAGTAGGGTGAAAATGATGTGAAAACATAGTGAAAAGGTTGATATGACAGTGATGTGGGTGAGTGAGGTGAAGGTGGGAAAGGAGAATGAAGGAGGGTGACAAAGCCATGAATGATAAAACATATGAAAACTTGATCTCTCCATCTTATCACCACATGAAATTGGAGATAATTAGAGAAGGGAAAGAGGCCAAAATTAAAACTTGGTTTTCTCAAAAAACCTTAAAATTAGCTAAAATACCTTAAAATATGTTTAACTAGTTATTTTAAAATACTTTGCTTGAGTATGGAGATGGATTTCTACAATGAAACTTGGAAATAATCTGAGAGTTATGCATGTAATTCATGAAATATTTGTGTAAACCTTGAAAAACATAAATTCTTGATAATTTGAAGCTAATATCTTCTCTTTAGACCATACAATTCTCCCTTGTAGTTTTGCTAATAGTGCAGATTGCCTGACTAACTTTGAGAGCTATGTTTGAACTTTAATTGGATTAATAACACATTTAAAATTACATAAAGGGGGAGAAATACCTCAATAATCTAGAAAATATTGAATTTTCCCAAAACTTTGCCCAAGTGAGGAGAAATTGGAGAAAATAGTGACCTTTTTGGTTGTTAGGTAGCAAAATTTGACCTGACTTCAATTAGATGGTTAATGAAACTAGATAATCCAATTGAGAAAAATATTAGTTCATCAATAATCCATCTAAATCTACTTTCTTTACCCCAAATTTTAAAGTTGTACTCTCTTCTAGTAGTCCATACCCTTAGAAAACCTATAGGTAGGTTTTTTGTGCCAAGAAGCAAAAAACCAAAAGGAAGCTTGTTTTAGGCCTGTATGGCCATGAATCCTCATGAAACTCCTATGGAAGCTTGGATGTGGTATAAATTGATGTCCCCCTACTTTGGTTTTATGGAATCTATATGGATTTCATACTTTTCTTGTAAAATGAAGGAAAAAAGTTTTGTTTCTCCTTTAAAGAGGAAAACAAAGCTTCCCTCTACTTGGAATGGAAGTATTGAGAATTATTTCATGGAAATAATGCAAAATTAGACTTTTATATGTTCTAAACTTCCAAAATTGGCATGTGGGAGCTATTTTTGGGCCTTTTTAGGCTATTTAACACATGAGATGAACTTTTTAAAGTTTAAAAGTTTGGATATAGGCTATGTTGACCCTTTTGAGCCTGAATAAAGCTCTTTTGATAAAATTTAATGACCTTTTAAAATCATTCTTGACTCTTTTTACCCCATTTTTGAAAATTTTGGCCAAAATTTGTGTTTTTAGGCTATAATTGATTGGTTTATCTAGACACAAAGGGAAATTTACCATTTTTAGGAAAGTTTCAAATAATAGGGTTAGTAATTTTGATTTGACAAGCCAAATTGATAATAGTACATTAATGTTACTTGTTTATAAATGAGGATTAGTTAATTATTGAGAGGGAACTGGTTTTGAAGAAGAGGTAAGAATTAAAACTTGAACATTGTGAATGGTGTCAAATGAATTGAGAACACCATCATTGGTAATATTATAGTTTTTTTATTAACTAATAGGTAAGGGCCCATGGAAGGTTGGGGCAGCTTGAATTGATGCATGAGGAAATCTTATCTTTTGCCTTCATCATTGTATTCTTATAAGGTACGTGCAGAAAGGGTATAAACTTAATATTATAATTTAGGAAATAAAACATTTGTAAAGAGATGAAAGAGGTTATCATTCACCATGCTATGTTTACATTTATTTGACAAAGTCTTCCATCGCTTAACAAAGGCTTCAAAAATTTCATTCTTGTTTTATTTTTAATTGATGAAATGGGCCAAAGTGTTTTCTAAAAGATTACTAGTTTGAAATTATATAACTAAAGCATTTACTAAGTCCTCCAAACTAGTGATAGAGTGTGTTCTAAGTTGATTATACCAATCCAAGGCATCACCCATGAGGGTTTTGGATAATATTCTAGTAGAGGTAAAGGTATTTAATTTAACCTAATCCTTGTAAAGATTTTTAAATGTCTTGAGGTGAAGGGTAGGATTGGTTAATCCATTATAGGAAATTGTAGGTGGTATATCTCCAATGTCAATGTTAGAAATGTGGGTAGTAAGAGGTTCATTTTGTAAATTCTTGATGACTTTGTTGACTAGTGGAGGTTGAGGAATGAAATTAACTTGAGAATCTCAAAGAGGAGGAGTAGGAACACTTTGGTTATGTGTGCCCCAAACCATTGGTTGAGGATTAGATTGAAGATTAAGAAGGTGGTTTTGCATTCACATCATTTAATTCATATTATGAGTTTGGAATGTGTTCATTTGATTTGAGAGTTTCCAATAATAATTGATGAGTTTGATTAGTTTTATTAGAATAAATAGTATTGGTGTTTGTGTCAACATTAGTGGCTTGGGTACCACTATTAGTATTGGTATGAGTTTAAGAAGATCTATGAGAATTTGAGGCACTAGTGGAAAATTTTTCATGTGAATCAAAAGATGGACTAGTAAATGGTTGAGAAGAATAAGCACTAGAAGCATGAGTGCCATGGGTAGCAAACAATAAACTAGTATAAGGATTAATGGTAGTGGATCTTATGAGAGGCCCACTAGATGTAGAACATACCATGTTAGTTGAGATACTAGGTATAGAGGTAGAATAAGTTAAATAAGAAGATGTCACAACATAAGGAGTCAAGATTGAAGGAAGAGGTTGAGAAGTAAATAAATTGGTACCCCCAAATCTAGTTGAGAAAGTAGGATTAGGAGAAAGAGGTTTTTCAACTTGATGGCTAATCATGAGATTATACATGGTGGAAAGATCTTTCCCTCTATGTTGAGGTAATTTTATGATTAAAAAAACCATTTTAGAAGTATAATCTAACTCATGCTAATTTTTTAAGAGGGGAGGAGGGTTTTGATGTAAAGAGGTATGAGGAGGGGTATCATAGTCCATCATGTGGGTTGCAATATGAAAATTACTAGCATTGACAAAAGGAGCCCTACTTTGTCTATGGGAGACACTATTAGGATTGGTAAATTCCATCATGTCTATTAAATAAACTTTAGTGTTGTCACCAAATAGAAATTCCTTGATGAAAGGAAAAGATAAAAGATGAGAAAGTAGAAGAATTAGAAAGTGACTGACAATAGTAATAGGTTGACCTAGTTGACCTGGTGTAAAATTGGGACTATAAAACTATATTAGGTCCATAAGATCAACCTAGTTCAGTGAACAGTGACTGGAAGAAAAGGTAAAGGTGTTTTAAATAGCACTATGTTGACTAGGTCAACCTAGCATAGTGTATAGGGGTTGAAAAGATACTAGGTTGATAGAGTTGACCTAACTTAATAGATAGGGAAGAAATGAAATTTGATAATAAGTTATGAACTAAATCAAGATAATTGTGAGTAATGTAAGAAAATATTAAGTACTTAATGAGAAATAAATAGTCAATTGAATTGATGCTAGCCAATCCAACTGATGCACATAAAGTAAATTCTTTTACTAATGCTGGCTAATGCAAGCTTTTTGCTCACACAATTGGTCAAAGAGTAAGAAAAAAACTTGAAAGTAAAGCTAGCTACTTGGTCAACCTAGAATGTTGATTAGATTATTAATAATAATTTTAAGAGTAAAGGAAAATTGGCTATAAAGTACTAGATAGTAATCTAAGGATAGTTTCAGGTAAGTTTAGGATGAAAGGGACTATAGTGGAAATGGTATAGGCTTGGTATTGGGTCCTACCCCCTCACTTCACACACAAACATGATAAGGGTGTTGGGTACTTAGTTTAAAAAAACCATTAACCATGTTTTATACTTAACCATAACATCATGTCAGGTTCCCCATTAGTGATGAAATCCAAGTAGGTTAGCTTAGGTAGTCAAATGTTTAAATTTTTGTTGATTTTTATGTGGTTTAGCTATGTGTGCATAAAATAGAAATAATACAACTAAATTACTAATTTAAAACCATGTAATTAGACTATGTGAGCTATTTTAAGCATGAAAATAATTGAAAAGAAATATGTGTTTAACATATATGGTTAATTCTAACTTAAAACAAGGTATAGTTGAGAAAATATATGGACAGTCATATAGATTAGGGTTAAACCTTTACTATGGAAGAAAATTTTGAAAATGAACTAGGTCAGTTATGTCAACCTAGTTATTTTAGATCACATAGAACATAAAACTAAGTTCACAAGGTCAACCTAGTTGATTGTGTAGGGGTAATTTTAAAGATTACAAACTATGAAAGGAAAGTATAGAAATAAAAAGATACATAAAAGTAGAAACTCACCTGAGTGGTTTAGAGATGAAAATAAAGAGGATTAATAATTAATAACTTTGGATAAAAACTACCAAAAAGCTATAAATTGGGTCAATCTGGTTGATCAAGCAATACAAAAACCTACTAAAAAAGTGCAAAAAATGTACTAGGTTGACTTGGTCAACCTAGTTAAATAAACAATAAGTCAAAAATTTGGCAAAAACTACAATAGGTCAAGCTAGTTGATCTAGTTGTCTAAATAGAGTTTTATAAGTAATAAAACCTATATTGTGTCAAGCTGGTTGAGCCAATTACCTATTCATATAAACCTACACATAGAGATAAATAAACTAGGTCAATAGGGTTGTTCTAACATAGTAAAGATATGATAAAAAATGATGATTATAAATGAAATATGTGAAATAAATACTACAAGGATTTTATTCATGTCAAGTTCACTAGAATGTATGTAATTATAAATGCATCATATCCATAAATCAATCCTAGATCAGATAGGATAGAACACACCTAAATTTTTGATTAGGGGCATATGATTTTTAAGCAAGAACATGACCAATGTGAGGATCCACTATACCTAATTAGGGGATCACTTGTCATAACACATCGTGTGAGATAGGGTTCCAAATCCTACAATCTAACACAATCACACAACAACCATAAAATATTCTTATGATTTAATATTTCACTAATCTAATAATAATAAAATTAAATATAATCTAATTCACACCAAATATTATGGTACAAAGTGGGGGTTAGAAATAAAACAAATAAATAACTAAACTAAACATGTATAGAAGATATATACTCATGTCAACATATACGAAATCTTAATACATAGAAGAGAAGAATACATATGATTTATCTATCTACTCTTATAAAGGAGGATTAAATTTAGGAATACTTACCTTTGAAGATGAACCTACTAAGCCTTAATCACCCCGTTGGCCAAGGTTCTTCATAAAACATTGTCATGGTATGTAAGAAAAACTAAGATAAATCAGCTCTAAGCTACACAACCTATCCAAGCATCCAAAATACTTATCCACAAGATGAGATCAGAGCTCCAAAGAAATTATTGAACCCTAAATCTTTATTCCCCAAGTATAATGGTCAATAGGTAGATGCTTGTTCACACTTCTTCACTTAATTCTTCACTCTTATCAAATTATGGTAAATGACCTTGTATATATAATGGCTACTTCCCATTAAAACTTTTAGGAACATCAGTTGTTCTAGGTTGACCTATCATATTTTTGGGGTTAACTCTCTAGGTCTATGCTAGGTCAGCCAAGAGGCCCACAAATCAAAAGAGAGAAAAAGTCCCTAAATTGTACTAGGTCAACCTAGCTAACGTAGCACAATTGATAGGTTAAAAATGTGTTAAGGCAAGAAATAAAGGATAAAACATAGAAATTAATTATAATAGTTAGGAATAAGAATAATAATCTTAGTTTTAATGGTTTTAGGAGGCTAGAGTGTGGATGGAAAGTGGAAAAAGGATTGACAATCTTATGAAGCATCAATGGTCTACCCACTCCTTTCCTAGTGCACCCTTTAAGGCATGCACTTAGAGAGATTAAGACTTGATAGGTTCTTGTAAGATAAAAAGTGTCATTAGTTAATAAAATTTAAAAATATTATGGGTGTACACTTGGAACTATTATTCTATTATGTTAGGTTGAGATGTCCACACCATTTAA
The DNA here is from genome assembly GCA_037957365.1 of Torreya grandis. Classification (NCBI taxonomy): domain Eukaryota; kingdom Viridiplantae; phylum Streptophyta; class Pinopsida; order Cupressales; family Taxaceae; genus Torreya; species Torreya grandis. Next base: position 139,550 of record JARHVA010002566.1, read on the forward strand.
CTTAGTGATATTGGATAATTTGATAGATTGGCTAGGTTTGTTATTATTGATTGTGTGATTGAGATTATGTGCTCTTAATGAACTTAGAAAAATTCACCCTTTTACTAAATTGAGGTCATGATCACCCTCTAATTACACTCTTCACATCTCCAAGGTTAATCTTTAAATCTCTCTTCAATTATTTAACTAGGAATCATCTCTTCAAATATAAACTATTGAGGGGCAACATGGTTGCATCAACACATAGGTGTACTCCTTATTTGATATCTTTCTTAAATAATTTCAAATTAGTCAATTTCATATAAAATGTTCTTTGTTACAGTTCATGTATCTCTAATAGTCTAAATAGATCCATGAGGGTTTTCAAGGGAATATACAAGGTATTAAGCAAACACTTACTAGGCTCGAGGGAATTTGAGCTACTATAGATCTATATAAGCTATTTAGTTTGCTATCTTACACTAAATTATAAATATACATGTAAACCAAGTTATGGTTAGAATTATTTAGTGTGCAAATTACACAAATATCTCTAATGTCTATAACAACAATAAAGTAAGTAGCTAAGTAGGAGAACTCAGTGCTAAAAAAATGAGAAAGTAAATTACTTCAACAAAAGAACACTACCAAGGAGGAAATGCATTTAAAAACATGAACCTATAGTAATTAAAAGATAAATTTAGAAATGAAATTACATTTTCAAGAAAGATAGAGAGAGATTGTACTTTCAAAAACCTAAGCTAATGTCTTTCTTTAAAAAACATTATCTCTAGCATGTGATATCTAATTGAGCAAAGGGAATGCCATTTTAATCAAGTAAACTAAACTATTTAATTAAGAGGGAATATACCAAATATTTAAAATGATTTATAATAAATAAATCCTATGAAATTAAAGACATTTTAAAGAGGAACTATGTTTTCAAGATTAGGATAATGCATAAACTTTATAATATACACTAAAAATATGTTCAAAATGAGCTAAAATTGAATTAAAATAATAAGCCCTAGTAAATACACTAATCTAAAACTATGAAGTTTCACTTTACATAACAAAGTTCTCTCAGATCAAGCTTAAATTATTGTGCATATTTTCTACCAACTAGGAATCAAAGTATGAATTTTCTAGTAATGTAGAGCCAGGGCCAAACCAATGTCCAAATATCAAGGAGAAGGAGAAAAAAATAAATTACATGAGTGTGTAAACCCAATATAGTTACACAAATTATGTGTAATGTAAATTAAATTTGGGATCAAGACTCAATAGAGTAATAGAAATTAGGAGTAGTAATGGAGTCACTAGTTTAGTATACAGTAATGTAAGTGAATCTTTATCATAATGGATGCTTTAATCACCAAGAATGAATCAAGAAGGATTCAAGAAGGATATATAGAGAAAATGATCAATAATCTAAATAAAAAGGAATGATTTAAAATCATATAGGGAATATTAAGGGGAAGAGTCACCAAAAATGATCTTTTTATAACCATTTAGGTCAAAGACAAAACCCAAAAACATGTCAAAACAACTCTCTACCTAAGCTACAGCCTAGGCCATGGGTTTTTAGCCAAAATATATAGCCTAGGATATATATTTTGGGCCAAAACCCATGGCCTATAACACCATGGTATTTTGATAGTCCTTGAGGTGCATCTGATGAGCCCAAGAATGGGTAAAAGGTCCTAAAGTGTGCAAGGAAGGCTTCGATGGGTGTAAAATGGGCTATGGATGTGTTCAAGCATGTTTATAGTCTCAATTTATATTGATTATGTGGGTATTATATGTGTGAGCTGATATACAATCATTAAGAGATATAGGGTTATGGGAAGTATGATTACATATTCCCTCAAGGTATAAGTAATCAATGTTCAAATGAATGAATATTCTATAGTACATATAATTCATCCAAAAGTAGCAAAGAGAGAGGAAAAATTTAATGTAAAACATTACTTGTAATTAAATGATAATGGTGGTGGTAGAATCAATATTCAATAACATGAATCATGGGTACAAGTGTATACTATACAAAATCCAAATCTAACTCTAGCTCTAGCTCATATATAGAAGGGACATAAGTGATATCAAATCATAAAATACATAATTATGTTCACCAAAGTGTCGACTCTAGTTTTTTCCATGTTATGGATGTGGGATATTTGGATATCCTCAAAGAAGGATATCAAATCATGTACCACCTTGAAGAAGGGGATAAACTTGAAGTTAAGGACATTTCAAACCTTGATGATATAATACATGGCTAATAAAGAGCCATATAATAGATACACATATCATTCACCTATCACATGAGCATATGTTAAAGTATTAATAATTACATGATACTCAATCACAATATTTATCTCATTGGTAAGTAAATAGATAGCTATAATAAGATCATCAACCCATGGGTCATCAATAATCCAGTCCATAGTAGTAGGTCCTAGGTTACCTCAACTACTACCATCTATATGAATCACCACTGAGAGGTATACCATAGTGGGGATTGAGGATGCAAGACACCACCCAAGAGGAATCTCTTAGCATAGAGTGAAATAAATGAGTTACAAGAGGGAGATAAGTAATGAAATAGAGCCACAATGAGTAGGCTAAGGTAGACATCAAATATGGGATGAGGTTATGAAGGGAGGTAGGAGGCTCATGAAAGACAAATATCAATTAGTGAATACTAGATCAATTATTAAAAAAATCAAAATAAAAAACTTACACACCTATAAACACCATCAAAAAGGAGGAAGAGGGATTTAATAAGGACCAGTTACAAGAAAGTAGATAAACTATTGACTAAAAAAAGTAAATGAATCTACTTATATACCAAGGTGCATCTAAAAGGGAGTATAGATCTTAGGAGACCAAGGGACCTAGGGGTCCAATAGATTATGCCTTACCATGGCCTAAATTCTGAGAGATTTAAAATTATCTAGCAAGGATAAGAAATATGCCTTACGAGCCAAAAGAAGGAAGGGAAGTAAACTTATATGTGTATACCTATATTTCACTTCATTTTATTTTACTAACATCTTGATTTGGGATGAAAGGTTTAATACATGAGGATGAGTCAGAGTGCTAGAGGTATGAGAGGCATCTCAAATAGTAGAGCCACTACCACAGTGTTATAGCCAACTGATAGGGAGTATACCAATTCTAGTCATGGTGAGAAGTGAGTAGGCATGGTAGGAGGATCATGATGAATGAATAATAGCCATATAAATCTAGAGCAAGTCTTGAACAAACATAAACACAAACATTAACACTAACCCACACCAAATATAGTAACAACAAAGAAGGAGAGAGGGAGTCAATAGAGGACTAACTACAAGCAAGCAGTTGTACCACTAAATAAAATAAGCAAAAGACTCCAATTCTATCCCAAGATGCATCTAAAGAGGAGTGAATAATATAAACAACCACAAAGACCCATAAGGTCTTATGGTGGATGCCATGAGAGAGGAAATCCATTTAATGGAGCCCTAGGGAGGGTGTTGTAGTAAACTATGGGGCTTATTATGGCATCATAAGCCCAAGCCTAGGCCTGTCCTTGAAGACAAGCCACCACTTCACCCTAATCATGGGCATACCTCTAAGGAAGGCCACTACTTAGCCTCCATAAATGCTAAATGGTATATAAAAGGTGGGAATAATGATATTGATCATCCATATCCTAAGGTTCACTAGTTATGACTTGAAAGATCAAAGTTTTAGAGGTGGGGTCATTTGGTGAATGAGACCTTTGAACCTAAACAAGTAAGACTATGATGGAATGTATGATACATATACATGAATTTTTATATGTTCTCTCATTTATTAGGTTGTGTAATATGACATGGATGTAATAACACTCAATATCCAACTTGGTAACTTGAGATACCTCAATTGAAGAGGCATTGAGAATGCTAATGCCATGATGGGACAATCATGATGAAGAGAAGGGTTATATATTTAGGGAATTGTCTCAAAATAGGTCCCAAAGAGTGAAGAGATATCTTTATGCCTATAATAATGAGGTGTTGAAAAATATGAAAGAGGTGAAAAAGGACTGAATGGTGACTGATACTCATCAAGGTTAAACTATTCATCTTTGATAAATAAAACTTTAGTTGTGGGAGCCTTGGGTGAACCCACATGGCCTTCAAAGGAGACATCCAAAGCCTTGTTAGATGGATTTATATTGGCATAAATTTATGCCAAGGTAAGAGGGTCAGCCTTTAAGGTTTGAACTTCACCTTCATGCACAATCTAGACCACACAAAATGTTATCAACATGATGACTTTCATGGCAGTGGTCTAAGGATAGACAGGAATCATGTTGTATGAAAGATCTATTTTTAGCACACAAAATATTATTCTAATTATCTTGGGTCTGATCTTGACCTAAATCTTCATGTCTCCCAATGGTTTAATTATATCCTTGTTGAAACCAACATAGTTATGGAGATAATTTGAGAGCTGCTTATGATTAATCTTGAGCTTGTTGAACATTTATAGTGTCATATTTTTTAGTGTGTCTCCCTCATCAATGATGCATATATTTACATGACAATCACTTATTGAGGTCTTGATATAGAACATGAATCTATCCCTCTTTGTTATAACTAAAGTATATGGAAACAAGGTGGGGTTGAAAGACAATGTACGAGAGCATGGGTGATTGAAGACATCATAGTTGAATAAAACCCCCTTGTCATCCCATAATTGACATTTTTGTGATAGACCAAGGTCATTTAATATGAGTCACTTTCACTCAAGATAGAGGAAAAGAAGCTCTAAAATGGAGATACCAATGGAAAGGGACTATATATCCTTTATAATAGAATAAATATGTTTTCAAGATTTAGGAGTGATATTATGCCAAAAGTCAAACCTAAATTTAGGGTTTCCCATGTTTGTGGCTATACGTCCCACATTGCTAGTCTCTCTAATAAGGTTACTTTCCTATCCTGAGCATGTATTGATAAAGCACTCTTACCTAGTGAAGGCTATGTTAATATCATAAATGACTTTGATACTCTTCTACTTAGCCTTCCCTTTTGGGTTAGTCAAGGAAGAGGAACCATAAGAGGTAAAAGAGTGAGAAGGAAAGTGTTGGGCCTTTTCCTTCGACTTATTCTTCTTATTCTTTCTATTCTTTTCATTATCATGGTTAGAAAGAGGATCCTTAAACACATTCAACTTATGGTTGGGTTCCATAAGTATAGTGCTTTTAGGGGTTGATGAGAACTTAGCACCAGACTTTTGGGTGACACAATCCTTGTAATAATAACCCTTCATCTAATGAAAGTTGTATAACTTGACAACATCATAGGGACACATGATCCATTTTCCTCCTATGCTATTTTAAGGGGACATTTTTTTAGTTGGCCTCTTATAGAATTAAACTTATAACCTTCCTTCTTATCCTTATTCTCCATGGGAGAATTAGTGACACCATCATTAGTCACATTGTGGTTTTGATCACATGAGGAGGATTACTTTTGACTTAGCACAATCCAATTTAATAATGTACCTCAAAGACCTCACTATTCAAAAACTTGTTAAAATTTCATCATAAGAGGTGGTTTCATTCTTGAAGATGTCAAGGTGACCTCCTCCTTCAATTATCTCATTAACATGTCATAAATAGTATCATCTGAGAACCTTATCCTACATGTGTGGATGGTTTAATGACACCCATACATGAAGACAAAGTTAGACTCACCTTTGGCTTGAACCATAGAGGTGAGTGATTAGATGTTGATGTTAAATGGTATAAATATCAAATTATTAGAAGTCATCCAAAATAAAATAGAAACTAGAAATAAAATATGGTGGGAAAATTTAGAACCATACAAGTGCTTAAATTTATAAGGAGAGAGTAAATAAATTCAACATCATACCTTCATCCTGTTCCTAATACATATATGCCATCATAAATGTTGTGATATGATTTATGAGACTAGCATATTTAATCCCATTACACTTAGGTAGTTTAAGGATTGGATTATAAATGGGAACAACACCTACCCAAGGATATAGAGGATTCAAGATCCTCATATGCATTTTTTATATCAGGTTGAAATAATATTCCTAAGGATGCCTATAGGGGTCATGATGTTGCCTACACTAGTAGGGGTCATCACCACCATGGTTACATGGGAAATGGCATCAATGCATCTTCTTATATGGGTAACATCCATGATGGCTATCCTCCTAATCATGTAGTGGTAAATGACCACTTGAAGGGTATTTTTCCTTATAAGGATTATGAGACAACATGATGTGTATAAGGGGTAGTCATGATGACCTATATCCTTATGGTGTTGGTTATATATATATATATATAAATATGAATATCCATATGAGGGAACTAATGTTTAAGATAGGAATCTCATGAAAATTTAGTTTTTAAGTGATGGTAAACATTAGCGTACTCATTCAAGACCCTAAAGGAAGGGTTAATAGGATGGGAAGGATCCATAAGATGTGAATGACAAATCAAATCAAGGTACCCATGTCTTTAAATATGGACATGATGTGTTTTTTTCATAGAGTCTCATAATAATAAAGATTTGGGGGGATCATGTGATAACTAGTTGAAGCACCCAAACCTAAAAGGGTGATAGCTTTGTCTCCAGAGGAAACACACCATCTACTCTTATGGAAGGAATGGTGATCTACATTTACATGAATTTACCTATGATAATAGTCAATAATCATACATATCTCATCATCCCCCAATAATATGAGGGGTCATATCCACCATTTCTATATGAATGCAAATTAGTGTGAAGTTGAGGAGAAGTTTCCTTAATAGGTACAACTTGAATTTCTAGAAAAGTGAGTGAGCCAATTTGTTGTAGACCTACCAATCTTGTTCCCTATAGAATATGAGAGGTTCAATGTCACTATTTTTGGTTGAGGTAACCTCCTATTCCTTATATTTTCTATGTCATTTCATTAAAACCTTATCCTGCTCATGAATGAGCTCATGGAAAATATCCTAAATCTAGATGGAATGTCATCCTAAGGGTGGGAGACCAACCATGGATGCAATGAAACAAAAGCAATTAGAGAGATAATTAAAAAAATAAAATTACTAGAGAACTAGAATCATGAAGAACATAAAACCAAAGAAAGATCAAATGACCTATAATCGATTCAAAATACAATTGAAAGTAAAGCCTTGTAGATATCATATGGGAATTGACTCAAAGATCTTTGTATGGGTTAGAACTAGCATGAGACTGTATGTGAGGTCCCACCAAGTGTTATATAATGTAGCTCTGAGAATTCAAATTATCCATAAGGTTTTGGAAAGGGGGTATATAGGGTACTAAGAAAACACCTATTAGTATCAAGGGTACTAAGGGATATTACATATCTATATAGGTTATTTGATTTGTTGACTTGCACCAAGCTATAGATAGACTTGTAAACTAGGTTAGGATTATCATGGTTGAGTGCAAAAAAGACACAAATATCTCTAATGGGTATTATTTTCACAAAATATTGCACCTTATAGGTGGTTGTTCAAGCCTTCTCTAAGATTTTGATAGCATTATAATACCTCTAGTCTTGTGGGTTGCCTATAGTAGAGGTAGACCTATAGGTTTAAGGGCTATCTCTCTAGATTGACCTTTAAGTGGTTTTCACCTACACTAAATAATTTCTTTTTTGAAAAGGGGTAGAGAAATTTATGAAATTAAACTATTATAAGGGGGTCATAGACCATAAATATCACCAAAATATCATCATACTCTTTCACTAAGAGAAAATATATACAATACTACCTTCAAAGTCCTAAAATACTCTAACATTAGTATTTCAACATAGAGGTGATATGCATGAAATCTACTCAAGGTAATTGAACTAGAGATTAGTTGCAAAATATAAGTCTAATTTTACACTTTAGAATATATTAATATACTTAACAACACTTCATGTGACTTACAGAGTAGAATAACTTGCATCAAACATGGAAGAATTGAGACAAAAGCAAGGATAGATGTAAATCACTTGACTATTCACTATACATCTCTTGACACACTCTAAAAAGATAGTTTATGGACTCAAAAATGGATTTAATATCATATTAAAAGGGAAAGTACAACATCAAACTAGTAGGGCTTCTCCATACTAGGTGTGGAATTAGAATACAAGAGCAAAAATGGCTAGCATTTATTAAATGTGTGAGAGGAGAGAGAATAATGGAGCTCAAGGGTCACAATGCCACTTTTCAAGGCATGGGAATAAATTATGTTTTAGGATAAAGGAGTATGAAATATACCATGAAATATCTCTTTGGAAAAATTCCCATGTGAAGCATGAAAACTCCTCAAATTTGGTGTAGGACCCTTCAAATGGCTTCGTAAAACTACCTTCATCATTAGGCCTCTCTTGAGAACTCCAGAGAAGACTAGGAAAATTGACACATATGCACTATGATGGGGGGGTTAGAAACAATCTTCAACATGAATTATATTTGTCTTTAACCAATTTTCTTATTTTTGACAAGTTTTATCACCATCTATAGTCACCATCACTAGTTCTAGAGTTATGTCTTCACATTTGGCACCAAGATGGCCTTTAGTTTCTCAAAACAATTCATCTAAGGAATGATATGACACCTATCAATGGTAATATTACATCCCAATCCATAAAGGAGTCCTTAAAATGCCTCCCAATTGGACTTATCACTTTCTCACTTGGTGGTCACCTTCCATTCTCATTGTCTTCCACAAACTACCTAAAGTGAAAGAGCTTACAAAGGTGTCTGTGTGCATTTTTTAAGCAATAAATTAACATGAGGAGTTATATTATATCATAATTGACCTTCCCAATTGATTCTCATCCTTCAAATCTCCTTTGAACCTACAAGACACATAAAATATGTCAAGAAAGCATATTTTTACCCTATCTGTATAAGTAGGGTACCAACCAATATGATGGGAAGGAGATTGAGGTATTTCTTTTCAAGTCCAAAACACTTCTCAGACCAAATAGCTCATCTAGATGCACATTCTTACTTATCTTTTAAATCAGGCCAAAATCAAGGGTTTTGGAGAATTTTAGGTGATTTTGACCATTAGGGATTGTTCATAAAAGTTAGACATTTAATATAAGAATAAATATTTCTAAAGGCAAGTTAGGGATCTCTTCCAACTATTACCGAGTGCTTGGGTCTCCTTTTAACCATTCCATATTGGTGTTATCTTTTGATTAGCTTCTCAAGTTTGGGAGTGAATTATACATATCCTTAAGTTATTTTTAAGTGAAAAAATGACTTTATTATGATTTACCTTACATTGCAAAAGCTTCAAATAGCCTTATACCTCGCTATGGATTTCATCAATTATATGAGAAGGTTTATCTTTCCTTGGGAATGAGATTGAGTTCCCCTTAAGGATTTAGGCCTAGTCAAGGCCTAGTAGGCTTGACTACACTTTTGTGGGTTTAGGCCACCATTGGATGCTAATGTTTCTTGTAAGTACCTATACACTTTTTTCTACATTAACTACACCTTTTCACACCATACTTATGGTGTTTCAACATATCCCAACTCATTCCTTCACTATTCACTCACCCAACCTATATTTTTATTTCTCTAGGAGTGCCCCCTATCTGATATAAAATAGATGGAAATCACCCTATATTCTAATCAAATGTGAATTTATAAAGGGCTCAATTAGGTCATGAATATATTTTGTACCAATTTTTAGAGTTAGATTATATCAATAGGTCATTTAATGATTCAAAACCCCTCAAGACAAACTATGTAGCATTGACTGTGAACATGGTTGTGAATAGATTTGGATTTATTGATTTATCTTGATCCTTTGGTCTGATAACTATATAACTATGTGCTATATACCACTATGAAAATGGTATTCATAGTTTTAATCCATCATTATTCTCTACTAACTCCTAATTTTCACTCTTTATTGAGCTAGGCCAATTTGCAAACTGAATGACTGTGTTGTTTGCTTAGAAAAGGATATGATTGTAAGTGTCTTCCATATGAGACTTGGTATCTCATTATTAGTTTTAATTTTAATTAATCAAGGTATTCTTTTAACTTGTTTTAACTCATATGATGTCATTCATTATATCTTGTGTTCACTACCTACCTAGCATATTAGTTTGGGTTAGTTGCTTGTCTACTGTAACAAGTTGTAGGTGGTTTTCCTTAGGCTATAAAGACCCTTGTAGGTGAATTTAAATCTTATAAATAAGGTCTAATTATTTATATTATTCTTTGGATACTTGAGATCATATCCCAACTACTTGTATTTAACTCGTATGCTCAGGAACTTGTGCCAAGACCAAATTGCCATATGTTAGTGCATTGTCACACTACAATCAAACTATAAGTGATCATTCCTAGAGAAAAAGTACCCATATAGATGAATTTTGATTATTTAACCCTATTTTACATGTCCTATGGTCTCCTTGAATTTATTTGAGTCATCTCCTACTAGAAAGTGTTTATGTCTATAGGGTTTCCCTTCTCTAACTTCTTATTATCAACATGTAGATGCCTATAATTAGACTATAGGTGATCTTTTTGAGGATAAAGGGACCCTTGTAGGTGATGCTTCACACCAAAAACTTGACAACAACCCCCTTATCTATTTTTGGAATCATAGTTTCAAAACACTTCAAAAGAAATCATTTTCCCAAAATGTATGCTTTCATTGTATTTTGGTGCATTAAAAGTCCATTTGAACCTAAAATACTATAGAGAACATTGACATTCTATAGTGAAAGAATGCAATAGATGAAGGCCTCATCTACATTATATCTTGGGACCAAACACTCATTCTCTTTATTCAAGGCCTTACTCATATGTTTGAACTTCATGATGGAACACTTAGGCTCATGTATACCTCAGTACATCTTATCACAGAAGGATCCAAAGCAAGACAAGTTCCCTATTTTGGAATGTTTAAGGTAACATGTCCCTAAAGTCATTCTTTCAAACTGAGGTCTTAATATTCAAGATCATTTTATGCCTTATGATTCCACCATTGATTTTATGGTTATTTCCATATTTCATAATCTTAATGAATATGCAAACATGTTTCAAACATCTCATATTCAACTGCTCACTCCTTTTTGGACCACCTATAATTACACATATAATCTATAAGACTATGAAGGTAAGGTGAAAATAGTTAACACAACCCATCCTAAGCCTTTTAAACAATTCAAACTTGATTTGTCACACTTTGAGACTTATTATCACTTTTAAACCTTCATGTTTGACCATCATGACTATGTTAGGATATTCCTTTACCTACATATACGTGGGTGTTGTAGGAAAGTTGATTGTACATGTTTTTTACTATGTTATTCATTAATGTATGACTCTGAAGCCACATATTCAAAAGAATATATTTCTCACTATAAAGTGATATATTTAAAGATAACATGTCAAATTGCATTTATATTATTATGAAGGTCAAATAGGGATACAACATTATACAAATAATGAAACTATCTACAAACTCAAAGGTTTCTCTCATTAGAAAATTGAAATGATTTTCCTCATCAATTCCATTACACACATGAAACCAATTCTAAAAACCATGAAACAATAATTCCCACACTCCCTAAAAACACTTTCACCAATTGGTTTGTATAGACCAGTGTAAATAAATGACAAACATGTAGGGTATGGGGATGAACATAAAGAAAAAGTTACTAACACTCTTAGCATTGATTCATAAATACTTATATACTAAAATTGGAAATATTGACATTAATTTTAAGCAAAAAAATATAATTTCATCCCACAAGATTATTTGACCAATTTCATTTCCTATTATTTGTACTAAACCAAAATTGGTTGACCATTCTTACATTTCAAGAAGAGTGATCAAGAAATTTTTGAGATTTTTAGGACTGATCAAGCATTAAAATGAGTTAAAGGAACCTAAAGAGTCACTTTAAATCCTTCCACACATGCCATAATTGTATAAGCCATAAAATCAACTAAAACTTCCTAAACTACCACTAATCTTCTTGTTTTAATGCTACTCCTACATTTTTTCATTTATGAAACATCTACTATGACACCTGACTAACACATGGACGTTTAAATACACTTTATAACACTTGTCTACCTAGGAGAACTATGCAATCTTCATTGAATGGCCTAATTATGAAATCAAATGATAAAAAATGACATAAGGGACTACATATGAATATGAAAAAGCTAACAACACACAAAATAAAATTTATAGTACCATGACATACCTTATAATACCCTCATATACCCATATAAAAATTTTATACTATAGGGGGTTGATCTATTTTGACATATGGTTAAAATAGTCAATATTCTTGGCAATTTCCTAGGGGTGACAAGCTAACTATGCTAATGACTAGTAGCATAATCCTATCCATTGATATATGGAATCACCTATGCACAATTTTGACACTCAATTGCCTTTTAAACCACACCAAACACAATAAAAGACACACAAAATAAGACACACCAAAGGAAACACACATGTGTTCTTAAGAACACTTATGGAACACACACACAACTAAAACAAAGACACACCTATCCTAATATATATAAAACCTCAATATTTGAGGTGAATAAAAACTCACCATACTTAAAATAGGGTCAAAGATGGTTCTTCTTGCATCATTTCTACTCCAAGAAATAAATATAGTAGCATGTTTGTCAACAAACAATTACTCTTATTGATGGCTAAATGACTTACCATCCTTGGTTTTTATTCTATCTATAAGAGTTATAATTGGAACCTTCAAAGAAACTCTTCCTTTCCCTCTAATATCCTTATTTATAGATACAACCTTCTTTAATTTTTCCATGTTCAATTGGTTTTATTCAAACTATAGATTAGGAGGCATGAAAACTGCCTCAACCTTACCTTCCTCTTGGTCATGATGTTCTTGATGTAAGAGATCATCAAGTTCATAATCCTTTTGCTTCAACACATATGAGAGTAGATCAAAATCAGGATAAGGTGGTAGTTTCTCCTTGAACACAAAAACTTCTACCGTATGCTTACTAGGCTCTTTTATGGCAATAAATTTACATTCAACCTCATAATTAGCAATACCTTTTCCTTCATTCCTTATGAGACACTCAATAACTTTCTTTTTAGGCTTATCAACAATCCTAACATCAGATTCATACTTATTAGTAGGCTTATGAGGAGAAATATTCTTACTTAATTGATCAAACTCTTGACTTATGGCATTGAACCTTTGCCTTAGGTCATCTTCTTCCTCATGATGTCATCTTCAAGGGATCCTTCATGAATTATGAGAAAAAAGACATTGTTCTTCTCACCATATTTATCTATAATGTTCTTAAATCTATCATCATCATGCACAAGAATGAAGTAATTACCTTCAGTATCTTATGAGAAAGAATGCTCAATGCTTACCTCAAATTTCTCAAATGCTCCCTCATAGATGATGTAGGTGCCAAGGTTTGTTTTCTCAAAATAGGTGTTTGATCATGTCCATAGGTGTCCTAACCATAATCATCTATAAATATATAAGATATTCCATTAATATTGTAATATGTACCATCATCCACAATAGACTCCTCTTTATTATTAATGACATAATTCAAATTAGAACTTGCTTCTACATAAGGATCAATGTGAAACTTAGAAAGTGGTTTCATTCTAATAGTTACCTTTTCTCCATACCATATCCAAAAGGATAAGAAGGACCAATCAGTTGAGAGGTAGCCTCCTATCTTGTATTTGAAATCCCTTAAGAGGTAGATAACAAAGTGGGAAGGCAAGTCAACAACCACAATGTCTTGAAGGATGGGAAAACTAGGACAATCATGCAAGAAAACCTTCAACCCTTTGATCAATCCCACTAACTTTATAGGTGTACCATATAAGTGAATCAATCCTTTAGTATGTGGTTCATAATTTAGACCCAATTCTTTAGTTATAGCCTTGGTCATAACCAAAGTGCTAGCTCCACTATCAACTATGTAATTATGAATAATTTTATTAGGAAAATTGGTAATATCAACATTTTTATGACATTGTCTTGATGATGGAGGGCTAACATGGATTATGGACAATTACTTTTGCAAGATTTCGTTTTGGCTAGGCATGTGGAGGACATTTCAAAGAGAGATAGATACATTAGCACTTTTCAATGAATCCAAAATTCTTAGAGTAGGCTTATTTACCTATTTATGAGAATTTTTAGGCAAGGAAGTGTTTTTATCTTAGGGTATTGAAACATTTGAGGTATCCCTTCTAAAATTTTGACTTAAAGGAGGTACATGATTTGTAGGCACTACCATGCTTGCAGTGATAATTTGCTACCTTGTAAGAGGATTTTTTGCACTTGTAATCACACAATTAATATACCCTTGATCCTTCCTCTTATATATAGTATTATTTTCAACTAAATTTCCTTGATTAATAACATAGGTGTCTTCAACTAAGAAGTTAGTGAAACTTAATCCTTGTGGCTGCCATCTTTCATTAGCTTGCATTATAAATTCATATTCTACTAATAATTGAGGAGTGACTTCTCCTTGAGAAAATATATATTACTCTCCACCGTCATTGGCATCTATTAATTAACCTTGTTTCAAATCATCTCCTTGCATCAAATTGTTATGGATTGGTACCATTGCTCTTGTGTTGGAGGTTGAATTAGGATTATATATATATATATATATATATATATATATATATATATATATATATATATATATATATATATATATATATATATATATATATATATAAATCAGATTATATGTATTATTGAGGCTAATAATAGGGGTTTTGGTTCATACCATATTTCATATTTTCTTTCTTAAGTTTAGACTCAAATAATTTATACCTTTCTTCCTAATCAATATCATCATTTTCCATCTTAGGATAAGTCCTTGACTTGGCATTTGCATTAGGAACTTGGGCAACACTTGGAGCATCAATAGAAGTATTTGGAAATATAGGTATAAACACTTTTTGAGGTAACTTCCCATATTTTATAAGGCCATCATCATCTCTAATGGAAATTTCATATGATTTAGGTATGTTGAAACCACCCATGTATTGTATCATGATGGATATGTTAGTGCTAATGGCCATAAATTATGTACGAAACACAAATCTAGAAAGTGGTCTAATGAGAAGAGGTAACATATGCCAATTAATTTGTAATATATCATTAAAATAATTCATTATCTCCTTTTTGGATCTTTGGATTACATTTATTTTGTGAATGAGTGAAGTATGATCACTCTTGTCTTCAAACCTTGAAGTTAGCATCTCTCCAAAGTCATCTCAAGTTGTGATACAACCACTAAGAAAAGTCCTATACCAATCAAGTGTTTTCCCTATAAGGGATATGGAAAGGAATCTAATATAAATTTTGAACTTATTAAAATTGTGAAAAGTATATAATCTTGATATATCCCTAATTATCTCACTAAGAGTGACATGACATTCACCATTGAATGTAGGAACACTCTTTATAGCATTAGGGGGAATGCCATCATATTAGTGTTAAAGGGTGGGAAGGTATGATACCTATCCATTTTTTATTCAAGTTCTCCCTCACTTTCTTGGTGTTCTTAGCTAATAAAGTCCTCTTGTTCTTCAAAGGGAAGAATAAGCTAAGGATGTTTAACTTCAAGAGGAATTTTAGGTTGAAGAGGTGGATTGATGGGATTGAAAACTCTACTAGAATATTATATACTAATGACCATAAAGTTAAAACATAAAATATGAAAAAAAATGGTCTAAAACCATATTTTATCTTGAATGGAGTAGAGTCATCAAATGCTGAGTAGAACACCATATGTAGTTGTGATGTCATTAAGACCAACATTCACCTTGACAAGTTGTCTTTAGGACAACGATTCCACCAAGAATGCTAGAACTGTTATCACCAAATATTTCAATCTAGAGAATGTTTTTCAAACCAACTCTAATATTTGGTCAACAATGGAATACCTTTATGCATGTGTGTTTCCTATAATAGAGGCTATCTCCTTGGATTAACCTTTAAGTGCTTATCACCTGTACTAACTAATTGCTTATGTGAAAAGGGTTAGAAATATAAATGAAAGTAAAATATTACAAGGGGTTGATACACCATAAATATATCAAAAATGTCATCATACTCTTGCACTAAGAGAAAAGACCTATAATACTAGCTTCAAAGTCTTAAAATACTCTAACATTGGTATTTCAACATAGAAGTGATATGCATGAAAGCTACTCAAGTTAAGTGAACTAGAGATTAATTCTAGACACTAAGGTTAATTTTACACTTGATAATATATCCATACAATTAGAAACACCTCATGTGACCTTATATAGTGGAAAAACTTGCATCAAACATGGAAGGATTGAGAGAAAGCAAGAATAGATGTGAGTCACTTAAATATTCACTATATATCTCTTCACACACTTTGACAAGATAGTTTATGAACTCAAAAAAATATTTAATATAATATTAAAATTCAAATTAAAACATCAAACCAGCAAGGTTTCACCATAGTAGGTGTGGAATTAGAATACAAGAGCCAAAATGGCTAGTATTTATAGAATATGTGAGAGGAGAGAGAAGAATGGAGCTTAAGGGTCACAATGCCACTTGTCAAGGCATGAGAATCAGTTATGTTGTAGGATAAATTAGTATTAAATATACCATGAATGGTATATTTGGAAAAAATTCCATGTAAATCATGAAAACTCCTCAAACCTGGCATAGGACCCTTTAAATGGCTTCTAAAAATTGCCTTCATCATTAGGCCTCTCTTGAGCACTCCAAAGTAGACTAAGAATAGTTAATACATATGAAATATTATGGGGGGTTATAAAAAAGATTAAACATGAACTAGATATATCCCTAATTATTGGTATTCTTCTAGACAAGTGTTCTCATCATTTGTGGTCACCATCACTAGCTCTATAGGTTTGTCTTGACATTTGGCCCCAAGATGGCCTTAAATTTCTCAATCCAATTCATGTAAGGGATGATATGACACCTATAAATGGTACTCTTTCATCCTAATCCATAAAGGAGAGCTTAAAATACCTCCCAATTAGACTTATAACTTTCTCACCTTGTGGTCACCTTCCATTCTCATTGTCTTCCATAGACTGCCTGAAGTGAAAGAGCTTGTAGAGGTGTTCATGTTATTTTTTGAAGAAATAAATGAATGTTATGAGTTATATTAGGTCCCAATTTACCTTTCTAATTTATTCTCATCCTTTAACTCTCCTATGAACCTAAAATACACATAAAATATATCAATAAAGGCTAATGTGTACCATATCCATACAAGTAAGTTACCAACCAATCTAATGGGAAGGAACCTAAGGGAGTTCTCTACAAGTCCAAAACACTTCCCAAATCAAATTAGCTCATTTGGATGGATGTTATTCCTTATCTTTCCAATCAAGTCAAAATCAAGGGTTTTGGAGGGTTTTAGGTGAGTTTGAATCTTAGGTATTGTTCATAAAACATAGATGTTTAATATATGAAAAAATATTTCTAGCATTGAGTTCATAACCTCTTCCAGATATTCCCACATTCTTGGGACTCCATGTAACTATTTTGTACTAGTGTGAGCTTTTGAAATCAACCTCTCAAGCTTGGGAGTACATTCTATATACCCATGACTTATTCTTAATCTAGAAATGATTTACCTTGTAGACTAAAATCTCTAGACAACCTTATACCTCCACTTTGAGATCATAAAATGTATGATAAGGTTTATCTTACCTTGGGAATGAGATTGAGTTCCCCTTAGATCTTTAGGCCTAATCAAGGCCTAATAGGTCTGACTATACTTATATGGGTTTAGGCCACCATTTGATGTCAGTGTTGATTATAAGACCCTATACACCTATTTACACCTTATCTACAACTTTTCACACCCTCCTTACAGTGTTTCAATAGCTACGAACTCATTCCTTCATTGTTCACTCACCCAACTTATAGTTTTATTTCTTTGAGAGTACCCTCTATTTGAGATAGAACATAGGTCATTTACCCTATCTTATCATCAAATGTGAATACAAAAATATCCCAATTAGGTTATGAGGGTATTATATACCAATTTTTATCTTCAAATTATACCAATAGGCCCTTCAATTCTTAAAAAACCCTCAAGATAGAGTATTTAGTATTGACTATGAACATGGTTGTGAACATAGTTAGATTTGTTGATTTATATTACTCCTTTGGTATAATGTGTGTGTTTGTGTGTGTGTGTGTGTGTGTGTGTGTGTGTGTGTGTGTGTGTGTGTGTGTGTGTGTGTGTGTGTGTGTGTGTGTGTGTGTGTGTGTGTGTGTGTGTGTGTGTGTGTGTGTGTGTGTGTGTGTGTGTGTGTGTGTGTGTGTGTGTGTGTGTGTGCGCGCGCGCGCCTGCGTGTGTGTGTGTGTGTACGCATGCGTGCATGTGTGTGCATGTGCACTATATACCACTATGGGAATATTATTCACAAAATTTAGTCCATCATAAGTCTCTTCCAACTCCTTATTTTCACTTTTTATTAACCTAGGCTAATTTGGAAATTGAATGACTATGTTTTCTACTCAAAAAAGGAGATTATTATAGGTGTGTTCCATATGAGACTTGGTATATCATGCTTAGGTTTCTTTTGAATTAATTAAGGTCCTCTTTTAACTTATTTGAACTCACTTGATGTCATGCATTATAGCTTGTGTTCACTTCTTATCTATCATATTGGCTTGGGTTAGATTCTCTACTGTAGCAATTTGTAGGTGGCTATACTTAGGATATAAAGACCCTTGTAGGTGACTTGAAATATTATATATATATTTTCATTATTTAGATTATTCTTGGGATACCTGATAAAATCTTCCAAGTACTTAGATTTAAATCTTATACTCAGGGACTTGTGCCAAGTCTAAATTGCCATATGTTAATACATTGTCACACTACATTCAAATTGTAGGTAATCATTCTGAGAGAAAAATTATACTTATATATGACTTTCAACTCTTAAACCTTGTGTTGTGCATCCTAGGGTATCCTTGAATTTCTAAGAGTCATATGCAACTAGCAAGTGTTTATGTCTATAGTGTTTCCCATCTCTATCTTATTATTATCAAATTGTAGGTGCCTATAGACAAACTATAGGTGGCCTTTTTTAGGACAAAGCGACCCATATAGGTGATGTTTAACACCAAAACCTTAACATCAACCCCTTTAAATAATTTATTAATTGTAGTGTCATCTCCCTTCAAAATAAGTCATTTTCCCAAAAAGTATGCTTCCATTGTATTTTGGTGCATTGAAAGACCATTTGAACCTAAAACATTGTAGAGAACATTGACATTCTATAGTGAAAGAATGCATGAGATGGAGGTCTCATATACATTACCTCATAAGACCAAACACTCATTATCTTTAGTTAAAGACTTAATCCAATGTCTAAACTTCATGATGGAATACTTAGGCTTATGTGGACCTCAGTATATCTTACCATGGAAGGATCCAAAGCAATACAAGCTATCTATTTCAAAAAGTTTAAGGTAACATGTCTCTAAAGTCATTCTGTCAAACTAAGGTCTTAATATTCAAGTTCATTTTTTTACTTATGATTCCACCATTGATGCTATGGTTCTTTCCATGTTTAAATACCTTAATGAATATGTAAACAAGTTTAAAACACCTCATATTCAACTGACCACTCCTTTGTGGACCACTTATAGGTAAATACAATATATATGACTGTGAAGGTAAGGTGTAAATAGTTAACACAACCCATCCTAAGAAAATTTAATAGATAAATATTTATTTCTCACACCTTGAGACTTATTACCACTTTTAAACCTTCATGTTTAACTATCATGACTATGCAAGGATCTTCCTTTACCTATATGTAGGTGGGTCTTGTAGGAAAGTTGATTGTACATGTTGTTGACTATGTTATTCATCAATATATGACTCTAAGGGCATATCTTCACAAGAATAAATTTATCATTATGAATTGAATATAAAAACATAACATGTCAACTTAAATTTCTATTATTATGAAGTTTAAATAAGTATACAACCTTTTGTAATTGATGAAATTGTTTCTAGACTCAAAGGTGTCTCTCATTAGTAAACTAAAATAATTTTGCTCATCAATTATCTTTAAAACATGAAAAAAGGTATGGAAACCATGAGATATTAATTTCCACACTCCCAAAAAACACTTTCAATAATTGGTTTGTATGGACCAATGCAAATATAAGAGAAACCTTTAGGGTATGGAGATGATCATGCAAAAAGGTGACTAACACTCTTAGAATTGTTTCATAAAGACTAATATATCAAACTTGGAACTCATACCATGAATTTGAATTGGATATAAGGTAATTTCATCCCATAAAATAATTTTACCAAATTCATTTTCTATTCTTTGTACTAAACCAAAATCGGTTAACCATTCCTACATGCCAAGAAGAGTGATGGAGGAGCAAAATGGTTTTAGGCAATTTTTGAGATTTTTAGGACTGATCAAGCATGGAAATGAGTTAAAGGGACCTTAAGGGTCACTATAAATCCTTCCACATGTGCCAAAACTCTTTTAGAAGCTGTACAACCAATTAAAACTAACCAAATTGCCATTGATCTTCTTATTTCGATGTTACTCCTACATTTTTTCAGTTATGGAACATATACTCTAACACCTAATTGACATATGGACATTTAAAGACACTTTAGAACACTTTTATACTTATGAAAATAATACAATCTTCATTAAATGGCCTAAATATGACCTCAAATGGTAGGAAATGGCATAAGGGACTAAATATGAATATGATAAAGCTAATGACACACCTAATAACATTGATAGGACAATGATACACCTTATAATACCCTCATAGACCCTTATACAAGTTTTATACTATGGTTAAAATATTCAATAGGTATCGCCACAATAAATTAGGTAGCTAAGGGGGAGAACTCAATTCTTAAATAATGAGAAAGTAAACTAATTAAATAAAACAACACTACCAAGAAAGAAATGCATTTTAGAAGAATGAAACTCTAGTAATTGAAATAAAATTTTAGAAATGAAGTGATTATTTCAAGAATGAGAAAGATAGAGAGAGTATGCATTTTCAAAACCTTAGCTACTAGCTTTGTTTAAAAAAATTATCTCTAGCATGTGATATCTAACTCAGCAAAGGGAATAACATTTTAAGAAAATAAATTAAACTATTTGAACAAGAAAGAATCTACCTAGTAGTAAAATGATTTAGAATAAATAAATCTTATGACATGAAAGAGATTTTGAAGAGGAACAATGTTTTTAAGTTTAGGGTAATGCATAAACTTCAAAATATACTCTAAAACATGTTTAAAATGAAATAAACTAGCATAAAAATAGTAAACCCTAGAAAATACATTAATATATAACTATGGAGTTACTTTACATAATAAAGTGCCCTTAGATCAAGATCAAAGTATCGTGTAGATGTTTTACTAACCAAAAATCTATGTATGATGAATTTGTGGAGGAATACAAGGTTTTAATATAGAGCCAAGTCCAAACCAACATCCAAACAATAAGGAAAATGAGAAATAAGAACTTGCAGAAGTGTGTGAGCCCAATATAGGTGCACAAATTAGGTGAAATACAACTTATAGAATCTAGGATCAAGCTAATGGAATAAGATAAATTGGAAATAGTAATGGATTCACAAAATAAATATGCATCACTCTACATGAACCTTTGTCATAATGGATACTTCAATTACTAAGAATGAATCAAGAGATATTTAAGGAGAGAGATAGAAAATGATCAATATGTTAGGTAAAAATGAATGAATTAGACTCATATAAGGTACACCAAATGACATAGTTACCAAAAAGGAATCATTTATGAGCACTTAGGTAAAATGCAAAACTAAAAAACATGTCAAAATAAATATCTTGCCAAGTTGCAACCTAGGCCATAGGTTTTTGAATAAAATGTGTGACCTAGGAAACCATGGGCTTTGGTGGCCCTTAAGGTGCATCGAGTGATCCAAAGAGTGAGAGAAAGGTCCTCAAGAGTGAAAAGAAGGCTTGAATGGGTAAACAATGGTATAGGGATATGTCCATGCATGTGGATAGTCTCAAATTGGATTGATGAAGTTGGTAGTTTGCACATGAGCTGATATAGAATCATTGAGAGGAATAAGCTCATGGGAACTAGGATTACAAGTTATTCACATGTATAAAATTAAAGTGGGATTAATAAAATTCAAGGTGTGTTCTACACACCATGGTACACTTTCTTTGATGTAACCTATCAATTTCATCCTTATATGTTATTAGATTAAGGGGAGAGTGTATATGTTTAAATCTTGATTTATATGTTAAATTAGTCTTATACAATTGAAAAATATATTTCAAGGCTCTACCCTTTAGTTTAACCTTCCTTATAGCCAAGAGGCTCATACTCACCACTTCACTAGGTCTAATTACTTCATATCCCAAACTATTTTGATTATCTAGGTCACTTGTAACCATAAAATGCCTAAAATCTAATATATATTCTTCACTATCAGCTATATAACCTTAACAAAATTCATCCATCTTGGGCAGTTATGTTTAGGGAAGGATAGTAGTGTTGATGCCATTGTCCTTACTCCAATGCAAATTTCTTTACCCTACAAACAATCACATTTTAAAATATTTCAATTCATATGGGTTAGCCGAATAATGTCATAACTCTTCCATGAGGATAATTTCAAAATATCTAGTATAAATATAAGTCAAAACTAATTCATTTGGACATCTATCAATTATTAGGCAAACACTTACTCAAGCTCAGTTAGTTTCACATCTAAACTATTCTTCCCCATTCATTCCAATTTACATATAAACCATATGAGCAATCATATTATAGGTTTGAAGCACTCAAAACATAACCCATGAGTCATATTTGTCAAGTTAAAAGCTATATCACTGCATGCATCTTCATATAGTATATTACACTCTTGTGCACACACATTCCCACACATAGGGGAGAACTATAAAAGTTAGAGTCCTATTGATGTGGTTTTTATGAGTACCATAGTCAATGTGGTAGCCTCTAACATTTTAAGATCTCAATGGAGGTAAACTCTACTCCAAGGCATGAGTTTTAGGTATGTGGTTTGAACAACTTGTTAATGGAATCATTGGTAGGGCATGCAAGTTGTTGACAAGGTTTTTTGGAAGGAGGTATAGTTCCTAAAGTGTAGTGAATTCTTACATGATTTGGACCGATGGCTACTTGCTAATCTAAAGTGGGTAGATCTAAAAAAACTCAAAAAAAGGAGGGAAGGGTAAGAAAGAAAAGAAGATTCTATATTTTCAAGAATCACCTTTCTATATGGTTTCTAAATGGGCAAGAATTTTCAAAACATATGATTGTTGTAAGAAGCTATTACACACACATAGTCAGACATAGTTTAGAAGTCTGAGGAAATACTAATATAGGAAACTTAGAAGCCTCAGTCAAAGGTTTCCCCTTTTAGATTAATTTTTTCACACCCTTAATTAGGGGATTATGGCTTGGGCTAATAAGGTATCTAAGACAACTTTTTCACACACAAAAAAAACTATATCAAAATAAGGCACTCATACACATTTTAAATTATGAATCAATCAACATAATTGCCAATAATCAATGTAATTTTCTAATCCTTCAATAGGTTTTCCACATCCAAGACTAACATAGCAATCAAGAAAAGAAATAGTTAATTGTATTTATTTCACACTAATAATTATTAAATCATACAACCAAAATATAAGCCTAATTACATATAAATTGGAGAGAGAATACACAAACACATTTTCTAACAATCAAACTTACTTTTGCTCCTATATATTGAAAATTTCCCCCATTTCCAACTAGTGGATTATAATTATTTAAATAGGACTGGGGAAGGGGTCACCTCATCCTCTAAGTCCATTCAAATTCATTACATGTGATAGTTAGAACTTGAGTTCTAACTATGGTCAAAATTATATAAGAGTCTTCTTACAATCATCAATTTAAGTTAGCCTTTGTAAAAGCTATGGAACATGTACATGTGCAGAAAGAATGGAAATTTTTATAATTATAGATCAAAATGCATGAAAACTAAATATATGCATGAAAAAACCTTCTCTTATATGTTGTGAGAATAACTTTCTAGATGTTTTAATTTAGCCACTTTTAAATGGAATTGAAACACATATGAAGGACATTTATCCATTTGCCAACACCTCAGAACCAATGACACTATTTAACTATGACTAATCTAATCATAATTATGTGTTGCATGTTTCCCTCGATTTTATAGAATAGAAAATTCCTTCAAAATTATTTGTAGGGTCTTTATCTTAAAATAATATGTTGTGTCAACTTAATCTTGGAGATGCCTGAGTAACTGTAGTCTTCTCTTGTTCTACTACTAGATCTGCCTTTTTATATTTGCTAACCAGATTAAGTCTAAGACATCTGTGTTCTTCATTGGTTTATAATCCAACATGTCATGTCCATGCCAAACTATCTATTTAATTAAAACATAATCATAGTTACCTTTGGATATATGTCCCTACTTCATGCTTTCTTAAAACAAGGTCAAATTTAATTTTAACTTTCAAGTTCATGGAAACATGCCACATGGCAACTTATTATTGGTTAGAAATTTGAAAAGTATGATTGATATCATACCATTGGATCTATTTGTATGAATCAATGTGGTTCATTGATCTTTAGATTATTTGAATCCAAATGGACATCTTAATATTGACATATGTGTGCCCATGATTTTAGGTATGTACGAACATCTTTGATGTCCACATGATTGTAAATATTTTAACCCTAATGGATAATTACCCAAATTTATCTTGACATGTACATACCCATCATTTTAAATCCATGCAAATGTTTTTGACATCTATACAAATATCAATCTTTGAACACCAAAAAATTAATTTCTAAGCTTAATTTTGATGTCTACATGACCACCAAACTTTGAACACCTCCTCGAGACTCTATAAAAACACAAACATAAAATTACATAGTGTTTTTAAACTTAGACTAAGTTATTTTGAAAAAATAAATTAGAACATAAATTTAACCTAAGGTTTTATTTGTGTTAATAAACATGGAAAAAATCTTAGGATAAAGCCCTTAGCTAAGTTAAAAATTAAAATATCATGTTCTACCACTTGGTAGCTCCACAGGGATTTTGAAAAGTTTATGTTGACCCTAGAAAAGGGCATATAAACCATTGGATCTTGATATGTTTCCACTTGCCACTCTAAGGTCATTCCACAGGGTCTTGATTTTTGAACTATGCCCTGTGCCATTATATCTTAGGTTGTTCCCCAAGATGGTGACATTTATCACTCTCACAAGGATTTTTGAAAGTCTTTATTTCCAATGTTGATCTTAAACTATTAGATCTATGGTGTGTGAATTAACATGCATAGTAGATCTAAGTGCTTGACTTTTGACTCTTGTTTTACCTATAAGCTTGACACCTAATGTATTTAGGTTGGTCTATTTCTATCGGCACAAAATTAAATCCATAAGTGTTTCAAAGACTCTTAAAGTCTTATCATAAAGAATTCATACTAACGTTTTTCATCATGTTAAAAATCATGATTAAAATTTAATATACAATTTAAAGCTAAGTTAAAAACATAATAAAAGGGTCCCCTTGTTAGTTTATTCTCCATTAATTACAAGATATAAAGGGTCTAGCATAAATATCTTAGTCTAAGGATATAATATAGTGAAATTTTCCCTAGTAATTTTGACTCTGCCTAAAATTTTGAATCTATTTTAAAAGGACTTTAGGATAAATAAATTAGGTTAAATTTTTTAACATTATTTTAAAACATATATTCAATTTAATCAATAAGATACTAAGGTTTTATCAAAATCAAAGAGTCAATTTAGCATTAGGGTGTAAAACCCTAGGCAATGTTCACACCAATGAGACCTAATTAAACTTGTATCATGGAAACACAAGAATCAATAATAAGCAACACTAGACGAATTAAAATAAATAATATTTGATAGCAAACTAGATCATCAAAATATATTTAATACTAGTTCTTGATCAAGTTGAATGTTCAATTTATAGCATAACTTTGTAGAATTTAAATAAGGTTCCCCATTTTTAGAAATGAGGTTGTGTTGGGTACATCAAATGGTGACTCATAGGGGGAATACTCTTGAGTATTGAATAACCAAGAACTTCACCTAGAAATACTTAAATCAATCATTAATTATTCCAAAGAATAATACTTAAATTAGAAACATAGAAGAGACTCCTAAGTTGATTCACACAACATACTTGCTTTCCAATTTTTGGAATAGTTTGTGTCAAACCTATAATTCATATAACCCTTGTTGTGATTATTTTTTCAAAGGCTTGATGAAGCTATAGGTTTAGTTATAGTATATTTTAAATATCATTAAATCAAGATAAACTTATGCATTTCTTTGTTGTCAACCAGGCATTCATAACCCTGACAGAGATACCTTAGGCTTCTTTTATTCTCTGTCCATTATTTTCTTAACCATGATGCATGGTACATTAACCTTATTCCATCATGTGAGCCTTTTTATTTTATTTAGATTTTTTTTTAAATTTTTAACCCATCAATTCTTTTCTTCATTTTTTTAATTTTTTTTGAATGAAAAGAAAAGAGCTAGAACCCTAATGATCTGGTATAATTATAAAATAAAACATTACCAAAATGTCCCTACCAACCACACATATACCTAGAGTGTTCATTTCCAATAGGTATTTAATGTGACAAGTGCATTTGATCTAATAAAATAATAAAAATTTCTAAATTTGTATGAAGTACTCTGATAGTAACTTCCACATGCCTAGTGAAAGTATTCAATTATGACAATCTCTAGAATGATTACATATATTCATCCTAAAAACTCAAAACATATAAATACACCCAATATATAAATGAGTCCCAAATTGTCAAATTTTTAATTTTCCCCTTTTCTACAAGTCTAGTTAAGTATAAGCTCAGTTGGTTTGGGTTTTTAGCTTAGTTACGATAAAAAAAAACATAGTTTAGATTACCAGAGAAAGCATATAAAATAATAAAGTAGGAAATCTAATATAAGACATCAAGAAATATAATATAAGAAAGTAGGAAATATAATCTAAGAAATTAGTAAATCTAATCTAAGAAAGTAGGAAATTGATTTAATCCTATAGTTACATTCATCTATCCCCCATTACTCAATAACATTAGTAGATGGCACAACCCTAAAGTAGTTCTTTAGGAACTATCCATTAACTAGATATTTAAGCTCATTTCCTTATAAGTCCTTCAGATAAAATACATTATTTCCCATGATCTTCAAAATTTGGTATGGCCTAATCTATAATGAGGAAAACTTATCATGATATCCTTTCTTCTCATGGGCTTTATCCTAAAGTAGCACTAGATCCAAGACCTCAAATAATTTGACCTTCGCTCTCTTATCAAACCATCTCTTGACCACATCATGGTGTTTGTTGAATGTTTTTAAGGCCTCATTCCTTGAATCTTCCATTTATATGATGTCTAATAATCTTGACTCTATTTCATCACATGGATCCATATAATCCTTCATGAAATGATAAGTGGGTAACTTTAGCATAATTGGGAATACAAGCCTATGTCCATACACCAATAAATAGGGTGAATATTTCAGGTCTTATTTGTATCTTGTTTGGTATATCTAAAGAGCATACTTCAATAAATTATGCCACTCCTTGGGCTTGTCCCCTACTGATTTCTTGATTTCATCTATCATATTCTTGTTCATTGATTCTAATAATCCATTTTCCTAAGGGTAATGGTTAGAAGCTAACCTGATAATAATCTAGTTTTCATGTGCCCACTCAATAATTTTTTTTGATATGAAAGTTGGTCTATTATCACAAACCAAATAAATAAGCATAATAAATTTAGTTGTTATCTGTTCCTCTAAGAATTGGATCACATCTTATGCTCAACAAATCTTTGTGGCTATGGATTCGATCCATTTAGTTCAATATTTAGTAGCAGTAAGAAAAAATTTATGGCTTATTAAGGAATTTGGATTGATGACACAAATGAAGTCTAAACCCCATTGGGAAAATGGCCTTCTTTCAATAATTAACTATAAAGGAATTTTTTCATGTATTTCCTCTTTGGCGAAAGATTGGAATTTGTGGCATGTCCTTACATGAGTGTGAACATCCTTGAAAACTATTGGCCAATATTAGACCATTGTAAAGATATTGTGGGATTTAGGATTCCTAGAAGGATGACCACTACTTATTTTTTGATGCAATATTTTTAATTTTTTTTGGCCTTTACAAATACACATCTGAGGTAAATACCTTAATAATTTTTTATATAGAGGAATCCATTCTTAATAATGTAATGAACATATTTAAGTCTCAAATCTCTCCTTCATTCTCTATTAAGCCCTAGGTAACAAGTACCTATAAGCAAATATTGTATGATATTTGTATACCATTTCACTTTGGACACTTGAGCCTCACATATTTCATCAATAGTTATACATGGATTAGGTTTAGTTATTAGCTAAATTATTCCTTAACCTCAAATGATATTTGAAATATTGATCTCTATGTTGAATTTTTGTAGCTTGGTCATCCACTTACCTCAATGTTGCCCTAGCTTATTTTATGATAGGGTGACCTTGATAGTAGGATCAGGCATGATGAAAATGACTTTATTCCTCAAAATGTTATGTCAAAAATTCTTCACTACTTTGATAAGGGTGAAAATATGGTTGTCAATAATAGAGTATCTAAGCTCTATATCTTTTAGATTTATGTTCATGAACACAATTGGATGAAAAATTTCATCCTTCTTCTATGTTATGACAACAATAATTGCATCTTCTGAAGTGAATAGATATAGGTAGAAATGTTTCATGAAATTGAGACTGATCAATACTAGAGTCTATGATATTGCATCTTTAATGTCATAGAAGGAATTTTAGGCTTCAATTTTCCACTCTATTTTGACATCTTGCTTGAGCATGGTGTTTAGATTCCTAACATTTTCTACAAATCCTAAAATGAACTTCCTTTCAAAGTTAATATTTTTGAAAAATGATTTGATCTTCTTCTTCATATTTGGTAGTGAAATCCTTAAAATTCATTGAATTATGTCTGCATCAGTGGTCATCCCATCCTTGGTGATGATGTGTCCCAAGAGCTTACCTTCAGTGACTCCAAATATGCTCTTATTTGGGTTTATAGAAATACCAAATGTTTTGCATCTCATGAAAATGGACTAGAGGTGACCTATATGATTATCAATATTCTTTGAGAACACCATAAGATTATACATGTAAATGATTATGCATTTCCTATTAGTCCTTTGAATCTGTGATCCATAGCACATTGAAAGGTTACTCCCATATTTATTAGGCCAAATGACATCCTCTTATATGCATAATTTCCCCATTTTGTGGTAAATGATGTCCTCAATCTATCCTTAGATTGCACTAGTACTTGATTATAGCTTGAAAATCCATCCAAGAAGGACATCATTTAAAAACCACTTACTATTTATATCATCTCATCTAAAGATGGGATGAGATATTTATCCTTTTCAAGACCCTTATTTAGGTTCCTAAAATCCACACATAATTTGATCTCACTATTCTTAGATCTTACTAGGACCAAATTAGCCACCTAGGCAGAATGTCTCATTAGAAACATGATTATTTGTTTAACAACTTCTCTACTTCTCTCTAGATGAGAGGCTCCAAAATAGGATTAACTGGTCTCTACCTCTGTCTAAATGGCTTATGATCTGGATTTAAGGGAATCATATGAGTAATGACATGTAGGTAATATAATTTCAAGTCCTCATATGTCCAAGTTATTATGTCCTTGTATTGGATGATTAAATCTTTTATACACTATCTCTCTTCTAGGGTGTAGCTGAGACTGATATTAACATAACATGGGTTATGTTCATCTCCTAGATTTTCTCTTTTAACGTCTGATTCATTGACCTTAGGCTTCCTGAGATGTTGATCTTGAGGGTCTATGTTAAATGACCTTTCTAAAGAGACCAATCCAATTGGGATGCAATTTTATTTGAGTTGGAGAATGCCTTCCCTAATTGATTATTCTTGATAAACATGATTAATATCTTTGTCATCTATTATTTGGGACTCAAACTCTTTAAATTGGTTAGAAACTAAATAATCTATTGGTCATCATCAAAGACTTTGAAATTTTTTAAGTTATCAAGAATAGAAAGATAAGGCACTAATTTAATGGAGAACCTCTTTATCTTAGATTCTTGGAGGGGTTGAAAATTAGAAACAACAATAGCTAGTGAGTTGATAGCTTGATTTTGCTTTCTTGGGAGGGATACTATGTTAAAATCTTTGAAGTTTTTGATAAATTCCCATGCTCTATGCTTGTACCTTATCAAATAGGACAAATTGCATTGATATTTTTTCTAAATTGGTTAAATACTAGCTTTGAGTCACCCAATACTAATACTTACTTTACATTATTCTTAAGTGCAAATTGTAGCCCCAGAATTAAATCTTCATACTCATCTTTATTGTTCGTGGATAGAAATTGTAATCTATATGACACTAAGAAATTTTTACCTTTTAGATCAATCATCTTGATTCTCATCCCTGATCCTTGCTTAGATCTAGTGCTGTCAAAGTGTAAAGTCTATAGCTATGTGGAAACATTAGGTTCTAGATTTTGTACTTGATTTTAAGTAGTAAAAGTGTAAACACCAAGGTTACAAAACTCATACTTTACCTCTTCATTATTGACAATGAATTCCATGATGGGATACTTCATTATTGACTCTCTATCAATTTTTATATAATTTGCAAATCCTCTCCATGGTATCCATATATGAGAAAATTTTATAGAGAGATATTTGTTGAGTGTTTTGGACTAGTCTCTACTTAGCAATAATCTATAGCCTTCAAGTATATTTACCACCAAGATATCAATGTTTATCTAAATACATAGTTCAGAGGATACTTTGATATAAATTTCCTTTAGTTAATTAACTATAGGTAGTACTATCTTATCCAATTACAAAACTATCCTCTTTGAAGGGCTTGGCATCAAACCAAGATTTTGACATATGGAAGTAGGCATGATAGTTATAGAAGTTCCAAAATCAACTAAACAATTATGAATATTCTTACCAAATACCCTAATAGTTAGTAATAATGGTGGAACTTCTGGCTTGCTCTTGTAGATAACATTGGTCTTAAATGCTTTCAATTTATTCATAGATATGTTTGCTTTCTCCATAGGCATCTTCCTAGTAATAGACTTATATCACAACTCCTTTTGTTTGGTAATCTAAACTAACTCATGAATATTTATATTTTATTTAATCTTCTTTATGTCTTAGGCAATGTTATATCCTCCCTTGTTAGGTTCTTCCTTGGTCTAAGGTTGATCACTCCCTCTTGGAGATGGTGGATTATTGTCATCTTTAGGATTAGGTGAAATTACTATAGTATTTAGAGGATTTAATGTTGTGAGTGGCTACTTATTCCTCAGATTGTAGCCACCTTTATGGAATTACTTAAATGTTTGAAATTTATCCATGTTATCCTTTGACTCATTGTTATCTTCTCATATAAATGGAAACTCATGGGTTATAAAGAACATGGTAGTGCTGAAAGGGATAAGATCTAGACGATGCTCAATTAGATTATGCATTTGATCTTGTCTAACCACCTCTCTTTGAAATATTTAAAATGTTGCATAAAATTTAATATAATTGAGCTCACCATGATTAGAAGTATTTAAAATTTTACACTAATTGGGAAGAGGTATTTATACCATGTTTATCTCTAAAAACATGTTAGGCTACTTCATATTGTTCACAAGCCTATTGAATGGTCAGTTGTATCTTTGAAATCTAGCATTTCGATTACTAGTTGGGCCATTGGCATTGTGCATCCTCATTTTCATATTTAGGAAATCATTACTCAAAATTTAAACCATCTTTTGAATAGAATCCAATTTTACCTTTGTAGAGCCAGTACCTTGTAAAACAATAGTAGAAAGCATAGTTGATTGTTGATTCTATTCATAACCATTACTTGACATATGATTATTAAAGAAGTCAAAATTTGGCTATGCTGTTTGCTTTAATGGAGGTAGTGTGTAGAGTTGATTTTGATTGAATGCTAAGACATTCTACTTCATGTGTGGTATTAGATTCAATATTAGGAAGTTGTTGACATTAGGTATGTCAGGCATGTAGGGATTGAGATGTATGTCTATGTTGATGGAATCTTCATATGCTAATGCTAATTATTGACCATGGTTTCTCTTCTCAGGAACATGATGGTGATTGGGTCTAAAGCATTCTTATACATTTATAATGCTAATATAACTTCTAGTTTATATCTTAGGGTAAATTATTTATACATATTTTAAAGCCTTGCATTGAAAGCATAAATAAATTCATTAGTCTCTCTCTTCATGATGGTGAAGTGTTGATATACCAAACCAGGATTGGTAACCTATCTAAATTATGCAAGAAAAGTAGATTGACACTCATCCTAAGAAGTGATGGATTAAATTGTTAGATTTAAATACTAATCATAAATAACATCCATTAATGTAAAAGAGAATAATATACATATTATATATTCATCGACAACATTAATTAGTCTTAAATTAAATTTAAAATATTTGATGTGTTCCTATATTGTCCTTACTCCTAAAGGAGAAAAGGATGGTAGGTACCTTTCAAAATTCTTAGGTAAATCATGCACATCTCTAGGGATGGAAATAATAGATCCAACTAACCAGGTGGTTGATCCATTATCTAATTAATTAGTAAAGAGTTACTTATGGAAAAAGGGTTTCTAATTGGAGGAGGTGGATTATTGTGAACTAGGGTTATTGGCATAGTTATAGGTATCCTATGATTTTCAACAGTGAGACTAGAAAACCAACCTAGGAATTGGATCTGGTCACTCTCTTGGGTGACTCTAGTGCAACTCTACATAAATAATGAACCTATTATCAGAAGCTAGGGTCAAGCCCTCTTTCTAGCGTTAGTGAAACTATTGATGCATTTTTTATGCACACCATAGTTAATGAGGTAGCCTTTAATATTTTAGGATCTCAATGGAGTTAAACTCCACTCTAGGTCATGATTTGTAGGTATGTGGCTTGAACTACCTATTGATGTAATAGATGGTAGGGCATGTAAGTTGTTGACAAGGTTTTTTGAATGGAAGTATGGTTCCTAAAGGGTAGGAAATTCTTAAATGAGTTGGAGTGGTCATTAGTTGATAATATAAAGTGGTTATATCTCTAAAAAACATGGATTTATACATGATTATATCATTTTCCTATGGGAGCATCATACACACACTTGTTCCTTATTGATCACATATATACTCACCCAAATGGGAGAATGGTACCCAACATATCTTATATCATATATATTTGTCTAGTGGGTGCATGGTACCCATAATCTATATATTATATCATATTTTACTTTGTGGTATCATACCCACACATATTTATTATCAACATATATTGTGTATATAGTCTATTATACCCCTTTCACTTATTGGTCTATATTAATTATTCAAATTCTAAATCTTATACATACTATGACATATGATAGGTCATCAATCATGGTATCTTTATTTCCATCCATTTCTAATAGTGAGTTCTTATACATTTATGGCCATACAACATTAACTATGTGCATCATCATCTTTAGTTATGGATTTGTTCACTTATGTGTTTTTTCACATATTCATCTATATCATGTGATCGTGCCACTTTACTATTATATTTGGGTATTATTATACACACATTTTTTATTTATTACATTGATTGATGTTTTTTCCCTACACATAATTTTACACCTTGTCATAATATATTAAATTTACTTAGTATATATAAAATTCATACAATTTTACATCAATGGGGAAAGATCTTAGGCTAAAAAGCTAATTATTTTTACAAAATATAAAAATAAAAAACATTGCTTTATACATGGTTACATGTTCACATATACCTGAGTTCTTTCATAGTATTTTTCAATTAGGTGCTATGCATATTAACACTATATTGGATTTCATACTATTTTACCACATTCTAAGGATGAATTTTCATTAGTAACATGTCTTACTTTTTGGGAATCACCATTTAGTAGATTTTACACAATGATATATTTCTTTTCTTGTCCTTTAATTTTAGCTAAATTAAATTGGTTACTAAATCTCATGCTAGGACCTAGATCTTGTATATTTACATGGGTATATTCATTAAAAAAATGTCATGTTTATATTGACTATTGTACATGAATTTTTTATTGTTTTTGAATTTTTTTTCTTGTTCATTCATCCTTGTCAA
Organism: Torreya grandis; assembly: GCA_037957365.1. NCBI lineage: Eukaryota > Viridiplantae > Streptophyta > Pinopsida > Cupressales > Taxaceae > Torreya > Torreya grandis. The sequence continues at coordinate 173,951 of JARHVA010002566.1, forward strand.
TAGAGGATATTAGTGTATTCATGTTTTGTAGGTCTCATCCGTATGTGATCTCACTAACTTGGTTGTTATCACTAAATTGTATGTGTAAATTATAAATATGGATTTTATATGTTAAACTAGTCTTACACACTTGAAAAATATCACTCAAGGATCAACCCTTCTATTCATGACCTCTTCATATCCAAAATGATCATATTCACCATATTGTTATGCCTAAGTGGTTATCTTATGGCTTGACCTAATTATTATGATTATTTATATCACATATAGCCCATACAATGCCTAAAACCTGATATACATCTTACACTACTAGTTAAACAACTTTAACAGTTCTCTATTCTCTAGGACACTACCATTTGGACCTCGACACTAGCCTCAACATTAGTGTCCCAATTTTAATGCTAGTGTCTACACCTCACAAAGCCTAAAATTTATAAATCTCTAAATATCTAAAGGTCATATAAAGTGTGTTAATTAACCATCCATGAGAATAATTTAAAAGTAAGTGGTATAAATACAAGTAAACTAACATTCATTATCATCTTATAAGATCAAGTACTCTTCAAGCAAACCTCTAACACATATCAAACAAAAACACCTCTCAAGTATTCAATACTACCCTATTATTACCTATCTCCATAGAAATATTAGGATCAATATTTATAAAATTCTAAAGAATTCAAATAATATCCTGTGAGTGGTATTTTTCAAGTTTCAATTTAGATCATTACATGCACTCTCATATAACATACTACACCATTATTCACACACAATCCAACACATAGTGGAGAACTAGATATGTCTAAAGATCTCTTTAGAGTATTGGATTTATATGAAGTTATCACTAATAGATGGGTATTTGAGGTTAACTTGACTTCATTTTAACACACTAAACCTTATTTTAAAATATCACATGACCTAATCAAAGGACATAGTGTTTTATGATGCACACTGATATTGAAGACCTACAAGTGAGATCTAGATATTACATGGCACATCCATTCAAAAATAGTTCACTGGTATAAACTATATTTTTATTTATGTGGCATATGTTTTAAGATATTAATGATTTGACTATAATATTTTCCTAACATATGGGTATTTAACATCATCTTTTGAGATAAGTGATTGAAACACATGTATTAATATGTCACCTAAAAAGGGGGGAATATATATGGGAATATTTAATAAATAAATTAAAAATGGATAAAACTTGAACAAATTTACGTACTTCTTTGATCAATAAGTGACTTGGATGCTAGTGACTCCTAGAGAAGTGTTGGCTATATTTCAACACATATCAAAAGTAGAGTTATGAAAGTGATTGTTGATAAATTTAAATAAAATACCAACTAGGTTTATTCATTCCAATGCTCTCTTTTGAGTTCTAAAATTTAAAAATTAAAATATTCAAAAATTCAAAAATTAAATATATATCATGAGCATTGACTACTTGTAATAATTGTGACTTATTTCAGTTGCATAAAAAAATTGTGTAGATGAAGGCTTAGCTTGATTGTGTGTTGAACAATACTTCATTATTCCTTAGGTACATGGGTGTGTGTGTGTATTTTAAATAATTTATTTTTTTCAATTTTATGCACACATATATTAACTCACATTATTATACCCATGTCAAAGTGGGGACCTTATGTTTTAGAAATTAAAATTGGTATTAAATAGATAATAATGTTAGTCCTAATTTATTCTTACCTTACATTAATCGTGTATACACATATGGATCTTGAACACCCTTATGTCTTACATAATTTGCTTATATGGTCCTAACCTTCTCAATTTTATATTAGTCACCTAAATAATTCCTAGTTTTTGCTTAACCTTCTTATTATCATAATCAAAATGTAATATGATCATCAGATCATAGAAGCTAACCCCCTTTGCCAGACTTGTCTAGGTAACATTAAATGGTAATTTTCAAAACTTAAATAATTGGTCAACCCATATATTTCTCATATTAGTGGCTTGAGAAGTTATTTAAATATTCAGATATTTATTCATAAAATGCTTAACCCTATTTTCATATATATCATCTTTCAATAAAGTAAAAACCTTGCCTATTCTATCATTTTCTCATTGATAAGAACCACCATAAATATTCTACATTAGAAATAAATCATTAGTAATAGGCCCTAGCCAAGTATAAAGAAAATAATTCAAGTCAAATTTACATTGTCAAGTGTTGAATGTTATAAGACTTAACAAGGCCATTGCCTTATGGATAATAATTTTAAGAATTGTTAAGATACACACCATTTTGGATAAACCATTTAATAATTTTATCCCCTATAAATTCCATAACATTGTCAAAAATTATATTAAAATGAACACTAAACCTTGTGAGAAAACCTTCATAGAAGTCCAAGATTCTAGATTCATTTGTTTCTTTTAAATCCATTATTTCTATCCATATAGTAAAGTAACTTGTGGATATAAGTATCAAATTATGGCACAAGATATAAGGTGGATTTATGATACCAATTAAGTCCAAACCACATTGGAAAAAGGGTTGATCTACTGAAGTGGGTTAAATAGGTAGGGAAATAAGATTTTCCTTTCCTACAAATAATCACACTTCTTGTGCTTCCTTTCCCAAGCATGAGAATATATGAAAATGTTTAGAAAATAGTATCCACCCCTCATGATTTTGAGGGTTGTTGTCCTTGATAAAACATGGCCTCCACCTTGTATATTATGAAATTATTTAAGTATTCTTTCAACTTGACTTGGCTCTATGCATCTCAATAACATGCCATTAACATCTTTTTTGAACAATACACCATCAATAAATAGAAAAGGAATAGATTTCATCCTAAATTACCTTATATATAATTATATATCCTTCTAAGGGTGTAAAATTACAAAGACCCAATCACCCACATTAAAATGTTGCTCATTATAATGTTGATCTACTTGTTGCTTCATCCTATTTTGTGCCAATGCCAAATTGTCTCTCAAACCAGCCAAAACCTATTATTGACATTGAATATGCTCCTCCACATATCAAACCTTGGTTTACACCCTTAAGTAAGAAGAGATGTAAGGTGGATGGTAACCATATAATGTTATAAATGGGGACATTTTAAAAGAGGTATGGAAAGATGTGTTATACCACTATTCTATAAGTGGTAGAAATTTAACCCAACATTCTTGATTATCTAATATAAAACAATAGAGATACCCCTTTAAACATTTTTTTACTACTTTTATTTTTCCATTATATTGGGGGTGGTAAGATGATAAATGAGATATCTGAGTATCTAAATAAGAAAATAGTTCAATCTAAAAATTACCAGTGAAAATAAGATCATGATCACTTACAATTTTTTTTGGGGTTCCATGTAATTTTAGAACTACCTCTATAAAAATAACCACTACTTTACTTACTATAAATGGGTGTGAGAGGGAAAAAAATGGGAATATTTTATAAGCATATCCACAGTTACCAAGATAATATTCTTACTTTTAGAATAAGGAAACCCCATGATGAAATTTGTGGAAACCTCCTCCCACCTTTGGCTAGGAATTACTAAAGGTTGTAACATACTTGGGGTCTTATCTATCTCACCTTTATTTTTTTGGACTATCAAACATTATACCATAAAATTTTGTATAACTCCATTGAGTCCTTCCCAAAAATCTTCTCACTTGATTTTGTGATAAGTTTTCAAGAACACAAAGTGCCCCTCAATTACAGACGCATGCAACTCTACAAGAATATTATGATTCAACTTTGAATCTTTGCACAAGTATAACCTATCCTTATATAATAGGGCATTACCTTTCCATTCAAATTTGTCAAAGGATATATAAACTTATTAGATATTCTTAATCAAAACATATGTATCCTTGTAATATCCCCAATCTAACCTAGATGCATCTACCTAATCTACCTTATACATGGACATTGCACAAAGTAACATTTATATGGATGTATCTCACCTGGGTAGTACATCTACAACTATGTTATCTTTACCCTTCTTGTATATAATTTCAAAATCATAACCCAACATTTTTTTACCCACCTTTTTTTTTCCTCAGATGATAATGTTTGATTCAAAAAGTATTTGAAACTATCATGATCCATTTTCACCTTAAAATGTCTACCCATCAGATAGGGCCTCTATTATTTTAATGCATGAATAATAGCCATCATTTATTTCTCATAGATAGGTTTTTAGATATTCTTACCTTTAAATTCATGACTCTAAAATTTAAGGGTTCTTTTTTATTACATTAGTACTACTCCCAACCCTGATATAGAATCGTCACTTTCAATAATGAACATCTTTTATAAGTTTGGAGTAGCCAAAATTGGGGTGGTAAACATATCTACTTTCAATTGCTCAAATGCTTTAGTGGTTGCATCATTCTAATGGAATTCATCCTCTTTTAGTAATTGTTAGTCCTATGAACCCTCAAAGGTTTTTGAGAGTTTTTGGCATTGGCTAATCCACCATAGTTTTGATCTTATGATGATGTTTGACACCTTCATGGGATACAGTGTGACCCAAGTACTCTATGGATTTACATAAAGCTAATGTTGTTCCAAAACTATCAACACATGTTTCAAGTGTTCTTCCCATGTTTTAATGTAAATCAATATGTCATCAAAGAAAACTAGCACAAAATTCCTTTAAAAAGGCCTAAAAATAGTGTTCATCAAGCTCTAAAAAGTAGATGGTGTATTTGTAAGACCAAAGGTCATAACCTAAAACTCATAATGGCCTTTATGAGTTCTAAAAGTAGTTTTATGAACATCTTCATCTTTGATTCTCATTTGATGGTACCCCAAATGAATATCCAATTTCATGAAATAAACAACACCATACAACTCATCATGTAAATCATCAATTAATGGAATAAGAAACTTATCTTTGATGATGTAATTTTTGAGTTCCCTATAATCTAGGCACATATACCATTGTAATCCTTCTTATGCACCATGACCATTGGTGATGAATATGCATTCTGATTGTGCATGATGATCCCTACCTCCAACATCTCATGTACCATCTTTTTGATTTAACTCTTTTATGCATATGGATATCTATATGGTCTAATATTTGGTGGTTGACTCCCTAGAAGAAGTTGAATAGCATGATCATGGTCTTTTTCTAGTGGTAGTCATTTTGGCATGGCCTTAAACATAGATGGGTGGTCATCAAGAATCATCTATATATTAGGATGTCAAGATGAATTTATGGGTTGAACTTGTATGGAACATAATCATTACATAAATACTTCTGCCCCCTTTTTAGCATTTTATCATCTGATGTGAACTAACTAATCATGGATATTTTGCCTATAATTCCCATAGTTTAATTTTACTACCTTGAGAATGAAAGTGCATGAATAATTCTTGGAAGTTAATCTTAATTATACCCAATGTTGTGAGCCATTATAATCCCAAAATAATGTTTGCACAACCCATGGGAATACCAAACATAGGAGAATTTAGATTGTACTCACCCATAGAAAGATTAATATTATGACATTTTCATGAATAATTGATTATGCCACCATCTGCAATCATAACCTAAAATTTTAGTACTAGGTAAATGAAACAATTTAATTGAATAGTCAACTTATGGTTGATGAAATTATGTGTTTTCCTTGAGTCAATTAACACTGTCACCTTTTGTTTCTTGGGGAAATCCACCACTTTATGTTTTTGAGAAGTGATAATACCTAAAAGTGCATGACAAGAGATAATAGGTTTGGAATATTCAAGTACCTTTTCTATCTCTTCCTCATCATCATTGGAGGCATCATCCATTTCATCACCTTTGTTGGATCCTTCAATGTAGAATAAATTCTTCTCATCACATCTATGTCCTTTGCACCACATATTGTCATAGTCCAAACATAATCCTTTTGCATGTTTCTATTTAGTATTGTTGAGGGGTTAATCTAGAAGGTGGAGGAAATGATGGTGCCAATATTATAAAATGTCTAAAGTGAGTGAATGGCTACTTCTTGTTGTAATTAATTTTTACTTAGCCTTGGATGCCATGATAATAGAATCAGAAATGTTAAATGGATTAAACATGCATACCTCATGTTTAATGTGGTCCTTGAGACCTCCTAAAAATAGGTCATTTAGGTTCTCATTAGAAACTATCTCCACACATAAAGATAGGTTCTAAAAATTATGAATATAATCCTTGACTGAAATAGTTTTTCACAATTTTGCCAATTGGTTTAAGTAATTCTCTATCACACTATTGCTATAGTGTAATTACAAATCCTCTATAAAAATTGACCAGGTGACACTGAGACTCATCCTTTTATTTTGAGCCAACAACCATCAATACAAAATGGTTTAGGTTATAGATACAAGGGTTTCGTGGTAACCTTTTATCCACATGGGATATGATACATATAAAAGAAAATCAATTTGGTTGATCCAATTGAGTGGATCCTTTCCATAAAATTTATGCATATCTACCTTTTGTAATAGGTTCCATTATGATAATGTACTTGGATTTGGATTAGGATGGTTAGGAGATCCACCTTGGTGGGGTTGTGTAAGAGTGATAGCTAATTGATTATTTTTTAAATCCATCATGATATTTTCCAAACTAGATTGTATGGATTTAATATCAGATTGTATGCCTTGTATTTTACTTTAAATTACTTACACATTGTAATCAAGCTAGTAATTACAACTCCTCTACAAAAATTGACCATGTGATACCGAGACTCATCTTTTTATTTTGAGCCAATAACCATCAATACAAAATGAAATGTTCAAGTTATAGATAGAAGGGTTTCATGGTAAAATTTTATCCACATGGGATAAGATACATATAAAAAAAATCCATTTGGTTGATCCAATCAAGTGGATCCTTTCCATAAAATTTATGCATATCTACCTTTGGTAACAGGTTCCATTGTGACAAGGTACTTGGATTTAGATTAGGATGATTGGGAGATCCACCTTGGTGGTATTGTGTAAGAGTGATAGTTTATTGATTTTATTGATTATTTTTTAAATCCATCATGATATTTTCCAAACTAGATTGTATGGATTTCATATCAAATTTTATGCCTTGTATTTCACTTTGAATGCCTTGCACATTGTAATCAAGCTAGCTCACTTTGTGATATATCTCAGAGAACCTTGATATAAAATATCTAGTAACTTCCATTTTTAAATATATATTTTCCTTGTGATAATTTTTACCTAGGGTTTTGGAACCCTTTCCTTGGCCCTTAGTTTTTGGTCTTGCCATAAAAGGGCTTGACAATGTCGACCCTGATTGGCACTTTTGAGCTAACTTTGACCAAGACATTTTGTAATTATGTCAGCCTCAAATAAAAAACTAAAAATAACATACCCAATCTATATTTTATAATATTTAATAATATATATACAAATCTAATAAAATCCTTGAATTATGCACTATAAAGTGAATTTATGAAAAATCCTAAAATGGCAATAATTTTTGTAAAACATATCCAATTGAGCTAAAATTTGAATGGAAAATTCCTTTGATTATTTTTCACCCTCATTTAAAATAATACGTATAAACTATAATTTTTTTGTGAGATATCTCCAAATTAAAATATCTAGGGTTTTTGCTTGATTATGGCCCAAATCAATGCTCTGATACCACTTATAAAAATATTACTTCCTAAAATAAGTATAATAAAATAAATATATCACAATGATATGGAAATATAGCTTAAAATATGAATAATATATAATCCACTTCGAGAGGGAACTTCCCAAGTGCTTGCAACAAGAAATGAGTACTCAAATATGATGATAAATAACTACCCAAAATCTCCTATATATAGTCTACTTAAGCCATGGTTACTCCATGTGATGACCTAATAACTCAATGAAAGCATAAATAAATGTGATATAACATTAAATAGGGATAAGTAAGCCACAAGTTTTCTATTCCTATCTTAATAGGTTAGGGGCATAACATTATCTTTGAACCACTTAAATTTGGAGGATACATACCACTTTGAAGGTACCTTACCATAATTTAAAAATAGCTTTCTAAAGGTGTATTATTGGCTAAAATATCTTCATCATTCAAGAGAAAAACTATCTCTTTTCTTTCCTTCAAGTCTTGATACAATTTCTCACACAACCCTTTGCCTCTAATCATCTTGGTTACCTTTATTTACACATCATATTCCATGACCCTTGTTATCCATCCTACTTCTATTTCACTTATGTCCTTATTCAACAAAAAATTTTGATGTTAATATGGGAAACCATCACATGGACCTTTTTGTTATATATAAAGTTCCTAAACATTTTGAGACATATAATTATGGAAAGCACATGATTTTTAACAAATGTGTACCTTGTTTCATATTCTTATAGGTCTCAGCTAAAGAATGCTATTGGCTAATCCAAATATTGTGAATTTTTTGTGTCAATATTCCTAAAATTTTATCGATATTAGTATATGCATGCAACACAAAATCCTTTAAAAAATTAGGATTGATAACAGTGGGAGCACTAGCAATGGGTTGCTTGATTTCTTCAAAACATTTCATACCTTCCCTAGTCTAATTAAAATTCTAATTTTTGTGAGTATAGATATAAGATGCATTAAAAATCTTGAAAAAATAGATATATATCTTATTATAAATTAATTTTTGCTAATTAAACTTTGCAATGATTTCTTATGCTTAGGCAAGGAAAATGGAAGAATATAATCTATTCTTTCTAGATCAATACTCAAACCATGCTTAAAATAACAAGACCAAGGAGTTTACCTTCATGAACTAAAAACACACACTTATTTGGGTTAAATGACACCCCATATTAATTACATATCTCAAATACCTCTCTAAGATGAGCATGTGATCACTTGCATTCTTTGAAAAAATTATAACATCATCCAAATACATAAGAATAAACATATTGATCAAACCTTGAAAGGCCATATACATGGATCTTTAGAATGTTTCTCCAACATTGAATAACCAAAATGGAATTTCTTAGTATGAAAGGTGCCCTATTTTATGGTGAAGGATATTTTTAATTGATCATCTTCCTTCACAAGTATTTGGTTATATCCACTATAACTATCTAACAATGAAAACCTTTCTAAAATAGCCACTAACTATAGTATTTTTTCCATTGATGGTAAGGAATAATGGTACTTAAGTGAGGCCTTATTAAATTCATGGAAATCCACACACAATATGATTTACTATCACATTATCATCAAATTGTAAATTAACCAAGGTAGTCTCTACTTGTACTTGTCCATGATTCACTTCCCCTTGTTGAATTGTAGATTTATTATGTTGGCCTAATTGAAGAAAGTCTTCCTCTTATGCCATTTGAAGATTTTCCATAGTATTTGCTACCAAATATTATTTTTTCACATCATTATTTTTAGAAAGCAACCAACTTAAATCTTTCATTAAATTATTTTATACTAGAACAAAGGCCTTGGTTTTATAAGGATCATTAGGATTAATTACAATATATGGTTTGGTTGGTGTAATGACTCCTTGATCTCGATATGGAAGCCTATTATCTCTAACACCTTGGTAGGGAGATCTTTGCTCTCTATATTGACATGTGTGGGCTAATTAGGTTCTTGATATGGCCTATATATTGTTTCCTCTTTAGCTAAACTATTTCATTACCAAAATATTGTAGCATACCTTTTAGTTTACCAAGATCACTAGATTGACTATGAGGAGCTTGAAATTGATTTTGAGGGGCTGAAATTGGGGCTATTAATGGTGTTTAAGGAATTATAATATTCCATAATTATGAAAAAAATGGCATTAGAGGCCTAGGTGCGAGTTTAATAGCTTGAATTATACTATTTTGAGCTCTAGTGGTAACCTCATAGGAATATAAGAGTGTTCTACCACCCATGTAATAAATTATAACTAAAATATCAAAATTCAAGGCTCTTAAAAATTATAGGAAAGAATATTCAAGATATGTCCTTATCATGGGAGGTATTCTATTCAATGTTGTCTAAAATCTAAGATTATAATTATTCATAAATTCATGTGGTTCTCTCTTGATGGTAGTGAGTTTCTCAAGAAGGGATAGTTAGTTTGATTTGTCTTCAAATTGTCTATAGAATACTATACCTAAATCATCCCAACTAAAAATGGAGTTCAAGGAAATATTATTATACCATTGCAATACCTTTCCCTTGAAGGATGAAACAAGTAAATGGATAGAAACATTCTCTTTGGTAACATGGTGGAATGAAAACAAGTTATCCACATCTTTGATATGATCTATGTGTGTAGTTTGGTCTTCACATGTAACATATGGTAGGATTTTTAGGGTTGACATTGGAATATCATCATATTGGGATAAATTGAGATGGATTCCATCATTGAAAATAAAAAGTATCTAGTTATTTGAGACAACCATATTGATTATGGGATTTGAAGTTGAAGTGGTCTCTACGTGTAGACCTTGTAGTGACCTTAAATATGAAACTGATACTTCTTACTATTTCAAATATCATTTTTTAGCTTCAATCTATGTCCCAATATGCATAACAAAAACCAATAATAATAAGTATGGAGAGTTGTTATTGTCATAATTAAATGCATAATCAACAAGAATATTTCATTAAGGGTTCAATAACTTCAACATGCGAGAATATATTTCTCTCTTACTATGCCTCATTTTACATAATTTTAGAAAATTTTAAGAAGAAAATAAGTCTTCAAGGATCCCTATAAATGTGAATTTTGAAATATGCAATATTTAAGAAGTTGAGTTGAAGTCTTGGTTAAAATTTGAAGCCCTATTTTAATGGAGGAGACTCCTTATGATACCAACATGCAATATATATCCTAATATGCCCCATTTGAGTTAATTTTATAATAATTTAATCAAATAAGAAGAAGAAACATGCATAAAAGATGCAAGTCAAGAAGCTCAAGTCAAACTCCAAGATATAGTAAAGGTAAATGAAGTCAAACTTCAAGATAAATAGAATATCAAAAGGAGTTCAATATAATCTAATTAAAAGAAGTTAACTATATTTAAGCAAAAGCATGAATGGGGAACTATGAATTATTCAAATACATTCAAGCAAGATTCTCTCTCCTACTATTCCATACTCCAAGATTTGAATGTTTTAACTCAAATATGCTATGGTAAAACTTAGGAAGTTCTTAGAAGGTTAAATAGGAGTTTAGTTGAAGTAGGAGTGAAATGGAGTTAGCATGAGGACTCATACCTAGTTTTGAGTTGTTTGTCTCCTCTCTATTCTTATGTTTAATATGTATTTTCATTTTGGAGAATTTTATGATCAAATTATTCTTTTGTATTATATAAAATCTTCAAAAATTTATACTGCATCACCTTTAAAGCAATAAAGAGATGAATTTTCATCTTTTTTTAAGTTGTTCATGAAGTGTGTGCCTAATATTCATTGATATAACTTAGTGAATGACTGATTTTCCTATGTTTATGTCTAAAATTTTCACCTTTATATAGAAAATTAGAATTATTTTAGGTCATATAAAGTGTCAAAGTCTAATTTCTACCTAATCTAGAAGTGAATTCAACCATGTTCATTGCTTCCAAGCTAGTGTGAGTATATGTCAAGACCTATGTATGAAATACTAATACAAGAGTCATTATATGAAGATGAAGTGAATGTGTACAAGTTATTTATATTCAAAAGTGTGTCAAGTATAAACATAATTAACTTTCATAGTGGTGAATCACCCTAAATGTTTACTTGTCATATTTATTTTTAGCTTAAGTATTGATCCTTTTATCCTTTTCCTATTCAAGAAAGCACATAATTAGAGAGTTTAGAGAAAATTAGGTGAGTTTAATAAAGGGAAGTAGACCTTCATATTAATAATCTCTCCAACATAAGTGTTGTCAATTAGGTTTTCACCTTTTGAGGAGATGTCTCAGCTCTCATCATCAAAGTGGCATAATGGAAACACCTCTAGACTTGTGGGTAGCCTATGAGTGAGGTCAATATCTAGATAATGATAGATCCCTTGATGTACCAATTTAGACCACTACTACACCTAAAATGTTTTGGGGGGGGAGGTAGAGATAAAACTAAAAACAATCCTAAGGGAGGTGATATACCAAATAATTTGATGACTTCAAACCAACTGCATGTTACACATGAAACCAAGAGAATAACCAAACATACTCTTCTCCAATCTACATCTTCTCACATCAATGTTACATTATGAGGTTATGTATGAATGTTTAGGCTATGAGGACTAGACAAGAGGCCTTGAATATAACTAATGAATATACTAGCTCACTAAACCCTAAAACTTTCTAGAATACTTCACATGCCCTACACGAAGAAGCTTTCCAACTACAAATATAATGAAAGAATGAGACACCATGCATAAGAATCTATAGTATTCACTAAGAAAGATCCAACATTTAAGTATAACACACTATGAATAGCCATGAAGAGGTAGAAATTAGTAGTCTTATTGATAAAATAGTATGCAAATGAGTAGGGATTCTCCATACTTAGGTGGAGCATAAGTTATAATAGCTAAAATGGCTATTTCTTATAGAACTTAGGGGAAAGACGAGAAGAGAGAAGTAAAAGGGTATAAGGACACTTTTAAAGGTATTGAAAAGAATTAATAGTGCATAATAAGAGGATTTGGGATGAACCATGAAAGGTTAGGAAGCACAAGTGTCTATCTAAGTCATAAAACTCATGAAAAGTGGCATGAAACTACTCATATTGGCTTAGAAAATTGCCTTCATAATTTAGACCTATTTAAACATCCCAAAACTAATTAAGGATAAGTTATATGATTATAATTAAGGAGAAGGGTTTCATACATGACTCTTTATTAATTGGTTGTAGGTTTAGTCATCTATAATCATCTAAGAATGAGCCATCATCATTTGTAATCTAGTAAAACTCTTCCTTAATGCACCCTACACACTTGGCCTCCAAAAAGGAATTTTTTTACATGAAAATAAATTATAAGGAGTGGGTGATATTTTTAAATACCCTCCATGGACTTATAGGCATTAGGCACACCTTAAAATGACCTCACTTGAAGTTTTCCACCCTTCTCACTAGCTTGGTTAATATGCCAATTTTGACTGGCTGAGATGAAACAATAGTTAAATCACTTAGGGTTATTTAAAGAAATTATATTGAAATTTGGAGTTATATTAATTCATAATATTCCTTTCCATGTGATTGACATCTCTTAAAACCCTCTAGAACCTACACAACACACAAAATTGTCAAGAAAAGCCTATTTTGTACCTTATTTGTATAATTCCATATAGTCCAAAGGTATGGGGATGGGATTGAGAGAGTATTATACAACTTTGAATCATCATCCTGGTCAAACTAATCCATTATAATATCTTTCTAGCTTCATCTTCCCAATCAGGTCACTAGTAAGGGTTTGTAAGTATTTTGAGCTTGACTCTTAAGCTTTGTTCATAAAGCTCTGACATCCAAATTCTAGACAAATTCCACAAATATGATACCTGTGACCCCTATTAACACCTCTAAACTCCTTTGGCATCCATGCATAGTGTCAATAAATATATGAGTGCTTGAAACTATCCTATCAAGCTCTTATATTTCTTACAGGTCTGAGTTAGTTTTGAGCTCAATAATAGATTATTTGAAACCTCTCCACCCTCAAAAATATTAATATCCTCTATTATTAAACAGTAAACATTCTCAAATCCATTATAAATCTTGATTAAGGGGGAAAATAAAATGTGCTATAATTTGAAATCTAAGCCTAACTATGAATAATGGGCCTGAGTTGTCCTTGAAGCCCAAAATGACTTTATAATTATTCTTATACATAAAAATAGCATTATTACCCATATAAAATTCATATATATTTTATAATTATCACTTTATACTATAAATGAAAGGGGTTCTCTATTTGGTTTTAGGCCTAAACAATGTTTGACAGGTCTGCCTACAAACTTGAGGGTCTAAGACAATATGTTGAGTTTAACCATTAAAAGATTAGACTCTTATGTTGGTCTAGATTATATAAAAATTCATACACCTTCTATAAAGGTTAAAATAGATCCTAAAGATTATTTTTGTATCCATTCCCTAAAACTGATAGTCTATACATAGGGGAAAGTATCCTCTATCTAAGAAAAAATAGAGGGTACTTACCCTATTCTCTTAGAAAAAATAAATGTTTTAGGGGTTTATTAAAATTATAAATATGACCTATACCAAATTTTAACCATTTATTAGGTCATTATACCCCCCAACTTCTACAAAACCCAAGACAAACAGTGTAAGAGGGGACTGTGCATAGTGTTTTGATGGACTGTGTATGCATGGTTGGAGACCTTCCTTTATGAATTATTGTAATATGATATGGGTACATAAAAACTTATGAAATCATGATTTATTTATTCCAAATCCATTCATTTTTCTATAATTTCACTATTCCCCTGCACACACCTTGAGTTATCAAAATAAGGTGTCTTTCCTAATTGTGTCTCTGCCCTCAGGGTGTTGTACTCATAGGTGGTCTTGGGTAGTTTTAACTTATAAAAAATGATACAAGACCTTATTTAATATCTTTATGGTCATTTATCATCTACCTATACCAGTTTTTTTCACCTTTATGCTTTCTCCACATTAAGAAACTTCAAATCTTGCTCTTTGCCCCCCACAATCAACTGCAGTTGATTGTGATGGGTCTATAGGTATTGTTCATATGATCTAGGCATTATTTCATGTATAACGTATTAATTTAAGTTATTTAAACCATGTTATAACTTTAATTTCTCCTTGCATACTTGAAATGAAATCTATTACCAAGGTTGTGAAACTCAGTCCTCATGATAAACCTACAACCAGCCTGTAGGTTGCATCTTGCATGGTGGGATACCTATAGGTGTCTATGAAGATTGAAAATATGAATATTAGCATAATATTAATGTCTATTTTTACATTATTACATCAATTGGACCATTACAAACATGAAGGTATGTTTCATTTGTTTTTTAGGATATTAAAAGGCTTTAAAAACTCAAAACTTGTAGATGTTAATGTAGGGTTTTAGTGTATTTCTTGAAAACTTTGAGCCCTCAAACCATCACACTCCACCAATATTATTGAATTAATATTTGGCATAGTTCATATCCTATATAGATGCTATAATGTGTTGTCATTTGGATGCATTAAGACCCTTTTCAAACATGTTGTAAGATATTCATGAAGCCAACAGGTGCTCTATATTTGCATTTTAGGAATTTGGTCTCGAAACTTAGTCATCATCATTTGAAGTTGATTCCTATCTCAATATATAAATATAGCATTCTTAACATGTCTGGAATTATTCTACACCAATTTCTAGGACTTCAATAAATATTCCAACTTATTCAAATCCCTTCATCAAATGCCCTTAGTTCTCTGCCAACAAATCCTGTAGGTGGACATTATCAAGTCTATAGAAAATAAATACAAAGATAGATAATGTACATGATATTAACTTCTCATGAATTTTTATTCAATCTCAAAACTCTAAATTCACTCCTCATTCTTTAAAAGTTCTGAAACCATTACTAAGATTCTCACCCTAGTATGATGTTATCAATGAAGGCTCCTACATGTGTGTATATGATGAAAGTGGAAAATGAACATGAAATGGAGTAAAAGTGTGGATGAAAGGCTTCATGGACACTAGAATTATTTAAAATCCCTCAAATACATTATTTAAATTGAGGATATCTTAAGAGTAGTTTTAAAACATCCATTTTAATATGAAAATCTCTTGCATACAACTATAATAGAGTAGGTAGGGGTCTTAAGAAGTTTGTGTTGGATAGTTAGAGATTGCAAACAATATTACACTTATCCAAAACATCCAAATGAACTATCTCTAGGTATTAATGAATTTTAAAACTAATACACCTTAATTAAAGTTCCATGAATAAGTTATACAAGCTCTAAACATGTGACTACAAGTGAAATTGAGAAAGGAGTTGATTCTGAGGAATGGCAAGACTACAAGTTGACCAAAACATGGTTTTTTGAGATTGAACATGAAGGTATAGTGATAAATATGTCCTTTATACATTTGGAAACATCACATTGCATTCATATGATACATCTAAAGAGAAACAAATAGTCTACAACAAATAAAACTGACAGAGACTGTACATGGTGACACCTTCCTACAACATGAGATAAATTTCCCATAAAAACACCATGAAACATTAAAATAAATATATATATATATATATATATATATATATATAATATAATAAGATATCCCATATCCTATAAGGTCAATATCATCAATTAGTTTATATGGACTTACCCAAAGTGGAGCAAAACCTAGAGGGTACATAGATTTACAAGAAGAAAAACATAGTCAAATTCATGAGGATGCTTCATAAATCACAATCCAAAATTATTAAAAATATTTTTATGGAAAAAAATCTCTTCAATTTTAATTTCACCTCCCAAAGGAATTTTATCTGAAACCTCCCCTATTGGCCATACTAAGTATAAACATGGAGACTAGTTCTGTATGCCTAGAAAGATGAAAAGGGAGAATAATGGTTTTAGGCATTTTATATCACTTATGAAGTATTTAAATCACTAATATTGATATAAAGAAGCTAAAGATTAATTATACTACCTTCTCCCACATGGAACACTTCCCTATGGGTTGTACAAGTGTCAGACTCTCCTTTTTTCTCAAAAAATTGACCTTTCATATGAAAAGCCTACAACTTTTCAGTTATGATAGTTGATTAAGACCTCTTAGGACACATGGGATGTGAAATAATCTTTTAGAATCTTAAAATTTACCATATAGGTCATACAACCTATTAAATGTTATATTTATGACCCCAAAATGACTTCAAATGATAAATGGACTAAAAGACTAATTGACTAAGGTTAATATAATATGAAATCACACTAAAATACATATAATACACCTCATGAAATATATATTATACTTATTTAACATCTAAAAATTCAAATTTTTACCTATACGATCCCCATTTTGACCTATAAGTCAAATTTGGTCAATAATAAGGTCACCCACACCTTGGAGAGTTTCCATTATATCAATAGGAGTGAGAACATACACACATTCTTAGCAAGGTACACCTCTGAGTGATAAACATTTTCCTTTACACATTTTTTATAATTATGGAAATTAAATCATTCTATTATTATTTACATCATTCCCTATTTTTAATTTCCTTTTGGGTTAACCAACGTCAATTTCAAGATTGTAATCTTTTTTAAGGTACAAGTCTAGAATTCTTTAGGCACCAAAGTTTTTAGTTTTTCCTCTCTAGTAGCTAAGTGTAATCTCTCTTATAATAGTCATATTTATCACCCATTTCTTGTTTTTCCAAATCCATATGGAGGATAAAATATAAAAATCCAAAAGAGTTAAGAACCATATCATAAGAAAATACAATGTTAAGAAGGTAAATTACATCCTAGGATTTAGATCACACCAAAAGACATGATCATGGATTATCACATATCCTGTTAAGTATAATATAAAACTCTATATTTGAACTTATTATAGAGCCAAGGTCTATTGGGTTGTGGTAGGCTAGCATATTCAGGTAAGAGGTCTTATTTTTTCATTACCTATCTTCTTACTTTCTAGTGCCACCTATTTTCTCACACAAATTTCTAACCTTCACAATAGGTTGATGACTCTATAAGGGGTACTAAGGAGTGGGGAATATGTTGTGGGAAGGTAGTATATTTTCATATTTATTTATGTGAGGATTAATGGGATGATATTTATACTTCACTAGTTAACATAAAATTATGTTGTTACGTAGGGTTCTCTAGAGCCATTGATGTCCCATACTCTTAATATTGCAAACTTAATTTCAGTGTCTTATTTCTTGTAAAGATGATGTTTTAAACTTGGTGATACACTCTTGTACTTCTTTATAATTCCCCCTTTGATATTTATGTTTTTTTCTAAATATTTCCATATTATGACTTCCTATTATCCATATCTTTTCAACATGGTAATGATATGGTAGTTTTAGATTTTCCATATTTAGAATAAAATTTGCATCTTTAGTTTGTTTCAATATTATCTCTTGGTCATTGCCTTATAATTATAGGATTTATCTTAGTTATGTTAAGGAACTTGATTATTCTATTTACATTTCTCAGGCTATTTGGTCCTAATTTTTCATTTCATATTTTAATCTTTCATTTGAGTATGGTTTATTACTCCTCTTACATTGATTATGATTTTACCATAAATCAATTCTATGAATCATTTGTTTGATTTGGATTGTTACTTATCTTACTATGGATGTATTTTTGGGATTTTTGGTCCTAAGTAGCCATGGTGTTTTAGCTTATTAATTTTCATTTATTTACTTCTTTTTTATTTTAGTTCTAACTTAGTTTTATTGATCTTGATTTGCCAATTTTTTAAGTGCTTTAATTAGTTTTTATATTTTTTCATTTACATCCATTAATTGATCATCATGTGTTTTCATGTTTTAATTTATCAATTTTTATCCTTTTATCACTGGGGTTCATAAAATTTCTTTATCATTCCCTCCACATTCAAGACTATGGTATTTTAATGATATAATTTATCAAAAAGGTAATTCAAAGTATGTATATGTTACTTTTAGTTATTCATGTTTAAGTAGTTATTTCAACATTTTTTTTTAGTTATGTTTATTTCCCAAAGCACCATATTACATTACACTATTATGGCACATGATGATATTTGGGTGGGTCACATGTATACATAATATTTTTCACTATATAGTTTATTGACACTTTATATAGAATTTATTTATTGATGCATCAATATCCTGAGTGAAAACATTAAAGGGAACATTTGGAATGGGGTGGGAATAGCTCATGGTACTTTATAATATATGTTGGAATTCTATCTTGATTAAATGATTACTATTATTAGTATAATATTCTCCAAGAGTCTATCCATCAATCCCTTATATCTACTTCCCTTCCATATTTTATAGCTTCCCAATATCATATATTATTGGCCTAGATGATATGATATTTTTTTGGCTTTGTCCTTCATATATTGTACCAACTTTCTTGATAAAGTTATAAGTCTATATTTTAAAATTTATATTTCACCAGTCTAACTAATATCATACTATGTTAGTTGATATCTTCCAACTATATCATCTTACTTAATACTATCAACATAAATTTTAATGTTGGTTTTGGGTAATGGATTAGTATATATAGGGTAATCATATCTTTCATATCATATCACATTCATATGATTTGATCTACATCACATTTATACCCCCTAGGGAAGTATTGAAGAGTTAATGATTTATTATTTTATCTTCGAGATCTTATATTTTAGTGTCATTGAATCTCAATAGAAGGAGTCGTTGGGGGTTATTGATTGAGGATATCTAGGTATTCATATTTTATTTTTTCAACCTATAAAATTCTCTTAAAAATATCCACTTGAGAAAAGGTAGAGATTGAAACATCGATGAGTCCACACCAAGGTAAGTATTTTTATCCCTACACTCTTTCCTTTATTTACATAGTAAATTAGATATTTATTTTTTCATTACATTATGGATGTATTTTTGTGTATCATTATTTAAGATTTATCTTTAACAAATAAGCTAGTGTAGACATAAGATTTCTTAGGATCTCCATTAATCACTTTAGGTTACATAGAATCTGATTTGGATGACCATTGAAACTTAACCATTTACAACCATTACAACCCATATTTTACTTTATTTTTTACCCCCTTATAACCATTTAATTTACTCTCAAATCTATAATCATTTACGTTTTTCAAGGTCTAACGAGAGTTATTTCCTTATGTCATATGTTTAAGCTTTGGAACCCTTTCCTATTTACATTTTAGTAGTAACTTATCCCCTACTATATGTATGGAATTTATTGGTCCTTACCTAATCATTCAAGTATATGTAGGCTCTATTCATTTGATCTTATTAAATTCCTAGTCTATTGAGATAAAGAGGATAGTTATAGGTCATCATATCTATGCATACATAACATACTAGACATGAAAATGAGACAAAGCATGATAACAAAATAATAATTGATCTGGAGAAACCAAGTGTAGGAAAAACTCCAATTTGGCTAGGCAATTTTAATCCCATCCCCCTATGTAATTCAATAAAACTACAAGTCATTTCCAAACATGGGATTCATTGATAGTAACTTCACTACAAAATTATCCAAAAATTACACACAAGATTGATTTTCACTACTTAAACACTTCGTAGAACCTAAAACATAGTTGAGAAAACCATATATAGATATGAAAAATGGGATAAAAAGAATGAAAACTAAAACTTGTGAGCTACATTGTGAATCCAACTTCAAGACCTTTCACTAAATTTATTTATTTCCTCTACCTTCAATAAAGGTTTTACTTATGCCATTTAACTTTTGAATCTACCAAAGATCTTAAATGAACCATAATAAGGATTTTTATAAATTTTCAAGCATTATCATTCAAGTGTTTTGTATGATGATGAAATATTTTTAGTATATAGATGGTGGTTATAAAACCACCAGGCTAACTTGAAAATCATCATGAGTAAATACTAAAGGTTATCCACTGACACTTGTGTAAACTAATAATTTTTTAATTTATGACAAAACCATCAAATTCAAGAGCTAAAATTTGTTTACTTCACCATTCTAAGGATGTCCAAATAATATTTATAATAATTTTACAAATTCAACTTGTCAAAATTGGTATTTTAACATGAAGCATCTTACAATTATGAATTACATCAATTATGAATAGTGAAAACATATAGAAAGCATAAATATTACATTATATCCATATTTTAGATTAGGAAGTGTATGATGTTTCAAAATTCATCCCTATGAACTATGCATAATTTTTGTATCATAGGTTGTTATTCATGCTTGATAACTATCTTTTTGTACTATATTAATTGCTTGATGTGTGTGAAAATTGATAAACCTATCTCCAATTCAAAACATTAACTCTAATTTTGACATTAGGATTAGGCCTTAAAAAAGGAAATAGAGGTTGGTTGAGTTGATCTCAACCACTTCCCAATGAATGGTAAGCTTTGCCTACATATGTGATATTCTAAGGAGGGAAATAAAATGGCATGTCGTTTAGGTATATATGTGCAATGGTGATATTTTTATGAATGAAACATGCAATCTAGATTTAGACATTTAGAAATAAAAATAATGGATTGGACTAGGTGATTTCAAATTATCTAAGTCTTTCTCTTATAAAATTATTTATGATTTGTAAATTTTAGGGTAGTTTATTTGAATATATAAGTGATAAAATAGTCTTCCTTAGTATTTGATTATTAATGTTAGATGTGCAAGATAGGGAAATAGGCTTAAGCTTGATTTGTATAAATAGTTTTTATTTTAGGCTAACTCTCATTCCACTACCATGTGAAACCTATGGGCTAACCCATAAATATAATTTAAATTTTAAAAACTCAATACTAAGCATAGAGATAGCTTCATTAGAGTTTGATGCCAATGGAATTGTGAAGGCATTTGAGTTCTGAAGGACTCATGTAAGATGTAAGAATACTTATATAATGATATATAGATAGTATAATTATGATTTTAATTAGGTTAGTCACTACTTGGGAGTTAATTTAGGTGACTTATATAAAATGGGGAAGGTCAATCCCATATTAATTAAATAGATAGGAGATAAGGATGTGTAAGAGCCATATGTGTATGCATAAGTCATGTAAGGTGAACATATATCAAGACTAAAATTTCCAAGACTTTAATAATATATTTTAGTGTTTAAAAATTCACCCCTTTCATTCAATTATTGAAATTAAAAATAATTCTAAATTAAAAGGATAAAGAGATATACCTAAGTGTGTAAACCTACAATGAAACATGCAATAATAAATTACCATATTAAAATGGAATATGAAATGAATTAAATAAATGAAACTTTTGAAATTTTAAGGGCAAGGAAGGAATACACATATAAGTGGGTGAATCATGTTTCCCTTTGAAGTGTTATAGATTATTATTCCTTATGACAAATTAGAGACTGGGGGTGATCACACATTAATGGATAAATTCCATGAAATCATTATGTACTATGAAAATTTCCATTTTTGGGTAAATCAAATACCCTAACCCTCATGATCAGGGAGTAGTGCTAGGACATTGAGTAACATGGAACCTCAACCACACTACTCATTCAACTAATCTTAAACATAAAGATATAAAGGGGAGCATATATTATGATTATGTATGTTGAATAAAACACTATATATAGACATACATTTAATATTTTACTTTTAGTACCATCAATGGCACATAAATATGATAACTAAAAATAAAAAATTGTAATAGTGTATGATCAAACAATGTTCATTCCCCATAATTTGATGTAATGTGTTCCAAAATGTGACATAGAATGATATAATATATCATTCATTCCACTTAATATTATAACCTATAAAATCTTTAAATATGTAACTTATTCAATTGTTTGAATATAAATTGTATATTCCCCCAAAATTTACTTCAATCTATAAAAATTTATACCATCATCTTAACCACACTAATAATATGAATCAATTTGAACCCTTTGAAATCAAGTAATTTGTCCCAAAGTTTTAAACATATATAAATGTATGTTTGAATATCTATGACAAGGCCACCAATATATATCCCTTTTGAGGTGAATAATGTAGCCTAAAAATTACTCATCTAAAAATAGAATAGATAACTGAATCATGTTGTATAGAAATATGTAATATTGTAAAGTCATGTGCTAATATGTGGAGAAGATGTTGTCATAGTATCAATATATCATCAAATCACCCATGAAACATATATTTTAAGTCATAGAAGTATAATGTTAAGATATATTTAATAATTAAGGGTGTAGTAATAACCATCACTGATATAAGCATTAAATAATAAACTATGAAAAAATGTGCTTGATATGAATTAATGAACCATATATAAGTATAAATGTGTGTGATGTGGATCATGACACAAAAGCTCAAAAAAAACTATATTTATCCACTCATAAGTATAAAATATCATGGTTATGTAATACTTAATATCACAAAATGCAAGACACACACACAATGGAAAATCAAATGTCACACAAGCAAAGATCCCTAAATACAACTCATGGAATGAAATAATCGATGAAAATAAATTATAAAATAAATCAAGGTCTCAAATAAAGAGCCATATAATGAAAAATAAATTAAGAAAAAAAACAAGAGAAGGCAATGGAAAAATAAAGAGGTATACAATGACACAATCAAATAATGAAGAACAAAACAAGTCAAACTAGTTTATACCATCAATCTATGTCAATGTCATACCATAGAAAAGTCACATATCTATACAATGTATCATTGTAAATAATATGAGTGATATAAAGACATGTGTAACCAGATAATGTATCTAAATATGAAAAATATAAAAACCATAAAAATGTATAATGTGTAACAATGTAATATATGGAATGAGATTCTCTGAACATTGGTGTGGCCCTTAGGTATATGAATGTCTTGCATTCATGTATCCATGTATCAGGTAAAACCTATATGTCTTACATATCACTCATATATAACATTAAATGCATGTTTGTAAGTAAAAGTATATGTAATCTACCAAACATGTGATAAATAACACAAATGTATAATGCAAACTAGTAAACTTGTGCTTAGGTCTTGATTTTTATTTTTTTGGAATATTTTATTTTATGTATATTTGAAATATGTTTCTTAAATAAATAAAAAATTTAACCAAATATCCCATCAAGGGGATAGTCATATGTGTGTCCTATATAAAATATGGGAATGGTCACCTACCATCAATAAGTAGTATTGTATGTAGATGAATCTAAATCTAAGAAATAATCTTGTGATGTATCATCATTACTCATGGGGTCATGTGTATGATGAGTAACTTTAGGGAGAGAAGTATCATGTGTAATTAATTTTATAGTATGAGAAAAAATTTCTTTTGTTTGTGTGGAACACATAAAAAACTTTTAACACTAGCTTAGGATATGGATTAAATAATGGATATCATGTGTCCTGAATAACCCTCAAGTGTAATGGATATTGAAGCAATGATCATCTAGGAAATTCAACTACCTTCCTATGAAATTTAAAAATAGAATGAACTTAAATAGGTTGAATAACGTAATGTGGTGGTGGTGGGGTTTGGGGAGGAAATGCCTCTTGATAAATATGTTACAACTTCACTTTGGTTAAACCTAGAATTTAACACAAACATTATTTTTGAAAATTAAGAAAAATAAGATAATTACCATTTATCAAGGTATTGAATAGTGTAATCTTATATTTTTTACACAATTTTCAAATATATTCTATGTTAATACTATGCTGAAAATAACCAAATAACAATAATTGCATAACACATAGTATATCTACCGATCTAAGCAAATAGCCAATAATTATGTTTTCCCAAATGGGTCCCAATGGTGTAAAATATGTAATAATGCACAAAAATACACATTTTAATAATTTAATTTAAAACATGACAAAAAAACATGGGTATGCTAATCCATCTACAAACATCATATATAAATACAACTAGAAGTAAACCATATTAAATAATGAGCATACAATTATCCATACAAGTATTGATATGTAAATTTGTTTAATATAATAATAAAAAGAGTACAAGAGTACACTAGAGAATCAATATAAAAACTCCAAATATATTTGTATGTATTCATAATTATGCATCAAAATTGGTTCAGATTTAATTTTAGAGAGGGAGAACATCATTTGGGCACTTTGCCTCCAACCACAAACTTATGGTCTCCCACACATATCCCCACTAGGAGTGGCCCTTCCCTTCATAAATTGGAAAATAATGTTGATTTGATAATATATAACCATCTAAAAATACATGTGAAATTATAATCATTATTACATTTAACTAGATATACATACCCTAGGTATGTCTCTATATGTTATGACCTCAATCAAACATGTAAACTACAAAGTACATTGGATAGAAAATTTATACATCTATAAAAATAATTTGGCCAATGTCTTTTATAGTGTTTTAAATTTAAAAATATGGGTTATAGTTGAAATCGTCATTAATATCTCTCATATCAATTTGTCTACAATATTATTCTTATCTAATTGATGATGAGGGCTTAGTAAATAGGCTCCATGCCTATCCCTTATCATTCCTTAAATAAGAATATGATTTTATATTAAGTACTAGTCATAATCAAAGGTTACTCTTATTAAAATCACACAAAATAGTCCACCTAGAAATCATAATTCATACATATACTAATAAATGGGTGTATCACATGGATGTCTTATTCATCTCTAAAAGTGAGCTCAACATGTAAGATTTATGAAAGATAAGAATTCCACATTATTACTATTTTAAACAATCATTAATAAATTATACCTTTTATAAATTTAATAATATTCATTAATACCTCTCTCTGCTCAACCATGTTCCATATAATTTCATTTATTCAATCAATAATCACATATTCAAACATCATCCAAGACTATAAATATTTGCTAGTATGTTTTCAATAGTTTACTAATATAATACTATTTTAAATGGATTTTTCATATTTAGGAATAAAAATTTACTGATTTAACCTTTATCTAAATAATACATTCCAAAGGTTTAAATTGTTTTAAAAATATTCACTAAATCACATCACTCACTCCTTCCTCAAGATTCACATCCTAAGATTAACTACTTCAATTAATCTACCTTTCACTATATAACTCTTTTTAAAGGGAACCCATACATTTTTTAGGCTTTTAAGTGGTTAAAACAACTGCCTGCCAGTCTATAACATGCTAATAATTTAATTTAACCCAGATAAATTTTCCTTTATCATTTTATGTTTCAAGATAGTGTTTATTTTAGTTTAAAATTATATTGCTAAGTTATATTAGGTTTTACTAAATATAAATAAATCCCATTTACCAACCCTTCAACCATACACATTTTAAAATTATTAACATATCTACCATTTCGGTCAACAAATATCTAGTCCAAAAAGTTTATGAATTTTAATCCTAAATTTGGAAGAATAGGGTAAAGGATATTAAGTGTAATTATTTATTTTCCCTTATAAATATACAAGTGTGAACAATCCCATACTCATAAATACGTAAGGGATAAATAATTCCTATATTCCATTCTAGAACATCAGGGTTTCAAAGATTATGAATAATAACCCAAATACCAAATACTATGTATATTTGAAGCCAAATCAATCTTGTAAACCATAATAAAGGATTTTAAAAGCTTATTATAAAATTTTAAATTATTTAGATAGGTCACAATCACCATGAAATGGGTCTTTGATACTAGCAATTATTTTATTAAAATAAGTAAGCTACAATCCAAATCCACCTAAGAAATTGATATACTTACTACACTCAAACTCAAAAACCTCTTGTATACTAAAATTTATTAGAATTCAAATGATTCCTCCCATTCCAAAATCATTTAAAACTCTAAATTCCCCTTAAAAGGTTATATATGTTTAGGGTTCTAAAATGTTTTATTATCAAAACTACAGTTAAACCAACACCAACATTTTTTCTAATATGGAAACCCTATAAACTACTATATTTTGCTATTATAATACATATCTGTAATTATTCTCTAAAATGATAAAGTTAAAAAAATATGGTACAACATCTTAGGTTCAAACAACTAATTGTTAATAATTTCCCAACCATTTGAATTGATTCTACATGAAATAAGACCTTTATTAAAAGTTTTAGTTCATAACCCAAAAAGGAATAAGTTACTTTCCTGTAAACATGTATATATCACAAAAATTAGTTCAAAAAAAAGTCATAACTTCATGTTTCCCTTAGAAATTCTATTGCCTACCTTTTTTTTCATTCACCATGTCCTCTTTCATCTTCCACATTCCATTTTAACATTGTGAAAAATACCCATTTACTCAAAAACCTACTCCCACTTTGCTTACCATTATATACATTAACATCTCTATTTTATCTCATATAATTACCCATAAACATACATGATAACCATCTTGAAGGCTTAAATCATGGATGAATTCAATTCAATGTAACTCTGTTTCCTCTTTTACCTCTACAATAAAGGGCTCACTGACTTACATGATGTAAATAAAACCCTAATGATGCTTTGAAATTAATGATTTCTATGCATTTCCTCTAAAAATGTGGTTTTAATTTTATTAATAATGACTTAATTACTTCCACCACTCATGGTAGACAAAATTAAAGTCAATAATACAAAGATTCCATATAATATTAGAAATAAAGATCAATTAATCTTCACCTTTGTATGTGATCACACCATTTAACATCTAACACATCCTTCCTTATCATTTTTATTTTGAACTAAGTAGGGTATCATATGATTATAATTATAGTATCTAACTTGGTGATGACATAAACCAAAGCTCAAGGTACCTATTTTGGAGACTTCTAGTTAAACTACAAGATTAAACCAAGGTTCCATTAAAAACATGCAATAATTCTTTAGACATGAATAAAACTAGAATTTCACAACAAAACGATCTATAATAATAAAAAATAACATGATTATGTTAGCATAAACATCTATTTCTTAACAAATCTTACACAAAATCACTCAAAAAGACAAAACTTACTAAAAGCTTGATACCAATTATTTGATAGTTATCATTCACATAGTGGAAACATTTAAGCATTCTTAATAAGACTCAAATGAAAGACACTCAGTAATCAAATATTAAATACAAACAAAATAATAATGACTAAACAATATTATGTGAGTGTGTGAATGTTTTATTGTTGTTTTGATTACTCCCAACTATTATGATCAACCACCCTCTCCCCTATGATGCCATCCCTTAGGATTCTATTTTGAGGTTAAGAGTAAATTGTATTAAATCCACCTCAATCAAGGGAAAAAGGTAGTTAGTATATTTTTGAGTATATCAAAACAAATTTGAAATAAATAATACTAATTTGTTATGTAAAACAAAATCATTGAATTGTATCAAAATAAATAAATAATCCATATAATTATCCCTTTTATGTAAATGTAATCATGTTGTAACCATATATTAACATAAGAGAAATCAATTCTAAACTAAGTAGATTTTTAGAAATGTTAAATCCATAATCAAGTCACAATAGTAAAATGTATCATAAATAACATATTATTTTACACTAGGGCTAAGATGGGTTGTAACAAATTAGGAATTCCATATAGAATTCTTAACACCATAATAACCTTATTTTAATGTATATAATTCACACATTTATGTAATCAATATTGTATAACATTGATCTTATGTATCAAAGGGCATCCTAACAAAAATTACAATACCTATGTACTTTGTGAAACTAGGATCGGGCCCACTATAAGTGGTAATCCGATACTCCAAAGAGTTTTTTAATCTCTTCCCATTGAATCCTTTAATTATCTTATATGTATCCATAAATTCCTCATGTGTATATCAAAGACTAGTAAGGAGAGTCATGATAGACAGATTTTCACTTGAACCATTGTCTACTAGAAACTATGTATAGGATATGAATTAACATATGCACATAAAAATAGGGAATTTAAATTAGAATAATAATCCATAATTTTGATGTCATTAAATGTAATCTTAGGTCATTGTATAAATGTGCATGTGGGTGTTCCAATAATTCTATGTAAGAGATACCCATATGTTTGTGGAGGAGGTAGTACATTGAAACTTATACACACCCTAAGATCAGTATTAGTTTTCATTACTATATGGTTGGGAAGGGATTAAAAATATCATAAAATTTTCATTCCCATTAGGTTTTGGTTGTGATTCAATTGTATTCATGTTAATCTCAATAATGTTATCATTAATGAGATCCTAAATCTTACGTCTTAGCCTAAAAAATCTATTTTCATAATGTTCATTACATATATGGTAATCATAATAGGTATTATTATCATGTCCCTTAGGTAGAGGAATACTCATATAAACCTCCTTTGGTGGAGGGAGAGATATAAGGATGAACTCGAGTAACTTCTATAATAGCTTATGAGGAGGTTCAAGTAACTGTGAAAATTTTCTCCTTGGTTGATTGGAAAAGGAAAGTTGATTAATAGGATATGACTATTGGAGTAATTAATGTTTAAGTGGTGTTATTTATATACCTTTAATAAATTAAATTACATTTGTTAAATAATAATATATTTTATTATTTATCATGAGTTTATCCTCAAGTAAATAAATAATAAAATATATTAAATGGCCTTTGGAGAGGTTGGACCCATTAATGTGGTGGTTGGAAAAGGTCATTTATAATGGGAAAATTACCTTGCCTATATAATAAAGAGTTTATATTGTAATATGTAATGAAAAAAGAGAAGAGAAAGAAGAGAAAGCTTGTGTTGGATATATTGTATTTCTCAAATAATAAATAATCTTGGTGGGTTTTTTACCTCTTCATGAGGTTTTCCCATGATATATCTATGTTATGGTGTGTTAAACTTTAATCTCATTATTTCATGGTGAATTCCTTTGATATTGGTCTCACATCTAGATTTGGCTAGTGTTGCAATCATATTACTTGTTCTGTCATAGTATCAGAGCTGATTGATGTGTGATCAAGTGGTAAGATTGTAGATTAGGCCTTTGGCTTGTGTACAAGCCTAGATTCATCCATATTTCAAGCCATGGTATGTTCATGAGAATGTTTTATACTTATCCTTCAGTAGAAGTAAGTTATTTTATTTTTTCCTCTCTTAGAGCCTAGAGATTTTAGATCTATTCATTTTTCATATTTTAAGCCTATTTTCATGTCATAGATCTAACTAAGAGTCTTAAAAATGGGATAAAAATTCCTCTTTCAGCATTAATTTTTTTTAAGATTTTCTTTTTTTTGGACTAATAATATTTGTGAAGGTGTATGAAGCCGTCTAGTTGTAGATCTAAGCAAATGGAAGAATTTCAAAGAAAGACCAATTTTTGGCACAATTTTTGGGTCTATTTAAGGCCTAAATATCATATAAATTATTAAATATTTTATTTTAAATGTTTTTATAGATTGAAATATATTTTAAAATGCTAGATCTCTATTTTTTGCCTTACTAACAATTCTATAAAAGTCTTTGAAGCTAGCAGTCAAAGATCTAGAATTTCAAGTCAGCATGGGATACCAGTTTTTAACATTAAAAACTTAAAAATGAGTTAAAATTTGTTTTTGGGTAGTAAATCTCCATTTTGGTTATTTCATTGGTTTATTTTTCCCATTTCCAAGCATTTTGACCCTTACTTTGCTTCATTTGGACCCCTATAGCTAATTTTTATTTTTCTTTCTCCTCCCAAGCATTTTTGTATGACCTATTAGAGGTAGAAAATAAATAAAATATATATTTTAGAGCCTTTGCATCTAATTTTCAGTCTTTGAAGGTTGGTTTTTTAGCCTTTTAAGCTTGCCAAAACCTTCCTAGACCTTACAAATGTATGTCTAAGCTTTATTTATTTATTTTTCTCGTCCTCCTTTGGCATCCTTGTATAGATTGGTATTACCATGGTTGAAGAAATAATTATAAATCATGTATTCTCAGTCATTTTCTGAGATTTAAAGTTTGATATAGTGTTTTTTATAGCATTTAAGCCTGTTGGACCCATTTTCAGACCCTAAGGAGTATCAAAAGAAAATTTAGAATTTTTTTACTTCTACTTGGGTACCATAACATGGCATAGCAGCATTAGGAGCATTAAAATATAATCCTAAAATTTATAAAATAAATATATGGGTCTACTAATAGAATTGGAGGGAAATTTGCAAACATTTTCAAGTTTTGGATCACTAAAAATAGATGTCTGGAGCACCTGCAATCCTCTCCTGCTCTCTACCTATGCCATGTTTTAGCTATTAAATTTCTTAGTGGAAAAATAAATGGGTATATCCATATTTTAATAAATGTATATAAAAAATAAACCTTTTATTTAATTTCTTTATTTCACCCAAGTAGTGGATCCCACACATGTCATTCAAAATCTTTTTTTTTCAAAATTTAAATATATGCTTTCATTTCATTATTTGAATGCTAATTATTTTTTATTTATTTAAAAAATATTAATAACAAAACTTAAAAAGGGTTAAATACAATCTAATGTATTTATTATGTTGACATGTTTAGTGGGTGGGTTGGCTAGCTCATTTTTGGTAGTACACTTGCATGAGATAGGTCTTGTGTCCAAATCCCCTTAACTTTTATTTTGATCAAATTTAATTTGATATTTAAAAAAAATTAATTTGTTGGCTCATTCACATGGGAATGTGTGTCGTGTTTGATAATTTATTTGATTTTTGACTCTATCAACTACTTGTTGACCATAGTCATCCAACCAATTGATTTGTAGGTTTTGGCAAATTTTAGACACATTAGGAAGGTCCTTGAGTTGATTTGAAACATCATTATATTATTTTTACAATAATTTAGTCAAATAATGCAATTTATGACATTTGTGTCCACTTTTGTGACACTTGCAACTTTCACCCTTATTGTAATCATTTGTGTTTTTGAATTGTTTTCCAATCAACTAAAGTGGCTAGTGTTGTTTACTCACTAGAATATGTGTTTTTATAGTAAAATAAAGTATAAAACACATTAAAATTTTTGCTTTCTAAACCCTTTTTTGATGGTTTAGTACAAAGCACAAACTTGTAGTGTCAACTTTACAAGGAATAAAAAATATTCATGATTCAAATTATAATATGGATAATTGCTAATAAGATATGGCATGTTTGGTTAACTTAGGATAAAATTATTAGTGAATTTATTGTATGTGCATCACATAACTTTCTTTTTAAATTTAACATTCTTGATTACAAGCTTACATAAAATCTTATTGAAGGTTGTGTTAAATCTTGATTCAAAAACTATGTGTGATAAAGCTAAACCCTATTTACAAATATATTGTTTGTAGTTTCATTATCTAACCATAATTAAGATAGATATTTCATAATATATGTGTGTTACTTCTAGATTCATGTGGGATCTATACTTGGATCATTAAAAATTAGCAAAGTTAATACTTTGGTATATAAAGGAATTGCAAACTTTGGTTAATATTATTCTTCCTTTGATTGTGATAATTTTTTTGGTTATTATGATGTTAATAATACTATGATGAGTCTACTTCTAGATATGTTTTTATGTAGGTTCTATCACTTGGAGCACTTCATGTGGAAGTTACTAAAGAAACCTTCTAGCTATGAAGGATGATAGAATAACATCATGTGTAAGTTCCTCATTGTACCAACCTTCTTGGTGATAATAAAAATTGTATAATTTTGGTGAAAAATATAATGCATCACAACAAACTAAAGCCTATGGAAGTTTATTCAATGTTAGGCCTATCAAAGTTACTATTAAGGGGGAGTGCGTATGATAATGTCACTTCTTAATATCCATGTTGGTTGTGTGCATGACAACATCACTTCTTAACAACTATGTGGGTTGTGTCTTTCCTTCTATCTCTCTTTACTTCTCATTATAAAACATTATAATATATCACTTTATGTGATTTTGGTAAAATTCATATAGAAGTCTACATTATACTGAACACATAGTAGAATGGAGGTATTTATGTTATAAAAGACTCCAATATGTTTGGTTGATTATTTATGATAAATTTTGGGATGTATTCTCACTATGGGATGTAGTCTCATGATCATGCTAGCTTAAACTCACTCTAAGTGGTTTAGGGTAACATAGTCTAATTCTTTTAAAGGTGCCTATGGGGACATAGTAAAAAACCTTTAGGTATCTATGGGTGTATAGTGTAATTCCTTTAAAGGTGATTATGTGATTATGGTTACATAGTATAATACTTTTAGGTATCTATAGTTATACAATGTAATTCTTTTAAAGGTGATTATGTGATTGCGGTTACATTGTTTAATACATTTGGGTGTCTATAGTTAAATAGTGTGTGACTATGTTTACATAGAAAAATTCTTGTAAAGTTGACTATGGCATGATGAAGAATGTTTCCTTCAATTATTACCTCCTGAAACTCATCATGTGGATGGTTCTGGAGTGTAAGTTTGTTATGCCATTACCTCCTAAAAATCATCATGTATCCCAACTTAACATTAAGGGAAATCATTGAAATAATTAATGTTTAAGTGGAATTATTTATTTACCTTTAATACATTAAATATCATTGGTTAAATAATAGTATGTTTTATTATTTATCACGATTTTATCCTCATGTAAATAAATAATAAAATATATTAAATTACCTTTTGAGATGTTGGAACCATTAATGTGGTGGTTGGAAAAGGTCATTTGCAATGGTTATATTAACTTTCCTATATAATAGAGAGTTTATGTTGTAAGATGCAATGAAAAAAAGAGAAGAGAAAGAAGAGAAAGCTTGTATTGGGTAGATTTTATTTCTCAAATAATGAATAATCTTGGTGGGTATTTTACCTCTTCATGAGATTTTCCCATGGTATATCTAAGTTATGGTATGTTCAACTTTGCTCTCATTGTTTCATGGTGAATGTCTTTGCTATTGGTCTCAAATCTAGATTTGGCTAGTGTTGCAATCATATTTCCTATTCTATCAATGACATTGTAATGACTATTATTTTTTCCTAATTCTTAGTATCATTCACTTTCATTGTGTAACTCAGTTTAATTTAAAACTTGGTTGTTGAAATAGTTGGAGCATTAGCCACATAATTTAGCTTATTTATATATATAAACTTAACCTCTCGCTAACGACATGTCATAACTCATCAGATGAATTGAATATCTCTAGAATATATAGTCATGGATAGGATTAAGAAAACTTTTCTTGAAAATATATTGTAACTAATTTTCAGTAATGGGATTTGTCATATTAGAAAGCATAGTCTTGTACCAAAGGACATAATCAATAGTTAGTTCATTGGATCCTTGCTTAAGTTTTGTAATTTATGAATAAGATAATTTATCACTTATATTGATTTAAATATATGTTATAAAATAATTGGAAAACTGATTAAATTACTCAACTTCTTGGAATGGGAGGTCACATAACCAATGTAAATCATAGACCTTAAGGCTTCATGAAAAGAACTTAGTCAACAAGTTATCATTGGAGGCACAATATAAATATGTTGCATGAAAGACTCTTAGATGTTGTTATGGATCACCTTTATCATCATATAATATAATATTAGGAGATAACAAACAAATAGGTAAGGGATAAGATAAAATATTTAGGGATAAGGTAATATGGTCCAAAGCATTAGAGTCTATTGAATGATAACTTTAGAAGAACCCTACTCTAATTAAAATGCCTAGGCTTATAAATATATAAAAATATACATGAAGGATTGTGTAGTAGGAATGGATTATGATCTCACATACTTAAAGATTAAAGGATATACATAATTTATTTATGTAGGGATAGGCATATAAGTATGAGGGAATCCTTGTGTTTCTCTAACACCTTGGATGGACATCACATGTGTGACCATATGTATAGACGTAGGAATAATAGAAGTGGTAATAGTTTAAACACTTATTGTAGGGTCAATAAATATAAAATATTAATGGATATCATCAAATGGATCATGTTGTACCCAAGATGCAACAACCTTAAATTTTTGTGCATTTTTTACCACGAGGATTACCTTCAAAACTTGATCCAAGTCATCAAGTTTTTGATGCATTATATGTTTAAAAGTATCCAAAGATTTAATTATTTTGTTTATACCCCATTAAATTCATAAATATGGATTATATCTTGGTATTAATTGTTATATTGATTAGTATATTATAAATTGTCCATTTTATCATTAACAGTATGATCTTTCACTTGTTCATGTTTTATTATTAATATTTACATGAAAATAAGAAGAATAAAGAACATGTATCTAACTTTAGTAATTTTAGTGTGGATAAAATGAATATAATTATTTTAACTTTCAACATCAATTAACCTAAAATTTCACTTAAGAGGAGAATTAGTCTTCTTAGATTTCATAGAATAAAATCACAAAGATATACAAAAAGGCTAGGGTCAAAGAGATAAATATTTATTGCATTAAAGAACGGGGAAATAAAAAATCATATTTGAAACACTAAGACAAAAATGTGAAACCCTAAAAATAATATTGAGAACCTAAATGGATTCACTAATATGTTTTACCTTATTTTTTATTATTGTGATCTAATAGTATATAAATTTCACACTATCTAGATTGTTTAATATATGACAATTAAACACAAGAATTAATACTAAAGCAACGCATATTGTTATTATTACAACTTACTATTTATGGAAATACTAAGAGGATTTAAATACTTATCTTATTACTATTATGTATTGGACTCATACTATGTGTAGGTGAAAAAAATGGATGGATATGGATTACAATTCATGTGGATCACAAATAGGAATTTATGGATGATTTTGTCAAGATATAGATGCTTGGGTCAATATGAAGTCATATTTTTTTTACATATTTATACCTATGAATTTTACCTCACTATTTTGGCATAGGATATTGTGCCTACTTGAAAATCATCTTCCTATTTAATATCAGGTGTTTTCTATGTGCTCAAATACAACACCATGTTTCCTTCACTTTGAAACCATAGCTCTACTTTTGACACTAGGATCATGCATACAAAAGGGGAAGAAATTTGGATGGAGATGACCTCAACATATCCCAATTGAATGGATAATAACCACCTATATATCTAATAATTTAAGGATGGAGGTCAAACCACATGTAGATATCCTAGTTAGGTACATGTGTGTAATGATGCTCCCTTTATGAATGCAACATATAATATAGATTTTGACACTTTAAATTTTTTTTTAAAAAAAAAAAAAAGATTAGACTGTGTGTTTTAGATTTATCTAGGTCTTGTTACTTTTATCTTATTTATAATTTATAAAGTTTAGGATAGTCCCTTTGAATGTTCAAGTGATAGAATAGGGTTGCTTAGAGCTTTCTTGATAATGTTATATATAAAAGATGGGGAAATAGGCTAAGGCTTGACTTGTATAAATATATGATACTTTGGGTAACTTCTCATGCTACCAACATATGAAATGTATGTAATGACCCATAAATATAATTTAAATTTGAAAAATGAATATTACTATTACTTAGTCTAGGGACAAGTCTATTAAAGGTAGATGCATGTATAATTTTGAAGGTACCTTAGTTATGATAAACTCATTTGAGAGGTATATAAATTACTTTGATGATCTAGACATAGTTTGACTATCATTTTAAGCATGCTAGACACATACTAGGGAATTAATATAAGTGAAAAGTAGCAAATTGGGAAGCTCAGGCCCATAATTATCAAATAATTTGAAAATAATAATGTGCAAGATCCATATGTGTTTGCATAAGTCATGTAAGGTGAAGGTTTGTCAAGATTAACTTTTATAAATGGTTAATTTCATATTTTAGTGTCACAAATATTCATGTAAATCCCATAGTATGTGAAATTATTAATTCACCATTTCCTTGTGATTTTGGTATAATTTCATTCTTTTATTAGTGGTGATCATTTTTTTCACCTTAATTAATTCAAGGATTCTATTAGGAAACATAATACTAATGATATATTTTTATTAAATCATTCCCTAAAATCCTAATTATAAAATCTCTAGGTTGGTTTTATCATATTTTAATTGACCTTTTGCATTCATATATTGATTTAGGAGAAACCTTTTTAGTGAAATATAATCAAAATAAAGGACCAAAGGTTAAAATTTAGAATCTTACCTCTCTTTTCAAAGAAAACCTAAACATATTAGTGATTACATATTACTATTAAAAATTTGGATGCATCTATTAATCTATCAAATAACAAACTTAGAACAAAAATACATTTCTTACAGGGGCCTTATTTTTCCTTTGAAAGAGAAGTTACTTTATCATACTTATGACTCTTTTAAATCTCTTTATTATGAGGCTATGCCACTATAAATTGAGTTTTCACATTATAAAGAGGATAATGATGTTAAAAACACTCATATTTATAACTTTGTAATTGAAAGCCATGGATCTAAAAATATTTCATCTCCATCAAGGATTAGAAAATAAAAGAGATTTGAACATGAATATACATATTTCATAATAAGAACATGAGATTTCCCAAGGATTAATTATTCCACATGTATACTTCTCAAAAAAATTCTAAAAAATAAATAAATGGCATTTGCTTCCATTCATCTTACATATTATTCACATAATTCACATAGGAATAAATACTATCATGTTTATCATAGACTCCATGGGCATTCAATAAATTGATGTCATGGTTTGAAATATATAATTATTATCCTTATTATTGAAGGTTACATTGAGATTATAATGAAACCTAATGACATTAATGTATCTCCTACACAAGAGGAACCCATAAAAACAAATATGACATGGCCTACATAGGAGAGACCTCATTCAAAATTTATTTCATCACTTGTTGCATAAATTGTTTCATCTCCTACTCAAAAATAAATTATTCTAAAAAATGTCATTCCTTGTAAAATAATAACCTATTACAAATATTCCATATCATATCAAAGAATCACCTATAATAAGTTTATCTACAAAATAGACTCATAAGTGTGCGCCTCAAAAGAATAATGTGATAAACAAGTTTTCTAATGTATTAAATTTGAATCATATTTTAACCTTAGAACTTTAGTAGCTATTCATCATATATATGGAAAGCAATGAATCAATGTCATCGCTTATAACTCTTGTCAAGTCAAAATATGTAGCATGAAATTTTTAAAATATTTTGAATATGACATTAAACACTTGAATAAGACTAATTTACTAGAACCACTCATAATGGGATGCATTAAGTTACTTATATCTCTTGGTCTCAAGCTTCATTTCACTATACTATATATTGACCTTACGTTTCCCCAAACAATGATAAATTACAAAATATTGGATAAGATTAATAGATTCAATACTTGATAGGAATCATGATCATATTGCATTCGATTTCTAAGGCAGGATAATTTACATTTAACAAGACTAAAAAAATCAAAATGAAGAAGAGAAACTCATGGAAAATAGTTATTTGACTATTGTTTAACAAATGTCATCTAATTTTCCTCCACATATTCACTTAAAAAAACCACCACTAGATAATTTTAGATATGTAAAATCAAATGAACCAAAAAGAAAAAAACATGAAACAAAATGAGATAGATAATAAAGGGCAGCCATATACAACACCATCAAAATATACACAAGTTAGATATATTTATCCTACTACTAAAAATGTATAGGATAATATTGATTAAATTGACATATCTAAATTGATAGGATTAAAAAAGGATGTTGATAATTAAAAAAATTATTCACTAGTTAATCATGATGGGATTTTAGAGTTCATTAAGCATACATTACCTTATTAATGACATTAATTAGATCACATAATTAGATAGGGTTATTGTATAGCTTTATGAGCTCCATCAATATATAACTACAATACCATAGTATTTTACAAATATTTATTATTCTATATGTTGTGCCTTACATGTGGATTACTCCTAGAGATTGATTGAATTCTTATATCTTCTTGATTTCACATTGACATTTGATTTCTATTTTCATTAATATTTTTCTAGATGCATGTTTGATGTGGATTGTTATGTTTCACTGGCCTTTAACATTTAATTATTGATCCCACTATTAGCACTTGAATTTGTTTCCTGATGAAGATAACATATATATTGGGACCTTCAGTCATATCATGCATTGAGTTCTAAGGGAAGCCATAAGTTCCTTAACATCCATCTCATATTATTATTCTAGATTTTGACCCTTGCTTTTCACTTTTCCATGTTCAACCGTATGCCTTATTGTGTTAATTTTATATTATTATATACATATAACTAAAAATAAAAAACATGGATTTATACATGATCATATCGTTTTCTTATGGGAGCATCATACACACACTTGTTCCTTATTGATCACATATATACTCACCCAAATGGGAGAATGGTACCCAACATATCTTATATCATATATATTTGTCTAGTGGGTGCATGGTACCCATAATCTATATATTATATCATATTTTACTTTGTGGTATCATACCCACACATATTTATTATCAACATATCTTGTGTATATAGTCTATTATACCCCTTTCACTTATTGGTCTATATTAATTATTCAAATTCTAAATCTTATACATACTATGACATATGATAGGTCATCAATCATGGTATCTTTATTTCCATCCATTTCTAATAGTGAGTTCTTATACATTTATGGCCATACAACATTAACTATGTGCATCATCATCTTTAGTTATGGATTTGTTCACTTATGTGTTTTTTCACATATTCATCTATATCATGTGATCGTGCCACTTTACTATTATATTTGGGTATTATTATACACACATTTTTTATTTCTTACATTGATTGATGTTTTTCCCTACACATAATTTTACAACTTGTCATAATATATTAAATTTACTTAGTATATATAAAATTCATACAATTTTACATCAATGGGGAAAGATCTTAGGCTAAAAAGCTAATTATTTTTACAAAATATAAAAATAAAAAACATTGCTTTATACATGGTTACATGTTCACATATACCTGAGTTCTTTCATAGTATTTTTCAATTAGGTGCTATGCATATAACACTATATTGGATTTCATACTATTTTACCACATTCCAAGGATGAATTTTCATCAGTAACATGTCTTACTTTTTGGGAATCACCATTTAGTAGATTTTACACTGATATATTTATTTTCTTGTCCTTTAATTTTAGCTAAATTACATTGGTTACTAAATCTCATGCTAGGACCTA
The DNA here is from genome assembly GCA_037957365.1 of Torreya grandis. NCBI lineage: Eukaryota > Viridiplantae > Streptophyta > Pinopsida > Cupressales > Taxaceae > Torreya > Torreya grandis. The sequence continues at coordinate 213,832 of JARHVA010002566.1, forward strand.
GATCTTGTATATTTACATGGGTATATTCATTAAAAAAATGTCATGTTTATATTGACTATTGTACATGAATTTTTTATTGTTTTTGAATTTTTTTTCTTGTTCATTCATCCTTGTCAATAGAGGATATTAGTGTATTCATGTTTTGTAGGTCTCATCCCTATGTGATCTCACTAACTTGGGTGTTATCACCAAATTGTATGTGTAAATTATAAATATGGATTTTATATGTTAAACTAGTCTTACACACTTGAAAAATATCACTCAAGGATCAACCCTTCTATTCATGACCTCTTCATATCCAAAATGATCATATTCACCATATTGTTATGCCTAAGTGCTTATCTTATGGCTTGACCTAATTATTATGATTATTTATATCACATATAGCCCATACAATGCCTAAAACCTGATATACATCTTACACTACTAGTTAAACAACTTTAACAGTTCTCTATTCTCTAAGACACTACCATTTGGACCTCGACACTAGCCTCAACATTAGTGTCCCAATTTTAATGCTAGTGTTTACACCTCACAAAGCCTAAAATTTATAAATCTCTAAATATCTAAAGGTCATATAAAGTGTGTTAATTAACCATCCATGAGAATAATTTAAAAGTAAGTGGTATAAGTACAAGTAAACTAACATTCATTATCATCTTATAAGATCAAGTACTCTTCAAGCAAACCTCTAACACATATCAAACAAAAACACCTCTCAAGTATTCAATACTACCCTATTATTACCTATCTACATAGAAATATTAGGATCAATATTTATAAAATTCTAAAGAATTCAAATAATATTCTATGAGTGGTATTTTTCAAGTTTCAATTTAGATCATTACATGCACTCTCATATAACATACTACACAAGTTTAAATTTTGAATTCGGTATGAGCAGGAAAAGAAACGGGGAGAATTTGGCAGGAGGAACAGATCCTGGTGGTATAGCAGAAGAAGGAGGAAAATGCAGAGAGTTAGGTTTACTAACTGACGCAGACACAAAAAGGCTTTCAGCTATTTTTCAGTCCTATAATGGGGCTGGAGATTCACCATTGAAAAATGCATTAGAACAATCCATGGAGAAAGTGAAAGATAAATCTGATTATAAAATAGAAAAGAACTCTGAAAGACAGATAGGGGTCCCTGAACAAAGGACCTAGTCATCGTTGTTTGGGAAAAAACTGATAGGGAAATCCCTCTTCCCATCGGTGACATCTAAATCATGTTGGGAGAAAGGTGAGTTTCAAATTTTCATCCCAGATCCTCTACTTGAATTCTCTATATCATTAATGGATCTCACCCTAGTTGGAAAGTTTCTACGAGCAAGACCAAATATAGATTCACTCGGGTCTATGATCAGAAATAAATGGGCTATACACGGAGAAGTAGACATTGCACCAATGGTGAATGGTTTTTTCTCTTTTATCTTTAATTGTAAAGAAGATTTGAATAAGATTCTGAGTGAAGGACCCTGGTCCTTTGGAAAAAGCACTCTTACAATCAAGAAATGGGAACTAGAAATGGATTTATCAGACTCAGTTTTCTTAACAACCCCTATTTGGTCTAGACTACCTAGGCTTCCATTGGAATTCTGGCATGAGGACATCTTCAATGGAATAGCTAGTTCATTTGGTGAGTTATTGGCTGTGGATAATGCCACGGCTTCAAGAACAAAACTCCAAAGTGCAAGAATTTATGTTAAAGTGGCAGACCTTAACCATCTCCCCAAAAAAGTGGAATTAATCTCTAAGCTTGGTAAGAAAACCCAAGAAATTGTCTTCGAAGATCTGCCAAATTCTTGTTATGCATGCAAGAAGCAGGGGCATTGGGCTAAGAATTGCCCCAACAGGGGTAGACCCTTTTCAAGAAATTTTCAGGAAGGGAGAAATACAAAGATTCAACAAAAGAAAATATGGAAGGTAAAAGAAGACCTTCGAAAGATAAGGAAGACTCAAGATGCCTTAGCTGACCAACACACAGATAAGGTTAAAATCTCTGCAATAGAAGAAGAGGGTGACCCTAATTTAGTAGGAACAATAGATCCCCTATTAAAAAAATTTAGTCCCCTGATGGAAGAGAAGGGGAAGGGATCAGAGGACAAAAAATCATATTTTCTAACAGAAGAAGAGGATAATTTCCTAAACCAAAACACCCAAAGTATAGAAAATCAAGTTTCTAAGGTAAAAGATAATGAAGAATTAGAGGAAGGAGAAGTATTACCTGAAGGGGGAAACAATATAGAAGAAGGAGAGGGAGATTTGTGTGAAGTTCAGATAAGGGAAAAGCAGGAGGTATCAATGGTTGAAAATAACACTCCTGCGAAAGAGGCCCTAAAGACAGAAGAAATGAAAGAGGTTGGAAAAAACTCTAAAAACCAAAAGATTAAAGGAGAGAAAAAGAACAATACTAATCACATTAAGAAAAGAAATGGCGGTGCGAAAGTAAATAGTCCTCTAAGGAGTAAAGAAGGAAAAGGATCTAAAAAGCAAGCCAAATTTAAACCGGATGTAGGATCTCCAGATAAACCTGGGAAAAAATTTGCAAAGAAGAATAGAGAATTGGAAAGTAAGCACAATATAGCAGATGGAAAGCAGACTACTCTGTAGCAATGTCTCCAAATCAATAAAAATAAATGAGGATTCTTAGTTGGAATATTAGGGGGCTAAATAGCATTTATAAAGTAGATTTAGTTAGGAATTTTGTCAGAGAGCAAAAGCCAGACCTCCTTCTACTTCAAGAAACTAAAATGAGTAAAGAGAAAGCAGAATAGATCAAAGACTTTAAATATTACACCATTAAGGCCAGTAGCTCTGAAGGTGCCTCGGGAGGAACCGTGATATTATGGAAAAAAAGTCAATATGCTGGTTCTATTTTGATGGAAAGTAAAAAAAATTTGGCTATCAATTTAACTAGGGTTGACCAAAAGGAAAGATGGTATGTTGTAAATATCTACGCTCCCAATGCCAGGAACGAAAGGAAAAAGGTATGGGAAACTCTCTCAAAACTCAGAAGCAAAGATTACTATGGGCGATGGATTATAATGGGAGACTTTAATGTTCCTCTCTATGATTATGAGTAAATGGGTGGTAACACTATTCAAATGGAAGGGAGATTTGATCTCATGGATTTTATAAGTAAAGAAGGTTTAATGGATGTGGAGCTACAAGGAATTTATATACCTGGAGCAATAAGAGACTGGACAAGGAATGTATACAGGCCAAGCTTGATAGGGCTCCCATTTCCCCAGACTAGATAAAAGACTATACTTGTAAGCTGGAAGCATGCCACAGAATAGGCTCAGATCATTTCCCTCTTATTCTCACAGTGGTCAAATTGAATCAAAAAAAGAATCATCCGTTCAGATTTGAAAAGATGTGGTTGTAGCATCCACAGTTCGAAACCAAAATAAAGGAGTGGTGGAATATTCCTATTGAGGGAACAACTCTCTTTAGAGTTGCCTCCAAACTCAAAAATTTTAAAAACGAAGTTAAGAAATGGAATAAGGACTACTTTGGAAATATTTTTGAGAAAAAGAAGACCATCAAGGAGAATATCAGTAGAATTTAGGAAAAAATCTAGCAAAATGGATATACCTCAGAATCCCATAGAGAAGAAAGTGAACAATTGGTACAATATCAAGACATTATAACTAAGGAGGGAACCTTTTGGAGACAAAGATCAAGGGTGCAATGGTTGAAAGAAGGAGATAAAAATACTAAGTTTTTCCATCTCTCCACTTTGAAACACAGAGCGAAAACACATATTCATCATTTGATAAAAGGAGATCAGAAGATAACAGAGGAAAAGGAAATAAAGGAGGAAATGATCTCATTTTTCTCTTCCCTGATGAAGGCTAATAGAAACATTAACTTGAAAAGCCAGGCTGATATCCTACGAGTGATTCCTCCATTAATCTCAAAGGAGCAGAATAATATGTTTTGTTCTATACCTAAGGAGGAGGAAATCTTCAAAGCTGTTAGATCTTTAGGAGGAGAAAAAGCACCAGGACCAGATGGTTTCCCCATGTTTTTTTTTCAAAAGCTCTGGAAACTTATAGGTAAAGATGTCAGCAATGCGGTGAAGGAGTTATTTGGAGCAAAATAGATGCTAAAGGAAGTTAATGCCACTTTTTTGTGCCTTATTTTGAAGAAGGCTGGAGCGGAATGCCCTGATCAGTTCAGACCGATTAGTTTGTGAAACTCTTTCTATAAGATAATTTCCAAAGTTCTAACGACCAGACTAATTTAAGTGATCCCTTCATTAATAGCTGATCAGCAAAATGGATTCATTCCAAGCAGACAAATCCTCAACTCAGTTATAATGGCGCATGAGAATATTCATTTACTATTCAGCTCTAACACAGAGGGGTTCCTAATGAAAGTGGATATAGCTAAAGCATACGACTGGGTGGATTGGCTATTCCTTTCAAATAGCCTTATTGCCTTTGGCTTTAAACAAAGAGTGGTTGATATAATCAAGCAGCTGATATCTACTACTTCTATAGCTGTGTTGGTAAATGGGAGTTCGTCTCATTTTTTCAATCCGTCTAGGGGATTAAGACAGGGGGATCCTATCTCCCCTATTCTATTTATTATCATGGCCGATAGTATGGGGTGATACCTTGGGGACTTAGTTCGTAGAGGATTATTTAAAGGTCTAAAACCCTCTTCACATCCTTTAATATGTTCCCATGGTCAATTTGTGGATGATACTATTTTCATGGGACAGTCTGAAGTCACAGAAGCTAGAACTCTAAAGAAAGATATAAATCTATATTCCTCTACCTCTGGATAGCTGATTAATTAGAACAAAAGCACGGTATTCTTTACCAATACCCTAGTTTATAGACATAACAAAATAGCAAGAATCCTAGAATGCTCCATAGGTTCTTTTCCTTCCACTTACCTTGGTCTCCCTTTAGGGTCGAAAGCTCCTGAAGCTTTTTGGGAAGGACTTATTAACAAATTTAGTAAGAAATTGGCGATATGGAAATCCAGTCTTCTAAGCCAAGGTGGAAAGCTCACACTCCTCAAAGCAAGTCTTCAAAGCATACCTATGTATGCTTTGAGTCTTTTCAAAATCCCCACTAGATTTTCTGAAGCTATAGAAAAAATCCAGAGAAACTTTCTTTGGTCAGGTACTGAGGAGAAAAGGAGAATGCCTCTTATAGCATGGGATAACATTTGCAAACCTGTCAGGGATGGTGGACTTGGTATAAGGAAAATTAGAAGTATGAACACAGCCCTCTTAGCTAAACAGGGGTGGAGGGTTTATAAGGAAAATAAAGAATGGAGTAAAATTTGGAAGCATAAGTACTTATTCAAGGCAAAGTCAGTCCTTGAATTCTTTACTCCACCAAACATTTCTCATCCTTCTACCATATGGGGGGCAGTCTAGGGAACAAAACATGTTTTAGAAGAAGGAAGTTCATGTAAAGTTGGCAATGGTAAAAAGGTGAAGTTCTGGGAAGATATTTGGTTAAGAGGAAAACCATTACAGGAAGAAATCCAAGATAAAGATGTGATAGATAGATGCAAGCAAAGAGTGGGAATAATGATTAATCAATATTGGCAGAACAACTCTTGGGTAAACCTCACTGACTATGATCAAGATCTCAAGGATATTCAATTATCTCTAAATGCTATATCTCTATATCCTAACCAAGAAGATAGAATTATTTGGCACAATGAGCCAAGTGGACAGTTTAAAGTTTCGTCCATTTTCTCCTCTAAGGGAAATGGTAGCAAACCATTATGGATGAGAGCCTAGATTAAGGGGCTTATCCCTAAAATCAAATTCTTTTTCTGGACCCTTCTCCAAAACAAAATATTGACTCTGGATAATTTACAGAAACATGGAATTAATATTGTAAATAGGTGTATTCTTTGTAAAAAAGACCTTGAAGATAGAGATCATCTGTTCATGAATTGTTCCTTCACTCAGCTTGTTTGGAAGGAGATTCTCAATTTGTGGGGCATTACATGGATTCACCACAAAAATGTGGAATTATCTCTCAAAAGCTAGTACTGCCCTTCAAAGAATCCTGAAGTCCTTTTTTTAGGGAAAATTACTCTTCCCCATATTTGGTGGGGAATATGGAAGGAAAGAAATAACCAAATCTTTAGAAATAAAGAACTTCCTGGATGGGTGGTAGGACAGAACATCATTAGAGCTTTAAAGGAGAATTTTTTATTACAAAAGAATCCAAGCTCTACCCTCCAAGTGGATAATCCCTTGAGGATGAATAATCCTATTGGTAAACCTGATAATCCCAAATCAGGAGTAACATGGAATGTTCCCCCTCAAGGATGGATTAAAGGAAACTTTGATGGTGCTGCCAAAGGGAACCCAGGGAATGCAGGTTGTGGTGGAGTCTTGAGAAACCATATGGGAATGGTAATTGATGATGTTGCAATCCCCATTGGTAAATCTAATTGCCACATTGTTGAAGCTACAGCTGCCCTTCAGACCCTCAAATTAGTTGTGGACTTGGGATATCCCAAATTGTGGCTTGAAGGGGACTCTTTGAATATTATAAATATTCTTAATAATAGAAATACTGTGTCTTAGACCATAGAGGATAAGGTAATGAAGATGAAAACATTATTAAATAAATTTGAAGAAGTGATTATAACCCACACCTTTCGTGAAGCCAATGGTGTTGCAGATTGGCTAGCTAATTGTGCAGTCTAGGAAGGTCAAATAGTGAGGTGGCATGAAACATTAAAAAAGAATGTGGATTTGAGGGTGCTCATTCTTCATGATGCAACCCATGCAAAGGAAGGAAAGATTGGAGAGTAATAAAAATATAATGAGTAGGAGGAGTGGCAGTGCAGGGAAAGGAAAACAATCATTAAAGAGGAAGGCCCTCAAGAGTGAGAAGCGGATCCTATAAAAGCACAAACAAAGCTGACTTTCCAATCAATTTGGTAGCAGGTGGGTTCAGTGTAAAAACAATAACAACTGGGATTCAAAGAAAATGAGTATGGCACATGAAAGGAAGGGAGAACCCCGAAAATAGGAACCCAAGAGCTGTGATGAATGGAGAGAGAAATAAGAAGTCTGGAGAATTTTTCAGAAAGGAAAAGTTGCAAGCTACATGGAAAGACTCCATGGATCAAAGCCACATATCACTACGGCTTTTTTCAAAAATTGGTCTGATGAAAGGGTCACCCTGCATGGTATCACAGTGAACTTAACAGAGGATTTTATAGCTGAGGTTACAGGGCTGCCTACAGATGGACTCAAATTTTCCAAGCAGACAAGCATTTTGAATGAGGCCTTTTGTAAGTTCCCCAAAATAGATGAAGAAGAGCAGAAGATGGTCAAGAATGGGGATTTTTATGAATTGGATCAGATTAAAGGGATATGGAGGAATGTCTTAAGCTGCATAAGGGAGTACTTCATCCTGGACAGAAGAAGCAAGCGTGTGCACAAGTTCCATTTTGTCTTCCTTAACCATTTCAGGCACAAGGTTAGTCTATCTTTTCCCTTTTATCTTCACTTCTCCTTGGTCAAAAGTTTATATGCTCATAGGAAAAAGGAAACACGCCCTATCCTACATGAAGGCCTTATTTTGCTTATCGAAGGCTACTGCAAGAATAGTGCAATGGTAAAGCACCCCAAACAGGGGAAAATTAAGGTGTCAGGGAACATAAAGAGTGAAAGTGTAAATGGGAAAGGCAAAATCAAGCTCCCTAGTCCTAAAAAGTAGAATGTAGAAGAAGATACAGAATGGGAGAGAATTGAAAACCCCAAGGAGGAAAACTTGGAAGAAGAATAAGGAACTGAAAGCTAGGATACAAACTCTAATGAGGATGAAGAATGTTCTGAGAAGAATGGAAAAGATGATGTCAACACAGAGGATGATTTTGCAAATAGAACTGTAGATACGGAGGAAAACCAGAAAGTGTTAGAGGATGAATTTGTCTAGGATGACCCTGTTGAGGACCCAACTTCAAAGAATGAAAAGGAAACTTCAGGTCAGGATGATAATCAAGATACAGATATGGAAATTCAAACTGGAATTAAAGAGCGGGAACAAAAGAGTCGAGAGGATATCTTTGAAGAAGCCAGGAACAGTCCCAATAAAAATTCTAAGGAATGGAGAGGGAAAAAATAGAATGATGAAACACATACACCTATGACTTGGGTTAATTGTAAACCAGAGGCATCATCCCAATTTGATTCTTGGACGTGTAGAGAGATTATGGATCTCAAGAGGAAAGTGGAAACTATGGAAGACACCCTAAGAGCTATTTGGAACAAAATGAACAATATGGAAAATCAGATAAGGGAGATCCCAGTCAAGCTCAAAACCTATGAAAATAACCTCTGGGAACTTATTAAGGACAATAGAATGAAAATGGAGGAAGTTACGTCCAATATTTGTGCTGCTGCTGTCAATATAGGTAAAAGAGCCAATGAGGAGACCATAGCCCTGGAGGGACCCAGGAAAAGGATGAGACAAAGTTCTAGAAAGAAGGTTACACAAAAAGGAGCTATGCTGGCGGCAACCACTGCCCAGGATACTGTTATGAAAGGAAAAGAAACTATGAAAATGATATTGGAACTGGATGAATAATCTGGTTCTTCTGGTTGGTTTAGTAACTGGTCCTATTTTTTGTTTTCTTTTTGTAATCCTTTGCCTTTGGTGATACCAGATCTCTATTTAATCTGGGTTTTGACTGGAAGTCTTTCTAGTGGTTTTAGGTCCATTAAAAACGTATTTTTGCTACTTCCTTGTAGTAGTTTTTAGGCTTTGCCTATGGTCTTGGATGATCTTTCTTTCTTTCTTTGTAACAGGGTTTTGAGGCCCCTTCAAAACCTGCTTTTACCTCAATCTAAAACATACTACACCATTATTCACACACAATCCAACACATAGTGGAGAACTAGATATGTCTAAAGATCTCTTTAAAGTATTGGATTTATATGAAGTTATCACTAATAGATGGGTATTTGAGGTTAACTTGACTTCATTTTAACACACTAAACCTTATTTTAAAATATCGCATGACCTGATCAAAGGACATAGTGTTTTATGATACACACTGATATCAAAGACCTACAAGTGAGATATAGATAGAAAATTAGTAAGGAAATAATGAAATATAATGGGTACATATGGAATTTTTAGAAAAATAATTGATATTCCATATTGTATAGAATCATCCAATTTGGACAAAAGTGTCAAAATTAGACTAAAGTATTGTCATTAGTGTCCTGAATCTAATGGTAGTGTCCAAGTTGACTGAGGGATAATTTATAGAATCTAATGAATCAATATTGATTATTAGTTTGACTCTTTACACACCTAAAATTATCATCTCCACTTATGTACTAGTAAAAAAACTAAGTGTTTTATCTTCTTCATAATTACATAATCAAATTACTATTTTATATTATACTATCTATATTTAACATATTTCCATATTTCAACACTGAAATTGAATATTATGAATATAAATTATTTAGTTGGCATGATCTTGGGAATAGTTAATGCAAATTTTATTAGTATATTTCACTTTCCCCTTAATTATTTCCAAAATAAGGTTAAACTATATGGTCTATTAATTTATTCATTGCTTATAGCAATTATTTTCATCATGCATTTTCTATACTATGTTTTTGTTTTTAGCCATGATGCCTATCATGCATATTATTACATTTTCTTGGTTTTTATGTTTACATTATATATATATATAATGCATATATGGGTGCATTATAATTATGTGTGTTATCACTAATATTTCTAACCTGACTAGGGCATATTATATTACATTAGGGGCATTATAATTGTTTGTATCTTACTTTGCATGTGGGGGAAATGTACATTTTGTGTTATACTTTATATAATTTTTTTTTTGTAATAAATAAAAAATTTACATGGCACATCCATTCAAAAATAGTTCACTGGTATAAACTATATTCGTATTTATGTGGCATATGTTTTAAGATATTAATGATTTGACTATAATATTTTCCTAACATATGGGTATTTAACATCATCTTTTGAGATAAGTGATTGAAACACATGTATTAATATGTCACCTAAAAATGGGGGAATATATATGGGAATATTTAATAAAGAAATAAAAAATGGATAAAACTTGAACAAATTTACGTACTTCTTTGATCAATAAGTGACTTGGATACTAGTGACTCCTAGAGAAGTGTTGGCTATATTTCAACACATATCAAAAGTAGAGTTATGGAAGTGATTGTTGATAAATTTAAACAAAATACCAACTAGGTTTATTCATTCCAATGCTCTCTTTTGAGTTCTAAAATTTAAAAATTAAAATATTCAAAAATTCAAAAATTAAATATCTATCATGAGCATTGACTACTTGTAATAATTGTGACTTATTTCAGTTGCATAAAAAAATTGTGTAGATGAAGGCTTAGCTTGATTGTGTGTTGAACAATACTTCATTATTCCTTAGGTACATGGCTGTTTGTGTGTATTTTAAATAATTTATTTTTTTTCAATTTTATGTACACATATATTAACTCACATTATTATGCCCATGTCAAAGTGGGGACCTTATGTTTTAGAAATTAAAATTGGTTTTAAATAGATAATAATGTTAGTCCTGATTTATTCTTACCTTACATTAATCGTGTATACACATATGGATCTTGAACACCCTTATTTCCTACATAATTTCCTTATATGGTCCTAACCTTCTCAATTTTATATTAGTCACCTAAATAATTCCTAGTTTATGCTTAACCTTCTTATTATCATAATCAAAATGTAATATGATCATCAAATCATAGAAGCTAACCCCCTTTGCCAGACTTGTCTAGGTAACATTAAATGGTAATTTTCAAAACTTAAATCATTGGTCAATCCATATATTTCTCATATTAGTGGCTTGAGAAGTTATTTAAATATTCATATATTTATTAATAAAATGCTTAACCCTATTTTCATATATATCATCTTTCAATAAAGTAATAACCTTGCATATTCTATCATTTTCTCATTGATAATAACCACCATAGATATTATACATTAGAAATAAATCATTAGTAATAGGCCCTAGCCAAGTATAAAGCAACTAATTCAAGTCAAATTTACATTGTCAAGTGTTGAATGCTAGATCATAGGTTGCATGCAATCTAAAGGAGAAACATTGAATACATACACTTAACAATGAGAAATACATGTTTTTTAAGTTTTATTTAGAGTATGGGAGATGTAGGTATAACTCAATCACTTAGTAGGGGGTGATTGGGGTAAGACTAACCCATCTATCTTTCCATTTTGTAATCCTAAACATAATGTCACAAATGGATCTAGGGTTTCAAATTGAAGTGAGATTTTTATACCATATAGGAATATGGTTTTATAATCAATTATGGTGATCCATGATAAAAAATTTAGGCACAAATAACAAGGATGATTCTATTTATTTTATATTCCGTTTTTGTCACATGCATCTAATGGTTGATGGATTTATCTAGGTAGGTCCAGACAATCAATGTTTAGAGATCAACAACTATATATCCATTTATAGTTATTTATGATACCTTCATACACTCTTAGACCATAATGATTAGTAGCAAAATAAATATCATATACATCTTATTAATTTCAATAAATAGTGAAGTTTAATTAAACATTTTATTTTAGCATTCAAATTTACTTAATTTAGACATATCTTAGATAATTTGAATATTCAAAGTTTTATGTTTGTTTAGATAATTAATAAAAAATAAGGTAAAACATATTAGAAAACACATTTATTATATTTAAAATGTCAAACCTTATGTTTTTCTTAGGGTTTCATTATTCTTTTTAGAGTTTTAGATTTATAATTTAAATATAATTTTTAGTCTTTATTTTTTATTTTCCCTCATTCACATAAATTATTCATGTATTTAATGGATATAGATAATTTTTATTTTTATATCTCAATCTAATATTGTAATCATTACATGTAAATTTCTTGAAATACATAATATTTTTAACAATTATGTAATCCCATGATTCAAATATTTGTGTAATAATTATAAATTTGAAACTATTCATGTTGAATCTTTAGCCTTCCATAATTATGATAGCTAACATCCCTTCCCTATTAAAAAGGTATATGTTATTACCTTTCAAAGAGATAAAGTGCATCCTCTTTATTGATTGTTTGAATGTTGAATCCAAAACTTCCCATGAAGAAGAGACATATTATGGAAGGTATATTTGATGACACTTATTGACAATAATTAAATTAATATATCAATATTAATCCATATTTAATTGACACATTATTACATGTAACTATATATGAAATAAAAATATATAGTAAAATATAAGGTTAACACATCTAAGGAATAACATAACTTGGGAAATGATACCTTTCAACATTTTATAGTTATTCACTCTACAATAGGTATTTAGAATAATACTACATCTACTATTATTCATGTGTCTACACACATGGTTACACATGTGATGCCCTCCCAAGTGTGAGCGAAACACAATTTTTTCATCAAATTTCACCACCTATCCATATAAAACATACATATGTATGTCCTAAATTCATTACACATTTGACATCATCATTTAGGTTTACATCAAAATCCCTCATGTATACTATTATAAATCCTTAGGCTAAGGTATTGTAGTTAGGGTAGGGTGATTCTATAAAAATACATTTAATTAATTATCATGTATTGAATCAAAATGAATTAGTATGAAATATTTAAAATTATGAATTACCTAAAATATTTTTATCTCCTAAGATTATGTTATATGATGGTAAGTTTGATGCAAATAAACACATAACAATATTTCATGTAACATGTTTAGACTATGCCTCCAATGATAAGTTACTAAATAAGATTTTTGTGAAATCTTAAGGACTATGATTTATGTGAGTTATATGATATTAATTTTGAATAAATTAATACATTTAATCCCTTATATAATTATTTTATATCACACTTTCAAATCTTGAGCAAGTATTTGATAAACTAATTGGTAATTATGTGATTTGGCACAAGACCATGATTTTTAAAATGACAAATCCTACATGGTTGGCAATAAATTAAAAGAAATGTTTAATAAAAAAACTATTTCCACTTTCCATGAGTCTATTATGTCAAAATGAGTCAAATCATTTGATGAATTATGCCTTATAATTAAGGATCCAAAAGTTAAACTCACATATATGAATAAGTTAAACTATGTGGTTAATCCTTAAACTAATTCAACATACAAATTTTTATAGTAAACTAAGTTACAAATATAAAATAAATGATACTAATATTAATTAAAAAGTAAAAATTAATGAAAATCATAGACTACCAATTAGCTTGTCATATCCACTCCACAAAGGAGGAAATTTTCATAATTACTTGAAGCTCTTCATAAGCTATTGCAAACATTACTTGAGTGCAAAATCATATCTCTCCCTCTAAAAAAATAGGTTGATATTAGTAGGCCTCTATTTAAGGGATATGTAAATAATGTATATTATGATTACCATAGATGTTAGGGCCACTCTACAAATATATTTTTATCTAAGGCATAAGATTCAATATCTCATCAATGATAACACTATTGATATTAACGATATTAGTATACCTATGAATTATTCAAGACAACAAATAAATGGGAATGAAAATTTTAAAATCATTTATGGTCCATTTCCAAATCACATGGAAATAAAAAATAAGGATAAATTTGACATTCAGATGACTTACAATACATAGCTTCATCCACTAACATATAAACACCCATTAGACGGTAATATTGGTACACTTAAAAGCATATTTGTATAATGACCTAGAATTAAATTTGATGATAGTGATATTATGGATTATGATTATAGCTATACATCATTATTTATACATTCTTACATTTATTGGTAGCCTATACATAGTGTCATGGTAGACAATATCTCATGTGAAAACATTTACACCATGACACTCCTTACTAGTACTGGATACACACAAGAGGATTTGATGGATACAACCAAGATAGTTAAAGTATTTCATGGAATGTAATGTAACACTTTAGGGAATATTTTAATACCTATTAAGGTGGGTATTATTATAGTTTATACTCCAATATTAATTTTACTAAGTATATGGGAATTTGACATGTTTTTAGGATTTTTTAAATTGATACATAAGCTCTATGTAGTACCATATTTAGTACATAGATGTGTGAAGTAGGTACATGGAAATATGGTGGTTATAGTTTTTAGGTTCCCATATGAGTATCCTATTTATCTATAGGTATTTACCTTTTTACCCCCATCACCATTTAAATCAGATATATAACCTACTCATGTTCATTTTATATAGACAACTTATTTAAAGGTAGTTTACTTTCCTAGATGACTAGTGATTTAAAGCCCAATATATAATATATTTATTCAAAACTCACAATAATAATTATCTACTCCATCAAATCCTAAACTAGAGCTACAAATATTTCAATATGTTTCATAATAAACATAAACACATATTTATATTATACAATAGATTCTACATGATACTATAATTAGTAAGGTTACTCATCATACGCATAATCCTATATTCATGATGATGATGAGGGATATATTAAAACATGATATTATCTCTCAGATTAAGATATAGATACATATGATTCCATTTGCTCATGATAGGTGACCATTCCCATGTTTAATACATGACCTACATGTGACCATATTATTAGTGGGATCACTAGTTAAAAATAACATAATCAATAAATATCAAAACCAAAACAAAATAATCATTCAAAAATACAACACACACATATGCACATACACATATGTGGGCACATGCACATGTACGCATGCATGCACACGTGCGCGTGCACACACACACACACACACACACACACACACACACACACACACACACACACACACACACACACACACACACACACACACACACACACACACACACACAAAATCAATACCTAATCATAATAGGTTTTCTAGTTACTACATTGATTTTTTTTAATTTATCACATGTTTGGTAGTTTACATATCCTTTTACATACATATGCATTTTATAGTATATATGAGTGAGTTTTTTCACATACATATTATATATAATATATTGATTTATATATACATGGAATTATTTTACCCAAAGGCCTTTAAAATAATAGGGGCATCTCCTTTCATAAGTTACATTATTATAGGTTATATTTTAATTTGAGCTTTCAATTTATTTTTTATTTGATAGTTTAAAAAAATAGGTTTTGATGGATCCCATAAACATTATAGTAACCAAAATACATACATAAAATCCCCAACAAAAAATATAAAAATAACTAGCATCCCCCTGGGCACCACCAAAATTCCACTAAAATTCAGCTAAAACCCCCAAAGCAAGCACACAACTAAAAAAAATAAGAAATATATAGAAAAGTACTAGCCATGGAAATGCCATGTTCATTCACAAATACCCCTTCTTCTTTTTTTGAATCTCTTCTTCAGTATTGAAGGAACTCTTCATGAGTTCACTCTTGAGATGATTATATTTGAAATATTTCATTCCATCATAGTCAAAGCCTATTACCTCTTTGATATCTATGATGATAATACTCAACCCCCTCATTCTAACAACACTCTCATTCTTTTGAGATACATTAATTGATTACATATGCCTTGCTATTGATTATTTTATTTATAGTGCTACATTTCATGGATATGCTATTTTATACGATATGAATTTGACATGGATTGATGGTGTAGACTAGTTTGAATTTTTATATGCTTCATTACCATTATTTCATTTCATGTACACAATTTATTGATTATGATTTGTGTGGATATTGCCTTAGTGTATGACATATTTTTATTAACTTTTTCATTACATACATATTTTTTATTTATACCTTTCCTTAGTGTATAACATTTCTTGATTATGTTATGCCATGACTCTTTCTTTGTATGGATCTTTCCTTGTTGTAGGATGTTAACTATTTGTAGTGTAACATTGATTATTCATTGCATGTGTATATTTACTTTGTGACATTAAGGGATATTGCATTTTTTTATTGTGTACATCATGGCCATGACATTTGTGTGATTATGATGGACACATCTAGGATTATATGCTGATATTTTGATGTCATGATCTATATCACACACCTTTATACTTAGGTGTGGTGACATGATATATACCATGCACCTTTTTGTGTAGGTTATTATTCACATCTTATATTTTTTATGATTACTAAAAGATTAATAATTATTATATATATCTTGACATGACATTTTTATGTTTTAGGATACATGTTTCATATATGCTTTGATGACCTATCCATAATATGATGACATATTATCCGCATGTTATCACATGCTTACATCTTTCTATACAACATGATGCATTTAAATATTTTATTTTAAAATGATCAATGAAGAGGTTACATTCCATACCTTAAAAGGGGGAATATTAGTGTTCTTTTCATAGATATTCAAGCCTCCACACATGAACAATTTATATTTTGGGATAGATTACAATATTTAGAGTGTATAGATTGGGCCATATTATTAATTTGATTCAAATTATAAGACACATATTTATATATTGAGATAGATTTGAAGGCATATGAAATGCATATGTAGACATTTTAGAGGTATATTAATGAAATTTTTTAGATATATTTTGTTTGGGAGATAATAACATATAGATTCTATGACATAATATGCATTATTCATGCACACACACTATTGTAATTTTTCTACATTCAAGGTGGTATTGAAGATAACTAAGGTAACATTTTAAATATATAATTCCTTATACAATGGTTGATTCAATTTACATATTGGACTAGTATGGGTATCCTCCCTTCTATATTGAGATTTGAGATCAATTAAATGAGTAGTGTGGTTGAGGTTATGCATTGGTCAACAACCTAATAATGCTCCATGTTTATGAGGGTTGGGAATTTATCTCCCCAACCCATGGTTTGAATAAAGGAACTTCATTTGGGGTAGAATCACCCAATGAAATTCTTTATCATGGCATAATCACCCAAATCTCCAATACTTCTGAGGGTAAAATAATTCACCTAATTACATATGTATTCCTTTCTTAATCTTTAAAATTCAAAGTGTTCAATTGATCAAATTTATTTTAGATTTCATATCATATATAGACATTCATTGATACATGTTTTATTATAGTTTTTCATGGAATAATATACACACATGGAAATTTATCCATAGAAAAAGTGTGTTTACATGATAAGGTACATAATATTTATCTTTTTATTCTAGAATTTTTAATACTAGAATAAAAATAGGGAATTTTTAGACATTAAAATTGGGTATTAGACACTTGGAAATGTTAGTATTAACATATTTCTTTTTTCTCACACAACAAACCCCATTTTCAACTAAAAATGGGGCCCCTCTTTTCTTGTATGATCTTTGTCCTTAGTTTTAGTGGTTTTCTTGTTTAAAACTTCTCTGATTGGCTATCTAATAGATGATCAATTTCAAGTGATAGGGTTCTATTTATTTGTAAAGTTTTTTTTTACGTTAAGATACTCAATCTAATCTCTGAATCTAGGGTAGTTAAAATTAGTATCCTAAATGTCTTAGACTAAAGAGTTTTAATTTTGTAAAATCACATTTTATAAGTGCTTAAAAATTCCCTTTTGGAGAAAATATGATAACTTATAAAAATTATTTGACGTATTTAGAGTCATTTGTAGTCTTTCTCTTGGAAATATAACCCATTTCTACTTTAGTTTAGTATGAATTGGATAAGTGTTTATGATTATTTCAATTTTAACTTAGTCACTTTTGAAAGAATGGGCTAAATATTTCTAAGATTATTCTAAAAAGGGGCTATTATATTCAACTAAACTAGCCTCTTTTTCGATCCATTTCTACTTCAATCTCATTTAATTTAACTAAATTTTAATTTATGTTAAAAAATTTCCTTACTTGGTTTCATAAAAATGGTCAAAGTCTATTTTAGAGTCAGCTTTGAATTCTATGAAAATGGTTTCCTTTTTGTTTAGTGTTTGCATACTTTCATTTTAAAATGAATCTAACCATTATAGTTTTAAAACTTGTCATCTATTTTTGAAATTATTTAGCCATTTTAATTTTAAATTTTCCTAACTATTGGCTTTTGAATTTAAAATTGATGACTATGCTTCTTTGTTTTATTACCCATAGGTGACTAAATTGATCCCAACACCACGTGTTGATCTCTTATATCTGTCAATGACCCCATCCCATTATCAAAAGTGTTTATACACTTATTAAAAATTATAATTTGTACTTAGAGCCATGTGGCATCTTTCTATCACTTATAAGGACTTAAATAATTCAAAAAAATTGCCCTAGAGCCTCTAACTAAGCAAGACCCTTTAGGTGAGTAGATTATTAGGATGTTTCCAAGTGGCATGATCTCAAAAATATATTTCCCTATTTAATTATATACAAATTAGGATACTTTAGATGATAATATTATTAATATTATACTAGGTGGCATGATCATGGAGACCCATTGCCCTTGGGAAGTCTGTAAAACTCTTAAATCCATTAGAGTTCTCAAGTAAGTAGGATGATTTCATGTGGTGAAATATAACTTAACCATAATCAAAGGAATAATCTTCAAATATCAAACCCTATAAAAATATCATAACAACATGGAGCAATCATGTGGCATAAACCTACTAACAAAGGACATGATGGCACTGACACTAAAAAGACATTGGTTTGAATTTGACATGATGCCTAGCTATCAAAATCATAAAAACTTGAAAATGATATGTGCATATAATTTGACATAAAATTATTATCTACAAATACATCTTAATGGTGGGGTTAATCATGAAAATTAAAATTTAAAAATAGACTAAGTGACTACATTGAATTTGGGCATGACATTCACATTTGGGAAAAGATAAAAAGGCACTAGGACAAATCCATCATGAAAAAGAGAGTTGTTTACTATAAGGATGGTATGGTAAAACTTTTAGTGATGAATCCAAGGCATTTTAAACCACTCCCAACTACACTTCATTTTAGAATTTACTCCCAAACTCATAGTAGCATGGTGACTAATGAAATTTCTCAACTACATTTTTGAATCCACATTGAATTTTTAGCTATTTCTGTAGAGGAAATGAGTTGCCTCCCTTTTGGAATTTTAAATTTTTAACCTCTTTATCTCACTTATATTTATAGTACTTTTAAATAATTTATCATGAATGATATTTTTTAGGATTAAAAGAAGTTGTTCCTAGATAACTCTTTTTGAATTATAAAAAGGACAAAGAAATAAACACTTTATTTTTATGATTCTTTATAGATTTATAGATTAGTTTTGATTTTCTAAATTTTTATGAGTTATATTATTTTTATATTGAATTTTGTAGCTATATTATTATATGGGATTTTAAATTTGTTAATAATAAAGGAAATCTTAATTTATTGAGACTATTGCGACTATGTTGACATTTTCCTATGCATATTTTATGGTGGTTGTGCCCATTTATTCTCATAGTCATTCTCATTAGAATTTTGAACTAGCTTTAGTTGAGTGTGATAGGTCTCAATAAACTAAATATTTATCTTATTGAGCTCATTCAATCAAAAATGTGATCTTTATCTTCATGGAAACAAGCCTCTTTCTCTTTACCCTTGCTCTTTTGTAGTTTTGAAAAAGTGTGTTAGCTTAGGGATTGGGCATAAAAAGCAATATTTTATTAAATGTTTATCTTGATTTCCCTTTCATGTTTTGTTTATCACCATTGTATCATTGTTTTTGGGCCCCTTTTCTCCTAAGTATAGATCTATACCAACTCAATAGACACTTCGGTGCAAGGCAATCATTCAGGATGATTGTTATTTCAATATCTTTTGCACTAGTTTGATGAATATATGAACACCTTGTGCCATATATCAAGATAATGAAAAATTATATGATTTTTTTGGCATGCACAAAGAGTGGGAGAAAATTTTGATCACAAAATGAAGGGTGAAAAGTAATGAAGGTGATGGAATGATTGAGAAAATCTCTAGCTCAACAACTGATGCATGTAACTCCACCCTAGAAGAATGTACTCTTATAGGTTATAAAAGTAAGCTCAAACTAGTATTAAATGATTCAAATTTTATATATATAATCTATATATAATTGGTTCTATAAATAGTGAAGCAACTATCATTAAACCTTGATACTATCATAGATGCCCTTGAGGCTCCACATTGTAGTACCCAAGCTCACTTGTGAGCCTCTAGGCCTTAAATAGTTTAGATAAGTTACTAATATATTTTCACCATATGAAATATACTCTATATTTGGATCATAAAGTATATGACTATTGGTTGAAGTAACACATGGTGTTCTTGGGTTAATATCTTTAGCCTTGTGATCAAAATGTGTAATGAATACTATGGTTTTAGTGTAATGAATTTAATTTGAATGATGTTGTTTGTAATTTTTGATTCATGGTTTTCATGGAATCTCTATATTTATGATGATGTTATCATATTATGTGGTAATACTCTCTAAATGTAGGAAATATCCCATGCCAAACCATGATACCTATGTTTAAAGTGCTAACCTAGTATTAATCATTAAAATATTATAGATCATGTGTTAAAATATGATCTTCAATGGTGCACTTGGGGTATAATCTAGTCAGAACATAAGGAAAACTAGTCCATGACAACCTATTTGATTGTTCTCATACCTGATATAGGAAATTTGATCCTAATTTGGCTATAATTGATTTTGACACCTTTGAAGAAGCCTTTTTAAAGGAAATTGACATGCCCAACTTTGAATAGTAGAGCATCACTTTTCTCAAGGAAATTAGTCAAGGTTTATTAAAGCGTGTGTGCCTGTATGATGCTAAATTTAAAGCTCTTCTTTCTAAGATTCCTTATGACATTTACCCTTCCCAACATGTGCAATGGTTTATCATAGGATTAATAGTATCATTTAGAAGAGTTCCCTCTATGAATACATTCACATATCCTTGAGAAGTGCTTGAATATGCACTTAGAGTCAAGGCAATCCGTATAACTAATACTAGGATCAACCCATTCATGGAAGTGCATATTTCATCCACATATGGGTAACTCTTAAAACTAAATTCTAGTTCATCACAAGATGCTCAAAGTAAATTATGGATCACCAACTATGAGATGGAAGGCCATAATAAGAATATCTACCCTCAAAGTAATGTCTACACATTGCTTCAAAGTTGTGAGGTTTGTCATGAGGTGCATGATGTTCCTTTATTGAAATACACCAATCAGATTAACATAACCATATATTATTAGTTGTGTAATACCTACACTCATACCATAATTGATTACCACATAATCAATGAGATGTGTAAAAATATAGAGAGAGGTGCATGGCAAGCAACTACAACAATTGGAAGGTAGGAAATCTAAGTAAATGAGTGCTATGGTTAGTAAAATGTAGGCCAAGAAAAATGTAGGCTATGGGATGCAAAGAGGAACCAAAGGATGAGCTAGAGGATGTAATAGAGGAAGATTCCCACCATGATCATGTTACAAGTGTGGATCGACCAAGTACTATCAGTGCGACTACCTTACACATCCAATGTGTGGGTATTGTCAAGGAAAACATAAGGTCGATGAATGCCCTAACTTGTATAAAAATTTAACCCAAGGGTATCTCAACATAGACAAAGGTGAAGGAATGATCTGATGCAAGATAAAAGCATATAAATAGACTCTGAGGGCATAATTGACCAACATTGAGAAAGTCAAGGTGCAGGTGACTAATCATAATGAGCTCACCATTTAACTACTAGTTACATTAGTACCATATTTGTGCCTTAAATATAGGGAATGAAGTCATACTGAGTACATCACATGGTTAAATCCCAAATTTGTACCTTACTTAGACACTATGCATTAGAAAGATGTATTACAATAAGCTTTGAGTGTGATTCAAAACCTACAAGGATAACTCCAACTAGTGTGAGATCTAGAGGTGCAAGTTGTTACCTCCTATAAGAAATAAGATAACTAAGAGGTTGAAGTATAAGAGATAATAGAGACATTATACCTCTTATAGATAGAAGGGATGCTACCCTTATTGAAGAATTTGCTTTTAGAACATGCCAAGTAGAATCTAATTGAAATTATTTTTCCACACATCGAAAGGGCATGAGAGGTCAAGCATACATAGAATGTAGAGTATGATCAGGATATTCTAGTAAATTCCACCATTGATGGATGCTTTGTATTCAAGGTCCTCATGGGTACATGTATCAAAGTCAATATCTTGATAAAGAATACATAGGAGAAGATGGGTAGGCTAGCCTTGAGGCCTTCCCCTCATGTGTTTTTCATGACCAACAAATCTAGGATGCAACCCATCAAAATCCTAAAAGGCACCATTATAGATATTATGGGTATGAAATTCTAAGCTGACATTGAAGTTATTAATTTGGTTGAGCAAGATAATTATTCATCACTCTTAGGTAGGCCATGGTGATACATAAATAATTCCAATATGAACTTCAAGAAGTGTTATATGACCTTTGAAAATGGCAAGGAGAGGGTCTTCATCCCCTCTCAACTGACCAAGGACCCTCTTATATAAAAATTGTTGATTTTGAGGATGAGATCAACCATATCTATAACATCATAATACAAGGCACCAAGACTATCAAACCCAATGACTAAGAAGTGCTTTCTTGGGATGATGGACAATCAACCTCAAATACTAATAATGTAGATTGTGATTGATGGGTCCAAGAAGATTATGAAACCATTGGTAAAATTTTTTGTATAGTGAGCATCGAGGTACTAGAACCTATGAAGACTGGTTGGGTCTGAATTGATTATGCTTCACAAAGAGGGGTTCCTTACAATAGGAAGAAGGGAAATAAGGTGTTTTGCCTAAGCAAAGTTAAACTCTTAGTGCTTCCATGATATGAGGGGAGAAATCTTATAGAAGAGTATGTCTGTGACATAGATTCATGTGTCTCAAAGGAAAAAAGATAGAATGGGTGTATTAGTTTATACTTTGAGAATCACTACTGCTCATTAGTGGGTAGCATAGAGGTTTAACTTGCTAGCTTGAAAAGATGTAAGAGTAGCAATATACACTAGATTTTGGAAAAGTAATGAAGATCTAGACATATCCACATACTCCAATGATTCCAAACCTATAATGCATGTCTACTTATGTGAAGAACTTGGATTGAGTGTGGTGTAAATGCCTTGAAGAACCTATAGGTGCATGCCTTATATAGAACCTTGAATATATGGGTGCAAGATTGGTATGTGGTTAAAAAAATGCTCTACAAGATAGCTAGTTGGGATGTCTTGAAGGAGAATTTTGTGCATACCTTCTCCTTTTCCTCACATAACCTGGAATTGATTGAGCCATTTCAAGCCATTCAAAGGGTAGTATTTTAGCACACTACAATCTTAGAGGAGTGACTAAAAGATATGTTTGGGGAGAAAAGATTATCACTCCTAACTTTATTTTAGAAGAAATATCTCAATAGTGACTCGACTGATGAAGATAGAGATGTTTGGAAAGTGCAAAATTGGACATCCTTGATAAAAAAGAAGAAAATCATGTGCCAAGTGGATGATAGTTCCCCTGATGAGGAAGACCCTACTCATCTCCACATCAAAACAAGTAAGGGGAGTAGGCAAGTTAATGGCACACATCAAGAGAGAAATTATCCCTACTATGCATTGCTTAAGACCACCCAAGTTGATATAAATTTAGAAGGAGAACCAAAGGTGGCTACTTTAGGTGTATATTGGTTTGATATGGAGGTGACATGAATTTTGGATCTCTTGAAAGAGTTTCAAGATTTGTTTCCATATAATTAACTAGACATGAATATCACCAACCCATCCCTTGGAAAAAATATTATAAATTTGGTGGATGGCATATGAAATATCAAAAATCACCCCTATAAAATGAATCCAAATATTCACACGAAGGTTAAAAAGGAGATTGATGGTATGTTGGCCATAGGAGTGATCTAACTAGTGCAAGAGTTAGAATGGGTGATCCCAATGGTGATTAGCATTAAAAAGGATGGGTGTTTCTATATTTTCATATATTATAAATTTTTAAATCTTGATTATTTTATTGACCCCTTCTTTACTCCATTCACTAACAAATTCTTGGATGGAGTAGTAGGCTATGCAATCTATGCTTTCACTGATGGTTTCTATGGATACCATCAAGTCCAAATTGAAGAAGAGGAAAATCCTAAAACAACCTTTGTGATACAATTTATTTATTTTTCATATAATGTGATTCTATTTGGGATAAATAATGTGTCATCCATATTCTCTAGAGTTCTCATCATCACATTCAAGGATTTTATTCATAAGTTCCTCTAGGTGTACCTTGATGATTGGACTATGTATGGGCTCATAAGATACTATTATCATAATTTACAACTCATGTTTGAAAGATTATAATAGTTATATATATCCTTGAACCATAATAAGTACATATTTTCCACATCTTTTGGCACATTACTACAGTATATATCATTTGAAAAGATGGTCTACTTGTTGATCTCATGAAGATTGCCTTTATCATTTAGCTCTAGAATCCTATAAAACAAAGAGATGTTCACACCTTTCTTGGTCATTGTGGCTATTATATAAATTTTATAAGGAGATATTCAAGTATCACAAAGCTATTAGAGGAGTTTTTATGCAAGGATGGCCCATTCTATTGGGTTAAAACACAAGAGGATACCTTTGAAATTTTGAAGCTCAAGTTGGCTAGTGTGTTTATCCTTCAATTTCCCAACTGGACAACTCCATTCCACATCCATGTAAATGAATCAAACTCTATAATTGGTTTTTTTATCACATAACTTGGTGAAGGTAAGATGGATCATCCTATCTCCTTTGTAAGTTACAAATTGACCCTGCTAGATAAAAATTACACAACTACTAAGCATGAGGTACTGACCATGGTCTATTCCTTCTATAAATATAGGCAATACTTATTAGTGACCTCATTAATATTTTTTAATGAGAATGAGGCACTTAAATTCCTTGTGAATAACATCATTCCATATGGGTGCATTTATAGATGGATAAATTATATTTCAAGAATTACAATTCTTAGTTGTAGTGAGACTTAAGAAGCAGAACTTAGGACCAGAGGATTTATCCTACATTGAATCTATAAATGTGGAATCACCCACTTAATATGGCATGATATATGTGTAAATATATAGGGTCTATCACATCCTTAAATACATGGCTGAAATAGCCACCTTTATAATGTCTAGGTTTCTACCCCAGACCATGACAACCAAAGAGAAAAAGTAAATCACCATTTATGCCACCCCCTTTCATATCATTAGTGGTGAGCTATATGAATTAATTAAAGATGAATTACTATTCTAATGTGTTTTATAAAACAAAATATCTTCATTCAACATGTGGTACATGGGGGAATCAAAGGAGGTCAATGCTCTAGAGATGCAATAGCATGCAAAGTGTTGAAATCAGGCTTGTGGTCGCTAAGCTTATTACAAGATCAAAGGATTTCACTAAGGCATGTGATATATTATAGTTCATAGGGGAACCAAATTGATGGGATGAGATTAATCTCATCCCCATTCTTCGTAAGCACCATTGAAAAAATGGACCATTGATTTTATTGGGCCGATCACTCCCACCACAATGTGCATAGGTGTAAGGTATATTTTGATAGCCAATGACTATTTAACCACGTGGGAAAAGGTAGTGGCTACTAAAAATAGAATTTTTTCCACTACCACATTTATTATGAGATAACATCATAAGTCACTATAGGTGAGGACTTAGTTTAACTAGTGATAGAGTAACACACTTCATCAATGACACTATGGAAATCTTTTTAGCCGAGTATATGGTGGTACACCACAAGACCACCCCATATCATGCCTAATAAAATTTCATAGCTAAATAATTCATTAAAATATTGGGGATGTGCCTCACGAAAACATGTGATGTTGGTCATAAAGTTTGGGATGATTGAGTGTCAGTGGTATTATGGGCATACTACATAACCTACAAGCACCTAAACAAAGCCACACCATTATAATTAGTGTTTGGATCTAAGTAAATTATATCAATGGATCTCTTGGTACCCTCATTTCACATTGCATGAATTGGTCACCTAGATGACCAAGCTTCATTAAGTGCAAGGCTGGAGGACTTGCATTTGTTGGATGAGATGCAGGCCCAAGCAATATGCAGCCAATAGATTGAGAAGGTGTGCTATAAGTTATGGCATGATAGGCATATTAAGTTTAAAATACTGATTGAAGGATCATTGGTATTTATTTATGACTCCAAGTACTTAAGACACCTGGGAAGACTATAGATAAGGTGGATGGGCCCATATATCATCTACAGTATGTTAGAAATTGGTGCATGCAAGGTGTGCACATTGTTAGGTGAAATTATCCCTAGGCATTTCAATGGAAATAGATTGAATCCATATAGGAAATAAGAAGGCACTTGAACCATCAAACATTAACTTCCTGGTCACAAGCTGGCTATGTTGTGCTAACCTAAATGATGTTTGGTGGAAGCCAAACAATTACATTTTATGATTATTATTTTTTTGGAGTGAACAAGTGGTGCTTTCAATCCCATAATAAAAATATTCTAGTGATTTTATGCATAACTCCAGTCATGTGAGTCAAGCACAGATGCTTTTTAAAACACTTAAGGCTAAACACCTAAGTTTTTGGGTACATGGAATTCACAAGACTTTGAACATATGAGCACTAAGGTAGAAAGAGAGATATAAAGGGTGCTTGTTCACATAAGATGAAAGAAAGGAATACAATATTCAATAAACAAGAGGTACAAAGAAGATGCACACTATGATCATGTGTAAAAGATAAAAAGTCGAGAGTGAAGTGCTAGAGGGCTAGTGCAAGGGACTTGTATGGGGTAGGAAAGGCCAAGAAAAGAGATGAAAGTGCACAAAAATTGACCAAGATAGGAAAGTGCACATGAAATTAAATCACTTTAGTAAAATAAGATGGAACCATTGAGATTGAATCATTTGCATGTGAGGTGCTACTCCTAGGTTTCCATAAGGAAAATTAAGGTCATGACAACTGAATAAAGTGTAGGAGAAATATCATCAAGACACACTGGCATCCACCTAAAATGAGGTGAGAAGTGACTATTTGAACTACACATCATTTCATAAAAAATTCCATTAGGAAGAGTTATTGAGGTAATGGTGGAGGCACAAAGATCTACATTAAATTTGTAGGTGGTAATGGATTTTCTTGGATTTCATGGGATTTAGTGAATTCAAAGAAATCAAGGAGCTGTCACACCATTAATCACCTACAATAAAGAATGTAGTGTAATTAAAGGTATAAAATAGTAAAGGTATGACTGGTTTAGGTTACAAACCTCAAGATAATTTTCACCCAACAATGCAAACCAATGAACTAGAGCCAAATCAAATAACTACTACTAGATTGAACCCTTAAGCATCCATAGATGCCAAAAGTGAATGATTTAATAGAGAGAAGAATTGTATTTTCTTTGAGATTAGTAAAGAGAAGTATGGGGCATGAATTTTGAAAGAACGAGGTAGCAAAATATTGGAGTGACACTGAGGCTACATTAACAACAAGAAAAGATCAAGAGATGAAATCATAATCATAGATCTTGAAACTATGAGGGGTAACAAAAATAATTATAGGCTTTGACAAAGTAAATATACTATGATTCAATACTAGTTGATTCAAAATGGGGAAGAATTACATGAGTTCTAACCCACCACAAGCATAAAAGGATCCCAAGAGGGTGAAAATGATAGAAGAAATGGTTATAGTAAATAAGATAGCATAGCCAGTAGAGGGAGTTAGCATCACCGAGGTTGATCCAAAGGTGCTTGAAAAAATGTCCTACTAGGAGATATAGTTTCTTAAAGAGGTACTGGTAGGAGAGATCTACGCATCATTCATGCATACCTTCTAGTTCAAAAAATACAACCTTTTCATTTTAAGTAATGTATAAAATCTAGTGCAAGATAGGGTGGTTAATATAGGGGCTAAGACTAAATCAGGCACAAATTTATTTGATGCATCTATTTGAGACAAACTTGCAACCACAAATGTTACTCAACTCTATGATTTGTCATATTTTAGGAAGCTAGAGAAACTTGTAAAATTCCTCCTCTCATGTATCCATAGAGATCACATCTATTTTTTAGGGAGGCATATGTGGATATTAGTGTACATAATAGACAAAATTATTGGGTTCCCAAACTCTAGTATAAACATCCACCAGATGATGGTAGATGATGCTAAAGTTGAAAGGGTCAGGAAAATCTTGGGCTACTACAAGGGAGGTTTTGTATTCCAAGTCAAAGACATCAAGGAACCTATAATGAGGCTAGATTCATGCCTCATGAGTTTAAAACATTGCCCTGGTGGTCAATGGATAGACATCACCAAGGGCTACTTGTGTATTTCCTATTACATGGCATAGGGGCTAAATTTAATATATCAAATTTCATTATAGAGGAGATGCTGAAGAATGTGATTGAGTTTCATATAGAATGAGAGACATTCAATTGGGCATCTATATCAATTCTAATTTTTATAAAAGAGATCAGTGTGTTCAATGGTGATGAAGATAATCTTTGGGTCTTCTTAGTGTACCAAGACTTCTTGGTGTATAAATATCAAAACTTCATCTATCCCCCCTCACTTTCTTCTCTAAATACAAGACCAAAGTAATGGGGTGGTGTGCCCAAAGGGAGGAATGGTGCATCCTAGAGGATCTCCCTTAAAATATGTTTGGAAAAATAACCTTCA
This sequence comes from Torreya grandis, assembly GCA_037957365.1. NCBI lineage: Eukaryota > Viridiplantae > Streptophyta > Pinopsida > Cupressales > Taxaceae > Torreya > Torreya grandis. Next base: position 242,663 of record JARHVA010002566.1, read on the forward strand.
CTATTATGAATCACTTCTATGTAGTGTGCCTAACACTCACATATGGAAATCGGTCTGGCTAGATAAATATCCCCTATGCATTTTCATATAGATATTTTATAGATACACTCAGAATAATTCCTAATGCATAATTTCTAGACATCCTAATAAAAACTATGGATTTGGAATGAAGAAGGTTACAACACTATTATGTGCACCTAGGAGGGAAAGTGACTATGTGTGAGGAGGATAACTTAGATTAAACCAACATCCATCCCCTCCAAAGGTAATTCATACTCAGACATAGCCACATGTTATACTATGTGATGAATCCAAGAAAGAAGGGCATGAGAATTGAGAAGGATGATGACCTCCCCATCTGGATCAATGATGAATGGAAGATGGTGTTGGTAGTGCATAAGTCTTCCCAAAATAAAAAGGTGGATATAATTGAGGAGATGTAGGAGTGCATTATATTGAATATCACCTATAATAATGAGGCCACTCCCTCTACACCAAAAAAGAAGAAACACATGGCCTTCACTCTAGGGATTGTTTCACCCAAGCCAAGGGAGAAGAAAAAGAAGTCAAAGTGGATATTTTCAATGCCCATAATAAATTTCGTGGAGATGGGGAATAAGATGCATGTGAGGAATTAGAAGCACAAGAGGCATATGAAGAGATGGAGGAGGAATAAGGAGGGATGAAATTTTACATCATCTAAGAAGAAGTAGAAGAAACACCCAATACTAAATCATTACAAGAGGCCCTCCAAGGTGACAATACCACAATGCTTATAAAGATAGAAAAACTACCTAGTGTCCCATAAAAAGAGTCTTCCGCACAACCTCATGAACCTAAGGAGGAAAATGGAATCTAGTGGAATAAAATTTGCCTTAGCAAAGAACATATAGAGAAGGTGTTAGAGATAGAGTAAAAAAGACTAGCCATGAAGGCATCCAATATGACCCAGGAAGAGATTGATAATTTTGAGATTGAGGAAATAAGGGATGAAAAGGAAAAGACCACTATAATAACAAAGAGGAGGAAGGTAGAGAAAAATAAGGGCTAGGAAGAAAGGGCTAAGAAAGAAAAATAAGAGAAGGTTTTTGCAAGTGTAGAACCAATAAAGAAGAAATCACCAAAGGTGCCTAGTTCCCCGATTAGCATAGTATAAGAAGATGCACCATAGGTGTACCCAAGTAGTGAAAGGCTGTCCAGAAATAAGGAAGGTGATACTAGAACCTTGAAAGAGAAAATATAGAGTGTAGAGAAAACCCAACATAAATAGGAGGGTAAAGCTGGCACCAAGGTAGAAGAAGAAACAAACCAAGGGGATAAGTTTGAGGAAGAACCCCTATTAGAACAAGAGTAAGTAAACTAAGAAGAAAGTGTTGAAGAGAGTGATAGAATCAAGGAAGAGGAACAAGAAAAAATATATCTAGCCATCACTAAAGAAGAGGTCATCAAGCCAAACTTGAGAGAAAAATAGTTGAAGGGGTGGATTGATGAATATTATTACATGTTTGAATACATACTCCCCTAAGCTTTCACAATAAGGTTACACCAATAAATATCATTTGCCTTTGACATTTATATGTATGTTCCTCATTTTGAGGTGTAGAAAAAGGATTTACTAGGTGTAAATAAACTGAAAGAGGGAAGGATTTCATTCTCATAAACTCCTACATAATGAACCTAGTTAGGTAAGTGAACACACTCATCAAAATGGCCTCCTAATTAGTGTGAAAGAACATCATCAATGATATTAGGGCTTCAAAGTGGAAAAATATCATGTTGGAAGTGGAAGAGGAAATAAAGGCCATAAATTTCAAAATGCAACAATTGGATGAGCATGTAGAGGAAGCTGAGCCATCCCTCTTGGTTGGTGTTGATACTTTGAATCTCTTAGAGGTTGACAAGGTTTGTGTGCTAGTGGATAAGACTCTCCCAAGATTGAAAGAAATAATAGCACAATAATAAGGTGAATACCCTTGTGCCATCCTATAGAAGAAGCTAATAGACAATCTCAAAGAGGTGGAAGACCTCTTCACATAACTAGAAGAATATGTAGAGATAGATGATGCTACATTCATGAATTTCTCCAACCAAGCATTAGTCATTGACATGCACCTCAAGTAGCAAAAGGGGGAGAGGGAAGAGTTGATGTCCAAGGCATAAACTATTAGTAGGAATGAAAACATAAAGATTATGGTAAATGTTAATACCCAGAGCACCCAAATCAAGAACCAAGAGTAGAACCTAGAATAACTCTTCCATGCATTATAAACAAAGGTCAAAAATCAAGGGGAAACCTTTTATGGATGAGTGGTGAGGGTAAAGGAAAGGTTAGAGGCATTCAAAAAAGACTTAAATAAAATTTATGTACTCATGCTTAGCACCACCTCAATAGATATTGACAACACCATTGAATAAATGAATTGCTTTGAGGACTTTAACACTGAACTAAAGGAGAGCATTATATATTTATGAATGTCAAGAGTGTTGAAATACTAGTTTGAGGATGGACTAGAAATTTTGTATAGGGTAATGTTGGGCCCCTTTTTACCTAAGTTTGGATCCATGCCAAATTGGTGGACACTTTAGTGTGAGGTAATCATTCAGGATGATTTCTATTTTGATATCTTTTATGCTATCTAGATGAATCAATGCATACCTTGTGCCAATTGGTAAGTGGCTAACAAATTATATGATGTTACAAGAATCTTCAAAGATTGGAAGCACATGGTGATCACAATGTAAAGGACACAAATTAGTGGATCTCAAAAACATTAATGTACAACACCCTAGAAGAAGGTACTCCTATAGGTTATAAAATCAAGCTCAAACTAGTATGAAATGATGCTACTTTGAGATAGTGAAGCTCTATAGAATTAGTTCTAAAAATAGTGAAGTGACTACCATTAAACCTTGATATTAGAATGGATGCCATTGAGGATCCACATTTTAGTTCCCAAGCTCACATGTGAGCCTCTAGGCCTTTAATAGTTTAGATAAGGTATTACTCTATTTTTTCCATATGAATTGTACTCTATATTTGGATCATTAAGTACATGAATATTGGTTGAATTAATACATGGTCTTCCTAGATTAATGTCTTTATCCATGTGATCAAAATGTACAATGAATACTATCGTTTTAATTTTATTAATTTAATTTTAATGATTTTTTTTGTAAGCTTTAATTCATGGTGTTCATGGTGTCTCTATAATTATGATGATGTTAACATATTATGTGGTAATACTCTTTAAATGTAGGAAATATATCATGCCAAGCAATGATACCTTTGATTAAATCACTAACCTGGCATTAATCATTAAACCAAGATATTCCATTGAACCCTCTATGTGTTTTAAGGATGCTAATCATGATGAAACATAAGATTGCACCCATAATAATATAGAGTAACCTAATATAGGCTTGCACCCATATGACTAGAAAGAGCTACCTAATTAGGCTTTACACCTATAGACCCTCAGTCTAGCCTAGAATTACTTGCATTAATGAAATTTAAAATGTTATTATTACAAATGACCAAGCCCCTTGAATAAAGAGTTGCACCATGGCATGACTAGCCCAACACAACCCTTGGTTATTTATTTGTTGTGCTTTGGGTGAGCACATAAGGCTCGTGCCTTATGTGAATTGATGTCAATGTAGTTGAGTGATAAATTATGAGTGACATGGGTTTATTACATATTTGTGCTTAATTTTAATAAGTTTATAACTTACTTAGATAGCCAAATAAGTGTCTGATAGATTAAATGACTTAGACAGCCAATTGACCCTTTTCTATGAATTTTTTTGTATCTATGAATATGGAAAACTAGTAAATGAATCAACTATGATTTTTTATATGCAAGTCTAAGAAATCCTAATTTCTATCCAAGGTCAAACTGTAAAAGTATTATCAAGAAAGTATACAAACTCCTAATGAATGTCATAATCCAAGCAACATGCACATTAATTCATGAAATAGGCCCCATAAAAGGAGTAGTCCACATCATCTAACTTAGTGAATACCAATAGACCAAGACCTGGTAAATATAGACCTCGAGGAAGCATTTTCCTCATGGTATCTTATTCCTTTTAGGAGAGCGAGAGCCTAAGAAACCCTAGCTATTATTGTAAGTGTCAAAACACCAATCAATATCTTTGACATTAGGAGGGTGTGTGAACCATGATTTGAGTTTATATCCAAAATTTAAATGAATAAAATTTTGAAACTTTTAATTTTACTTAGGGTAAGTATCTCTTAATCTAGAAAATAGGAGGATAAACACTTGATCGAATTCTAATGGAGACATATTTTAGATCTTTGTACTTACTAGTCATAAAATACCAAAATAAAGAGATAACAAATGAAAATAAAATGATAAGCCCATTTAGTCAACTGGTAATTTACCTATAGCTTCAAGCCCCCTTTTGGTTATGCCATTTGTGCTTCCCCAACATATACCAATGGCCAATTCCATGGCCTAGCCTAGGTAACAAGGTTATTTTCCTATGTCTTTCCTAGGCATAGATCATTATCTACCCAAAAATCCAAATAATTTTTTTCCCAAATTCATAGTTAGAGGTGTCAAAACAATAGAGGAATATATTCAAGCCTTTAAGGATACACTAATCAGAACACAAGTTCAACATAAGGATGTTTCCCTTATATTATTCCCATATTACTTCAAATGAACCATGTATGCTTGGTACCTAGGGATCCCCCATGGGTATATTACCTATTAGGATGGCCTAAAAACTATCTTTGTGAAATTTTTTAGGTTTCCCATTAACCCTAACATTCTATATCATCATTTTATAGTTAATAAAAGAGATCTAAACAAACATATGAGCATGTTCAATGTTTGATTCAATAAGCTAAATCAGAAGCTAAAAGACCCATAAATCATACAAAGGGTCCAACCATCCAAACTTACTTGAGGGCTTTAGATTCTTTGATGTCAATGTTCCCTCAAATAATCCTAACTACACTTACTTCTCTATGATTGGATTATAACAAGGTTGTGAACATAGAACACCATATGGGACCCTAAGGACATAACACATGTGCTTTACGATCATTAGGATAACCAAGGTCATATAATTAGATCCCTCTATTCAATGAAGACCTTATATATAATACCCCACTCATGAAGCCCATCCCAAGTGCTATATATGATAACCCTATCCCAGTGTATGCTCCAACTTTGCTAAACAAGGTACCTAGTGGTATTCCCTAAATGCCTCCCAATCATGTAGTGCCCCAAGTGAATAATCAATATTTAGTCCTAATGGTATACAATAACATTGGTACCACACTAAGCATTAGTGGGATATACTATATCTAGTATCACTCAACATATAGTTCCATCATATTTGAATCCTCAAATATTTTTTAACAATGCATAAAACCATGTTCTTATTTCTCCACTTGAATTATTGAATGTAGGTGTACTTGTGACAAGCTTACAACCTCAATAAATGATCCAACTTAGCAATAGTATAGACTTATAAGTAGACAACTTAAAATAAATAGTTTAAAGGTTATCTAGTGATGTGGTCAATCTATAAAGGCATGGACCTAATAACATAAATTAGAATGCAAATAAACCACCCTAGGGTATAAATTTCAATTTACATAGGCCTAATAGATAATATAATAGTTAAATTAAAATTAAAATGTTTGTAGTCCTCTGGATAGTGATAATTAGAATAATAACACTTCACATTCTATTAATTTCATGGACTTAGATTTAAACATGTGGTTTAGAGTGCATACCATAATTGAACATGTAGAAACCAATTGTGTTGACTTTATAGCTACCTTAAATAGGTTCCATAAGGAGATGGATAACATGGAGATTATGACCACCCCTAATGAAATTCAAAACCAATATGGAGGGAAACTAAACATGGATTTAGTATTTAAAACTTATGAATTTCCATTTTTGAACCCAAAGGCAATATGGATTAAGTTCATGTATTTAGGTATTTCTAAAGAGGAAAAAATTACTAGTTAGGGATTAAATCAACCAACCCATTGACTACCTCTACTCCTGTTAACACTACTCAGGTCCTAGATAATGAAAATTTGAGTAATAATCCTTGTACACATAATAACCTCCCACTTCTTATCAACCCAAGAATTATTTTGCATATACACTAGATGACAAACAATAAGAAAATTTCAAACTTAGCTATGATATTGTTGAAGATCTCAAATAGACTAAAGGTAATATAACTATGTTTGGCCTAATTAAGATTTACAATCAATGAGAATTTATGCTTAAATAATTTAATGATAATAAGGGAAAAGAATATAATAAAACTTTTGATGCTCATGTTTCTCTATATAAATAAAAATTAGAGACTCCACCTTTTATCCTAATATTTGGGATTTTGGACAAAAGCTTACACAATTGTTTAGTTGATTTAGGTGCCTTTGAGAAAATTATGCCTTATGATATTTGAAAACATTTGGGCATTGCACATTTAAATTCAAATTAAAAGGTTGTCTAATTGGAAAAGATAAAGGTGAAATTAATCAGGCAATTGAATCATATACACATGCAATTGGCATTAGATTTAAGAATTTAATAAGTCATTGATATCAAAGTGGTGGATATCCTAGATTATTATGTCATGTTATGGAGTTGAGACTAGTTGATAACATTTAATGGTTATATCGTAACTAAATTTAGCCATATATGGCTATTGTGTCATGGTCTACCTAACTAGATCATACTTAAGTAAGAACTATACATCTCATGCATGATCATTGAGTATAACCAAATAAATAATATCATCTATGAAGAATTAAAAATAGGAGTTTACTCACTTGATAAATAAGAAAGAATCCATAACAACCTCTATATTAGCATGCTTAGTGTACAACATAATCTAGAATTAAAAGAATTAGACTAATTATATGAATAAGACTTATACTATGCCTAAGAGATGGTCCTTTTAGAATGCATGCCTAACATGTGAGAATTAGGAATTTGATGAATTAAGTTAGAATGAATATTTTATGCTCTTAACAAGATGAAGCAACTATTATGGATAATTCTATACTTAATCCTCCCATAAAAGAGTTATCCACAACATTTTTATTAGCTAAAAGACCTTTAGTAATTGAAGGATAGAGTACTATTCAATCATGAATGAGAAATTACACAAAGAGATTAGCACTACAATAACACTTGCCTTGTAAAGGCCATCAATACACATTAAAATCTGATCTATGGAAATTAAAATTTAATGGATCCAAATCCAAGAGTGGTTGCAGTACTAGGGTAGAATTAATATATCCAAGAGGTAAATATTATCTAGATTCATACCACCTACAATTTTATTATACCAATAATGTATTTGAGTATGAAGCATCAGTTCATGGACTCTAGTTCACCCTTAGAAGGAAATTTAAAAACATCAGGGTGTTGGGATATTCTATATTAGTGATTAAACAAGTGAGTAACTAGTATTCATGCAATGAAAAATTCTTGGTTAGGTACCGCATCTATGTTTGGAGCTTAAAAAAATATTTTGATGCTTTTGGCATTTAGAATGTAACCAGATAAAATAACTATATAGTTGATGTAATAATTACTACTATAATCACTTTGGAACCCATTGCAAATTCAAACATGAGAATCTTTTCAATAAAGTTGATCTCTACCCCTTTAATCCTAAATAATATTAACAATTTCCAAGTCTTCAATGATGACCAAAACATATTATACTTACAAAAAAATAACTGAACAAACAAGATCCTCTATGAAGAATAAAAAATAAGAGTTTATTCACTTGATAAATAAGAATGAACCCATAGCAACCTTTGTATTAACATTATTAGTGTGAAACATAGTTTAGAATTAGAATAATTATACTATCTAGATGAATAAGACATATAATATGCCTAAGAGATGGTATCATTTTATAATTCATCCTTAACATATGAGAATTCAAAATCTAATGACTTAAGCTAGAATGAATATTTTTTATGATCTTCACAAGATGAAGCAACCACTATGGATAAATCTATTCTTAATCCTCCCATAGAAGAGTTATCCACAACATATTTATTAGCTAAAATACCTTTAGTAACTGAAGGACAAATTATTTTTAAATCATGAATGAGTAATTACACCAAGAGATTAACATTAAAAAAAACACTTCCCTTGTAAAGGCCATCAATATGCACATCAAAATATGATTTGTGGACCTTAAAGTTTGATTTCTCTAAGAGTGGTTGTGGTACTAGGGTAGAATTAATATATCCAAGATGGAAATCTTATATGGAAGCATACCACCTACAATTCACTTATACCAATAATGTGGTTGAGTATGAGGCACTAGTCCATGGTCTCTACTTCACCCTTGAAAGGAAATTGAAAAACATCAAGGTGTTAGGAGATTCTAAATTAGTGGTTAGACAAGTGAGGAACTATTATTCATACAATGACAAATGATTTTATATGTATCACATCTATGTATGGAACCTAACAAAATAATTTGATGTTTTTGGCATTTAAAATCTACCCAAACAAAATAACTATATAGATGATGTAATAACTACTACTATAATCACTTTGAATCCCATTACTAATTCAAAGATGAGAATATTCTTAATATATCTAATCTCTTCCCCTTTAGTTCAAAATAATATTAATAATTTCAAACTGATGACCAACACATATTATACTTCATCACCAATACAAAAGTATTTGTTTATCAAACTATAGATGAAGATGGTTAAGAGTACTTCAAACTTGATGAAGATGGGATAATAAATTTGAAGACCAAAAACATATCCAAGGGAATGGTCTCAGTTGAGAGGATATTTGGCATAGATCACTAGAGGTAAAAAAATTAATCAACCCCTATTAATGGCATGAAACATGAGTGGTTTAATATGGGTAATGTAAATGACATGAAAAGTGTGCTTCTAGACACCATTTGTATACACATAATATTTTAAAAATTTATCAATTATTAATGAATTATCTCTTGTAAGAACCAATAAAGTCTCAATATATATGAGTGCTTGCATTAAAGGGTGCATCAAAAAAGGGGTGGGTAGACCACTGGTGCTTTGTAGGATTATTATCCCCTATACCACCACTTTCTTTCTACAGAACTTTATACTATGCACTTCTCTAAGCCTTGACTCCTCTCTTACACATTCCTCCAAGAAATTCACCACCTTAATTAGCCACTTAATAATCCTAAAACCCTTTTTTGACATTTTTTGTACACTGTCAACCTAGTCTAACCTTGTATTTAATTTTTTTAAAGCATGTTATGGGTCTAGGTCAGCCTTGGTTGACCTAGACTAAGACCTAACTTAATTTTATCAAATAATGATATATAGTTGAATTGGGCTAAACCTATTATATATTATTTTAGAAAGGTTTTGGTTTCTATTTAGATATATATACACATCAATTTACATCATTTAGAGAGGAAGAGAAAAATAAAAATATATATTATGCATTTACTTATCCACCATTATACTTGAGGTTATGTTTTCAATACTTTATATGGAGATATGAATATTGTCTTGTAGATAAGTCTTTTGGATAGATAGAGAAGTTATGTAGTTGAATTATCCTTATTATCCTTACATACCACAACAGCCTCTTGTGAATCAACTTGGCCAAGGGAGATATTGAGGCTCGGGGGGTTCATATTCAAAGGTAAGTATTCCTAACTTTATTAATACTTTGTAAGAGTAGATAGATTTTCATTTGTACTTCTCCCCCATGAATTAGGATTTCCTATACATTGATGTGAGTATATATATTATATGAATGTTTAATTTTTATGTTTATTACACCCAATTTGGGACACAAGCTTTGGTGAGAATTAGATTATATTTTACTTTGATTTGCCTTTACTTAGTGAATATGAAAACATACGACATAGCTAGGGTTATTACATGGTGTTGATTTATTAGAGGCCTTGAAACCCTCTCTATTAATGTTATTGTGGTAAAATATCCCTTGATTAGGTCTAGTAGATCCATCTTGGTCATGACCCTAAATATATAATATATCAACAAATGAAAGTATAAGTAGGATTTATATTCTTTGAGCTAGGATTGATTAATGGGTCAGTTACATTTTACTTTGAATACATTCTAGTGAATCTATATGAATAAAATCCTTGTAGGTTTTATTTCATACATTCATTTTATCATCATATTATATATTTTAATTTTTAAAGTATTGTATCAAACTTATCAGTATAGTTCTAACAATATGTATGTAGGTTTAACACACAGTCACCCCAAAATGACTCTATTATATTTATGCAAGTCTTTCTCCAAATGTAAGTGACTAGATTGATCAACTTGGCAAAATATTCTTCATTAGTTACATGATTACATACATAGTCAAGCCAGTCAAATTTGTTCATAATTATTTTTTAGTGTATAGGTTTTAGATTAAGGTAAAAATAGGGTTTGAAGGGGCCCCAAAACCCTTTAACAGGAACAAAAAAGATAAAGCATTACCATGCTATAGAAAAATCCATCCTTAAACCTACTAAAAATTAGCAACAAAAACAAGCTATACAAAGATAACCTCAAAAAACCATTAAACAATCAACCCCCTAATATCCTGCCAGATGTTCTAATATCTATTTTTAGGGGTGAAATCCAGAATAGTTGCCTATCTACCATCAGCAATATTCTGCATACTTTCTAGCTCTCTAGTTTTCCTTATGGGTTTTCTTCCAGGTTTGTCAGGAGAGCCAATATCTAGTTTCACCTTACAATGCTGTTCATCTCTTTTTTCGAGTTTATCTCAAGCAGAAACAAGCTATTTCGCCTTTGTTTTTTGGTTTTTTTTACTGCTTGTTTCTACTCCCTTAGTATTCATGTTTTTTCCACCCCTTTTTCTTTAGTTCTCTTGAAGATCCTCCAAAGGGATATCATTATCAACTTGAATCTCCCTCGACTGAGAAAGGAGAATATCTCCCTCTTCTAAATTATTTACATCTTCAGCCAGGATTTCTCCTTCTTCTAGTACACTTTTGTCAGTAGCATCTCCCCATCTCTCCTCTATCCTTTGATATCAAATGATTTGTCTTGATAAATCCATCAAATCTTCTATTCTTTGTTCAGGAATTTTGATATCTGTTTGCAGTCCATCTCCTTCTTTTTCTGAATTTTCTTTCTCAATAGAAAACTCTTTATACGCCTCAACTTGTCAATCTTTGGGTTCTTCACAAAGAGGCTCTTTATCCACCTCTTCATCTAAATCTTTAGGATCTTCACTATTCTTTTGTTCTTGTCTATGATCTTCCTTTAGTTTCCATTCTTTCTTATGCTGAATTTTTCTCCCATCCAAAACACCACTCATAAGATTTTTGATTTTAGACGGATAGTTTTTAACGAAGTGCCCCTGTTTCCTACAAGCATAGCAAGAATTAGGCAAATCTTCAAAAAAAATCCCTTGAGTTTTTTTTCCTAGCTTGGATATTATATCCACTTTTTCTAGAATGTGATTCAAATCTGCCACTTTGACATAAAGTCTGGCACTTTGAAGTTTGGATCTGGAAGTCGTAGCTTTATCCACTGCCACAAGTTCACCAAAAGAACTGGCAATACCTTTAAAGATTTCCTCATGCCAAAACTCTAAAGGGAGTCTAGGAAGTCTAATCCAAATGGGAGTGGTTAAAAAAAAAGAATTTGATAGATCCGTGTTGGGCTCCCATTTTTTGATAGTAAGAGAACATTTACCAAAAGACCACGGTCCTCCACCTAGAACCATATTCATATCTTCCTTACAATTAAAAATAAATGAGAAGAAACCATTCATCATTGGTGCTATTTCTATCTCTCCTCTAATTACCCATTTCCTTTTAACCATTTTTTTAAGAGATTCCAGATCTGGTCTTGCTCCTAAAAGTTTACCCACAAGGGTGAAATCCATGGAAGACATAGAAAAATCTATTAAAGGGTCTGGAATGAAAACTTGAAACTCACCTTTCTCCTAGCAAGATTTAGTAGTCACTGGTGGGAAAATAGATTTTCCATTGGGTTTCTTGCCAAATAGAGATGACCATTTCTTTTGCTCTGCATTCTCTACCTTCAACACTTCTGAAGAATTTTCCTTATTAAACTACACATTATCTTTCTCCTTTTCATGCTCCTACCCCAACACAACAGGAGTAGAATCCAGATGGGAGACATAGATCCCACTGAAAGGATTAGAAGCACTCGATAGTTTTCCATTTTTTCCAATAGCAGCACTTTTGCCCCCAAAATTTTTTCTACACCTCCTGCTGACCCTCCAAGGTCTGTATCTGCTGCCTGGTTCTCCACAATCAGCTTTTCTCTCACCTTCAAACCTATACTCTCCACATCTGATGGGACACCTTCAGTCTTTTGCCCAAAAAATTCAAATTTTAGGTGCACTTCTTGCATGCCCAGTGCATCCCACCTATACATCCAGCATAGAGGGGGTAACGTGTAAGAGGTCTTTCATCTCTATGTTTTTCTTAGTTTTTTTGTGTATAGGTTTACTGACATAGTTTATCACATATTTTTTTAGCACACAGGTTTTACAAACTCTATCAATATAATCAACTCAATTCGAAGAATATTTAAATCAACACTTGAGCACCAAAACATAAATATTTTCAAACTAAGCATATTCAAAACCACCAAGGTTCATTCTTACTTTCTCTATCATTTCTATTTTTCATTTTTAGTATTATTTTTCATAAGCTTGAAATCTATAAAATTATAACCCTAAAATAAACTTAGTCGACTAGCTCAACATTGTTATTTAGCCTATATTATATCTAGAAGACATATTTGACTTGTTTGACTATGTTCTTTTAGATCTTTCTTTCATGAAATTATAGCAATTTTACTAACTCTATTTTGTATTATTTGCATATAGTGTCACCTAAACTTACTCTGTACTGTTCATAGTCAAAATAATTAGCCTATTTTTTTTAGTAATTAGTTCACCTTTAATTTCAATTTCTTGCATTCCTAGAGTAACAAACATAGATTATTTAGGTGGTCTTTCAACTTATTTATTTAGTCACACTATTTTTCTCTTTTTCACACACTTCCAAATCACTTTACACAAAAAAACATTAAACATTTTTCTTCCCAAGGTCTACCTTCTTATATTTTATCACCAAAGGGGAAGTAAAATTGGATTTTTGAACAAGTATAAACATGTGGTTGATGGTATATATTGGCAAGGCACCTGACAACCTTATCACTATAGGATTATGAAGTGAGGGGGGTGGCCCACAATACCAAGCTAGTACCATCACCAATACAGATCCCTTTTAACCTAATTATCTAAAACAGTCCATAGATTTCTTTTTAATTCCTTTTTATAGTGAACTCCCCATCACATTAATTTAAAATTATATTTTAACTTGAAAACATTTAAGAATGACTAATTAATTAGCATTTACATTCAAGTTATTTTTTGCTCTTTGATCATTATATTTTTTAATTTCAAAACATGAATTAGATATAATTAATGAAATGTTTGTAATGTGTGTTATAATTGTATCAATCACATTGATCCAATTTAATTTTTTCTTCATTTTATTTTCTTAGATATTATCTTGAAAAAAAATTGTATTTTTAGAACACTATCATCCCTATCAACACAATCACTTATAGACTGTTCATCTTGTTTTACTTCATTACACAATCTCTCTATTCAATTATATATCTTATCATATTATTATATTTCCTATCTATTAGTACATAGTCAACCTATATAACTATGTCTTCTTATTTCCTATCTAGTAGTACAAAATTGACATATATGATTGTTTCCTCTTATTCTCTATTTTATTTTCTATTTTATAAAACAATATCGATTTGTCTGATTCTATATCCTATCAACTAAATCTTCTTCCCATCAACTATTTAGCCTATTTATTTCATCATTAATTTTATATTTGAGGATAATATAGATTTTAATTTGATAATTTCATGATTATTAGTTAGTAAACAAGATGTCTCATTATACTTCTATTTACTAATCTACTTTGGATCTCCTTTTATTACTTTATATTCCTTTCACATATTAAGCATACATATGGTTTCAAGTTGGGATTACATATTAGTTTCATAGTTAAGCCTAAGTGTTTATTCACCCATATATTTGGATACATATCTTCCTTTAACCAAATTCTAAATCTCATTCATGTGTATCACTTCCACTGATGTTGGTTATTCCAAATCCATATAGAGGAGGAATAATAAAATACATAAAATTTAAAATATAAATCATTTAAATAAGAGGAAATGATACAAAAGGTAACATAGAAATTCAAAAGTCAAATAAAAAACATGATTCATAGCACATATTCTAATTAAATCTCAAACTTCATATTTAGCATCATGATAGAGTTGAGGTCTATTATGATGCAATAGGCCAGTATATTGGGAAAGGAGAATAAAAAAATATTTTAGTTATACCTAATTTCTCACACAAGTAGCCAATCTTCATAGTAGATTCAAGACTCTATAAGAGGTCCCGATGAACAAGGAACATGTTATGGGAAGGTAGGTCCATTTTAATTTTCTTGTTCATATAAGCAATATGAGTTGATCTTAGTATTTAACCTATTTGCCTATACAACATTGTGCTTATTATGAGTAGGTATCCTTTTTATTTTTATGGTCACTAGACTCTTAGTTCTCTCTTTTATACCTATTATGCTTGATGTTTCCAAATATCTTCTCATCGATGTTTAGGTCATCATTTTTACATTTTCTCTTTCATTACAACATTCCTAATATTTCCCCTTAAGAAATGTTATTTTGCTAGCTTATCATTCCCCATACGGTTTCTATTTGTGAGTTATTATGTAAAATCATGTATAGGATTAGGCTTTCCTCACAAATTACCATAATAAAATATTTTCTTATTACCATTCACCTCATTGGTGTTCCCTTTGTGATTTTTAGTGTAAGACCATGGATAAGACCAGACCCTCCTCACAAAATATTTGAATACCCAATTCCTAATATAACCAAGTCACAATGAAATTACACACATCAAATTTGAGATAAAGAGTGCTCAATTATGAGTTACATGTCATTGACATACTTCCATCTTGATTTAGTATGTTTTATGATTATTTCATAAGTCTTTCACTTTTATCATCTTATTTTATGATTATGTGTATGTTTACAACCATTCTATTCCTAGATTGAATTAGTGTGATTAATTTAATTTCCTTTTAAAATTTTTCTTTATTTTTATATTTCCTATATTGATTTAGTATGATTGATTGACTTAATTGTTTCTATTTTTATACCATTGGTTTTTCATGTTATTTCCATTTTACTAAAATAATTTCATACTTTCCAATGTGATATAGTGTGATTTTCATTTGTTTCAATTTTGTACAACTATTTACATGGTTTAACAATATTTGTTCCCCCTTTTACCATCTTTGGTTTATTATATTTTTTCATCTTCTATTTGTACACATTTCTCATCAGGTTATAGTGTGTATTACATGTGGTTTAATTAATTATACTTTTTCAAATCATTTTTGCCTTTTTTAGTTTTAACCATGCATGTGTATCACATAATGATATAAAATAAAATGCACATAACATATTTCCCATAGCATATACAACAAAATCTAAATGCATATGTTATAAAGGAAATATATTTATGCATCCACATCTAAATCTAAGTATAACTCATGAGATCAATGAAACTATCAACAAAAATGTGTGTGTGTACGCATATGCATGAGTGTGTATGCATGTGTGTTTGTACACATGTGTGTATTTAATACAATATAAAGTACAAAATATAATAGCTACAACTCTGGTTATGATCCATCATGTTTGACCTATGGCCTATCCATGCCACCCATATATGACTATGATTGACCCCTATGAATAGTACTTTGTAAAGATGAAATATAAGACTTTAATCCAATAACATGTTCCTATAGATTAGATACATGGGCCTGTACTTATCCTAGCTAGATGGTAGCCTCTATGTGTATAACTAATTCATTTGTTAAGGCCTACCAAGCTTATGGCTCTCTAGCTCTAACCCCTACTGGTGGCTTTAACCCATCATCATGTGCCTATAGCTGTCTCATGGCCTCTCCCACCTATATAAACCAACCCACCTAGGTTAGGTAGATAGAACCAAAATATCATCTAAAGTATAAGGGTCATACAATGCCAACACCTTATCCAAAATGTCATGTAGATAGGCATCAGATCATAGACACACACACACACACACACACACACACACCCACACACACACACACACACACACACACACACACACACACACACACACATAGAGGACATGCTCGGTGGGAAAGTAGATGATGAATTTTATTTAATATTTTAGATATAAGACACTAGTTGCATTGTTGATTGTGACACACACACACACACACACACACACACACACACACACACACACACACACACACACACACACATATCATAGTCAATAATGCAACAATAGAACTAGTGTTTTATATCCAAAAAATTAAATGAAATTCAAACATTTCTCACCAGTCCTAGTATCACTGATCATGATCTCATCATCTACTTTCCCACTAAGCACCTCCTCTATTAATTGCCTACACACCAATGAAAATCCATGAGTCACCACCATATCCCACAAAAATACTCTCATTAGTGGTCTCTATATGGATCAACTATATCTTAAAGCCATTATAGGCTCCCCCTACATGATAGCTAGCACCTGAATCTCTTCACGTCGATAGTGTCTCCATATTGGATGAGCATGCAGTGGTTATTACTACCTATACTATGGTTACTTATATGCTCCATCATCCCCCACATATGCATCTATGCTATATCCTCTTGGCATTGTTGCCTCCTATTTTCATGCTCAACCAAGCTATGGTCTAGCCTATTAAGCTTTGATAACTAGTATCTCTATAAGTACCCCACTACCTCCTCTCCCTCTCATCTCTCTAGCATGTTGTGCCTAATAATAAGGAACTCTAGAGTAGCCACCAAATTTGGAAGTCTCATCTATCCAGGTATATGATCCATAGGATGAGGCTCCACCCATGAAGTGTAATGGCCCATGAATTACACATGTGCCAAACTTATAGTGATAATAGACCAACTAGACTATATGGTAGCTATCTGAGTGTAGGTTTACCACACTATATTCCCGAGTGTGATTTTTTTAATGTTGGAACATAAGGCATTATCCATGCTACATGGTCTTACCTCCATTAAATAACCTAAGGCAACCTATCATCGACCACCTGGAGTAACCCATCTAATCGATACCTAGGAAACCTCTCATATATCCATGCACTAAAAAGTATAACTAGTCCTATCATATATTATCCCATGGATAAAATCCTATTCATATCATGCATGAGCTAGACCCTGATGACATAACCAAAATCATATAGTGATCCTTGATCTAAAATTGACTGGCATATGGCTATCACATATAATGGTACTTTTCCATCTAACTTGTGACACAATACTCATGCTATCACAACCTTCCAAATGTCTTAAATTTCCATAATATAAACATCAAACAAGTTCACCCATAACCTAGGGTAAATCCTATTTAAGCCTATAACCCACTGGGCTAAGTCTCATCTCTCATCTTCTAACTCTAGTGTATTAGTGATCATCAATATCTTGACTATCAAAAGTCCAAGCAATGCATGGACATCCTCTAGAGTGATAGCCATATTGATGGTTTCCCCTTCCACCTCCCATTGAAAAGTGTTGGTCAACCATTCCCATGCTCCTAGGAACATGACAAAGAGATCGACACTCAACAAGATCTATCTCATCTCCTTAATTTTGCCATAGCCCAAGCTGACCAGTCAATCCCTATCCACATTTCTTAATGACTCTAATAGATATAATAGCCATGATACATCCACCAAGTGCCAAAATATTTAGAATATTTATAAAAAAATCAAACAATAGAGGATTTATTAGATCTCTATGTCATAATAATTAAATTCTGAAACATTTTAAAAAAGTTACAAATTAACTACTTTATTAGCTTATTTGTTTAATTTTTTAGTTTTCTTATTTTTCTACACCATCATCCCATTTGATATTAAATCAATCCTATCATAGTCATGTTATACTACATCAACCCACTGGTATGTAGTTGGCAATTTTATTTCAAACTGTATTAGCCTATTTGATACTAAATCATCCCATTTCTCAACTTTAGCATACTACATTGGCCCTATGGTAAATATTCACCCCATTTAACAAACTATATCGACCACATTACAAAATTCATCGACCAAAGGTTACTATGTTTGCCTACTAATACATATTAAACCACCTTCAACAATACTATGTCAACCCATTGTTATGTAGTCAACCCTTATTTCTCTCTTACCTTAAGAAATGATTCAACTAGGTTGACTCTATTCTTTATTTGAAACATTTATTTGATGATTTACCATAAATGCCTTAGGCATTTATGGGTGTGATATTTTCCTACCCAATACACCATTTTACCCCTAGTATACTTAAAATTCCTAGGGTTAGTTTTAATGTCTATATTTTGCCTACCATTCAATTTTCCATTTTTTACTCAATTTCAAATAAAATTGTTCAAAAAATTGAAATTCATGCTTTCTTACTTATGTTACACTAACTAAAGCCATTATGCATCCTCCATGTCATATTTGTTATCTCCTCACCATCATTTCTCTCTATGCTCAAATTGGGTCTATCATAGCACTATTTTCTTATAATAGTAAAAAATATAAATGAATTTTTTTTCACCCTGTTTATATTTACTATTCACAATTATTTACCTATCAAATATTTACCACCAAATTCCATTTTTCCATCATATGTTTATTTATAATATCTCCTTTTCTAAACGAAAAGATGTTTTATAATCTTGACATTACATATAATATTTTCACATATTACATGTATATTTTGAAAAAAAAAAGTTTTTTCATTCTATTTCACTAATTTCTATAGGTTCACCTAATGTTCCCTACATTGGACACCTTCACATTTATTTCACTTCATTTATTATCTAGATTAATAGGGTAAGTAAAGGTATGTGTCTTTTAATTATGTCCTTTTATTTATTTATTTTACTTCTTATTATAATTTTATTAACTTCGATGTTGTGTGTTTCTATGTTCTTTTCTAGAAAAACCATTCGATGTTGCACCTACGTGACACATGATGAGATTTGATTGGGGCATATGTATACACAATATCTTCCATATTTATCAATTACTAATGATTTCTATCTTTCAGTAACTTGTTTAGTCTCAATCTCTTTGAGTGCATGCCTTAAAGGGTACACCTGGAAAGGGGTGGGCATACCAATGGTACTTTGTAGGATTTTTGTCCCATATAACACCACTTTATATATATACAACCTTCTGTTATTCACTTCCATAATCCTTGCCTCTTCTCTTACACACTCCTCCAATAAAGTCACCACCTTACTTATCCCCTTCCTAAGCTTAACATTCCTTTTTGACATTTACTATACAATATTAGCTTGGGTCTATGTTGTATTTAGTTTCTTAAAATCTGTTATGGGTCTAGGTCAACCTTGGCTAACCTAGACCATGACCTAACTTTTTTTTATAAAATAATGATAAAGAGTTGAATTGGGTTAGCTAAACAATTAGAAATGTTTAGGGTTAGATTTAGCTATATATACACATTCATTTATGTCATTTAGAGAGGAAGATAAGAATAAGAATATATATTACGCATCTGCTTATCCATTATTATACTTGAGTAACATTGTTTAGGATTTCAATATTTTATTTAGAGATACAAATCTTGTCTTTTGGAGAAGTATTTTGGATACATATAGAAGTTGTGTAGCCTAGAGTTGACTTATCCTTGTTATCCTTACATACCACAATAACATCTTGTGAACCACGTTGGCTAAGGGAGATATTGAAGTTTGATGGGTTTGTCTTCAAAGTTAAGTATTCCTAACTTTTTTCCTAATTTATAAAATTCGATAGATTTACATTTGTACTTATCTCCCATGCATTAGAATTTATTATGCATTAACGTGAGTATAAATCTTCTATGCATGTTTAATTTTTATGTTTATTACCCCCACTTTCCAAAACAAGATTTGTTGATCACTAGATTATATTTTACTTTTGTTTTCATTTACTTAGAGAATATGAAAAAATAGAACCTATTGAGGTCAACAAATCCCCATTTTTTAAAATTGGGACCCTTGAGATTTTTTGAATCTTAACCCTAAAAATAGTGTTTATTTTGGATGTTATTTAGAATTTGAATATCATCCACTATGTCAAAATTGGTTATTGATTTATGGTTTATTTTAAGCTTACCTAAAATTTCTAATGATTATTCTTCATGTCTTTAAGTTGTAGGTTTCATGGAGCCCTTTCTGAGAGATTTATGTTTTAAAAACTTTGGCATAAGCCCTTAATTCAAATTCAAATTTGGTGTAAACTAATAGGCAAGAACATTTTTTAAATCTATTTTAGACCTAGGCATAATTTTCATGTTAAAGCTTTGTCATGTTTTTTAACATGACTAAACCTTAGCTTAAAAATTATGCTTGGTCCACATTTATTTTTCCCTTTATTAATTTTTATTTCTAACCATGATCTAAATTTTATAATAATAGGGTCCCTTTATGTTCTTAATCAAGTCCAATTTTTTGATAGCTTGGTCCTTTTATTAATATCTTAGCCTAAAGTTTTAATACTAAGGCCCCGTCATATTTATTAACACAAGTAGGACCTTAGTATAAACACTTTAGCCTAATTTTGCATTTGGTCTTGAGTCTAACTTAATCTCCTTACTTATTATAAAATCTAACAGATCTCACTTCATAGTGAAGCATGATCTAATAGAGTGAGAAAGGCTCAGGTCTTAACTTATAAAACATACAACTCAAAAGATCCAATGATCCACACTTCCTTACATCCTTTCAATCAGACGATGCAAATAAATCCCAAAAAAGCTAAGCACTTTGTCCTTTGGACCAATCATTTTCAAACTACCAAATCATGATCAATAGTTCTTGCTTCATCATAGACTAAATATCCGACAAAGAAAAGTCATCATTGAAATTTCAAAAGCCCAAGATCTCTATGGAGTTGCCATGTAGCACCCCTACATTCAAATATTGGGGCTTGAATGACAAAAGAGACCAATCACAATCAAGCTCTTAGATCTTGATTGGATGGCTCTCACTTCATCATAATTCTTGATCCAACAAAAGAAATTGAGTTTGAGATCTTGGGAGGCCCTATGGAGGTACCAAGTGGAAATCCCACATTAGGACACAAGAATTTGATGAGCTTAAAATTGACATTCATGGGACCATCATTTGATTCCTATGAAGACATTTAAAATCCATATGATCATTAACTTTAAGCCCATCAAAACTAAGAAATTCATGATCCTAAATTTGACATTTGTGTGACCATCATTTGACATCCACAAGGACATATTTGACATCTATGTGACCATCAAATTTAATAGAATAAAAAATAAAAGCTTCACTAGCTTAAATTTGATATTTACATGACCATCATTTGATGTTCATGAGGATGTATTTGATGTTTTAAAGACTGTCAAACTTAAGCTAATGAAGAAGACTAAGATAGACTCCAAAATGTCACTAAAGACCTATAAATTTCTACGTAAATGATTGGAAACCTTTAGAGGATATGTAAATGCTTGAAATGTTTGAACTATAAATGTTAAAATAGTCTCATAGACTAAATATATACAAAATGAAATTATTCTAAGTCTATATCTTAAGGTCCCCATTGCATTTGTTTGAATGTTCAAAACCTTAGACTAGAGACTCATACTAAATCTTGTTTGAAAAGGGTCTTTACAATGTAAAACAAATGATTTTAAGTGAAGGTTTTTATTGTGTTTATTAATACAATAAATCCATATGTTAAAACTTACCATTTGATCCTTAGGACATTTGACTACCCCTTTGAGCATATTCAAGATTTTAACATAATAATTTTAGCCCAAATCATGCATTGTGTTTATTAAACACAATGTAAACTTTGGCTTAAAATATCTAGCCATGGTCCCCTTTATATGAATCTCAAAAAACATAGGCATAAACACTTTAGCCTAAAGTTTATTTCATGTTTCATAAACATGAATAAGCCTTAGCCTAAGATTTTAATCCTAAATCCCTACCTTAATAATGTGTTGATTAACATTTGTTCATATTTTAGATCCTATAGCTTATGCTTCATCATAGAAACATGATCTTATTGTTCCCAAAATATGTCACTTGTTTTTGGGGACAACATGTCAACTATTTTTGTCCTGCAGGCCAAAATTATCTCTTACCTTCTCAAAAAATGTTATGAGCATTCAAATTCCTCAATTATTTGAGTCTTCTTAGCTAAAGAACTCACAGGTTTAATAGGCAAGCTTTCTTAGAAAGAAGTTCCAACACTTAGGCATTTTCAAGGCTATTTCAACATTGAGGTTCAATCAAAAGACTTAGCAACAGGCTTCAATCAAATGGAATGAACCCTTGAACCATTGAACCATTGAACCCCACTTCAAAAAGGTTCAATGAGTTCAAAGGTTTTAAAATATTTAAGCACTCAATGAGTTCAAAGAAGTTCAACTGCTTCAAAAAGTTCAATAAAGTTTGGCAGACTTAAAGAAAAGAAAGCTTCAAAGAGTGGAGGTTGAACTATTGAACCGTTAAACCTTGAACCAAAATGGTTCAATGATTTTAAAGGTTTAATGAGTTTAATAAGATTAAAATAATTAAACAAAAGCAGACTTCGAAGAAGAAATATTGAACCATTGAACCTTGAACTGAAAGAGTTCAAAGTTCAAAGGTTCAACGAGTTCAATAGAAAAGAAAAGAATCTAGATAGTTTGTCAAAGGATTAAAAGAAAGAGAATTAACCATTGAACTTTGAATTAAAATGGTTCAAGTTTCAAAGGTTCAAATTTTCAATAAGGTTCAAAAGATTTAGATAATAAAAGGATTTAAAGAAAAAGAATGAATTGTTGAACAGTTGAACTTTGAACTGAAATGGTTCATAGGTTCAAATGGTTTAAATTTTTAAATGGTTCAAAGAGTTCAACCAATTCAAGAGGGTCAAAGTTCACAAGGAATCTTTGAGTGAAGGAAGGAAGAAGAAGATTCTAGAGACAAGTTTAAAGAAATGGTTCAATCGATTGAACCAAGGAGCTGAGAGGACCACCTAAACCATTGAACCATTAAACCGATGCACTCTAAAGGTTCAAAGGTTCAAGGTTCAACATGGTTCAAGTGACTAGAAACCAATGGAATCCCTATAGACATTAAATTCAAGGTAACAAAATGCCCATTTTTTTCAAATGTGGTGTGGAAGTTTAAAACAAACTCAGTGACCAGCTAATGAAGAAGTCGAAAGAGCCAGAAAAAAAGGAAGAGATAGCTTGAGAGCTCAGATCATGAGATAAGGATAAAATGCATTAAGAGAAGAGGGAACAAGGGGGAAAGACAAAAAATATCTATGTAGAATTTATTCTAGTAGGTGAAATAGTCCACTAGGTGGACATCAGAGAGCGCGAACACTCAAAGATGTGGCCTATTTTTCTCCATCAAGAAAAGGTGAAGTGGATAGCTACATAAATATCAAGAAGAGAACCAAGTGGCCTATACATTGGAGGAGACATTTGAGATGAATTGACATGCCATAGTTAAGATCGACACTTTGTTCCAGCATGGCCCCTTGATAGAACTAAAAATGCATTCAAGGCATTGAATGCAGCATGGGCCATTCCATGAAACAAAGCACCAAGTCTTTCTTGGCTGCTATATATTATAATCTCTTATTTTAGAAAAAAGAGATCTCTCTATTATAGAAGTAAAACTCTACCCAAATTGAAAGGCATTTCTTAAGACCTTGAGCTTAGATTGTTAATCATAGTTCATTATTTGAATGGGAAAGCAAGTGACTTTTTAGACTTTGTGTTGGAATAGCTTGTGTTATTGAGTAAATTGTTCTTATGTTTGTTTCCTGAATGTGTTCTTATCCATTTAATTAAATAAGTAGAACTAGTGGAAGTAATCAGGAAGGTGTCTTGAAGTCAATTGTGGAGAGACTTTGTACTACCACAATTGTCTTTAGTGTGTGTGTTTTCAGTTTGTTTCTATGTAAAGGATCTTGGGATGACTTTGTGCCCCCATTGTCTTTCATATTTCACTCTTTGGTAGTTGAGGTGGAGAATTTGTGCTACACCTCATTCTACTGGTTATTATGCCATGTTACATTTATTTATCACTACTAGAATGAATTCTTGTTGTTTGTTGTAGACCCCATCTGAAAGAAGAGAAGTGCCTTCTGTCATTTCACCAGGATTTCTCCTTTGTTTGTGAACATCATCTCTAAAAAAAGAGAAATGCATGGCGTTGTCCTACCCCTGAGTGTTATTTTTAGTTTATAGTATATTAATATATATATACATACATATATATACACACACATATATATAGTACCTTATAGTTATAGGGAACCTCCCCTTTATGAGAGGAGAGATTTGTCCCCTTTTGATGTGGTAGACCTGCACATTTGGCTGATCAATCTCCTTATGCTATGGTTGAAACAACCTATTTTTCCCACCAATTAGCTGGTGACAAAATATTCACCCAATAGGTTTTGGCGACTCTGTTAGGGATCATTTTATGTAGTTTGAAGCCTCAAGTATCAAATTGAATCATTCCCTATCCTTATCCATTTTAGTTTTACAATTTGGCAGCTCCACCATATACAAGAAGCTAGAGATCTAAAGGTATTATTGACCCTATATTCAAGTTGGTATAACAAAGTAATTTTGATCTATTTCCTTCACCATTTCACCTCCAACAAACTAGGATCTTTCCTCCTACAAAATTTAGGTCTCCATTACTAGGAAAAGCATCCATTTCTACTATAAGCAGATCTTTGTCAATACATACCCCTCAAGCATTCGTTATCCCTCACTTTAGTAGTCAAATAATGGTAGTTTAAGGCCCCTGGGGTAACTCTTTTGATTCATTCAATTTAACTCCACCTCTACATGAGCTACCACGTAGTTGAAGGAAGAATTTCCCCAAGTTATTTAGTGATGGGAGAGTTCAGCTTGATGAACATAATGCAGCCTTTAGCATAGCCTGTGGTGTGATAGGTATGGAGTATGAGGACATGGTAGTCAATATATTTATGGAAATATTAGAAGGCATTGTTATAGACTGGTTTTATCATCTATAGGCCTAGATTGTGACTAAATGGAACACCCTCAAAGTTAAATTTGAAGCTAGGTTCAAGCCTGTAGAAAATGTACATGCCCTGTTGGCCTAGCTCACATAAATGAAGAAGGAGCCTCATGAACCTATGAGGGACTTCATTACCAAATTTGATAAGTTGAGGAACAAGATTCCTACAATTTCTCAGCTAATAGCTGAGAATCTCAAATGTTTCTTCATCAACTCTCAGCTTCCTAAAGTGAGTTTCTTATTGAGATGGGCTAGCCACATAGACCTTGATACAACTCAGGATTTAGCTACTGAGGTGGAAGATGATCTCATCTTGGCAGAGAAGATAAGGAAATATCTTAACAGAGGTAAATCTTCTTCATCCTCTAAATATCCATCTATAGGCACCACTAATCCAATGGTGCAGAAGCTGGAAAATGAGTTGTTAGCTCTCAAGAAGAAAATGACACAAGAGATGTCTTTTGATCCTTCATATAGAGATATACCAAGGAGGACATTCCCCAATCAGTCATACCAAGGCAATGTTGCCAAGAATTAAGGGCAGCCAAATCACTTTTCTCCCCCACATGGGAAGCTTGCCATTGAAGCACCTCTAACCAATTTAGCAGTTGGATATGTTGAGACAAAATCTAATTTCTCTTTCCAACCTAAATTGAACCAAGAAAATGATGCTGATCTCTTTTTAGAAGACCAAGAAGAATCAACTAGCGACTCCAACATTCATTTCTTGAATTACCAGGATGAACCTAGACGTAAAGGTGAAGTGTTTGATGGATCATACTTGTATTCACCTAGTCCCAGAACTAGTTAGCCAAGCAAGCTGATAAGAAAAAGATAGAGGAGCATTCTCAACTAGCAATTTAAATTGCTAAGCGGGGGACCACTCTGCCTTTTCAATCAAAGGACCCAGTGACTATTAAAAAGGTAAGTACATCAAGCATTCCTTCATCTTCAACTTCAAATTTGTAGACTAATACCACCCCTCCTAAAAACTAGAAGGATGAACTACCTTCCCTTGTTATTAATTAATTTTAGACATTTGATATAATAAACCATGTCAAGAAAACCAAAATTCAAATGTCTAAATTTGAATTCTTGTAATCCAACCCTAAATAGTTGGATAGATTAGTGGAATGTGTGAAGGATAAAGCCATCCCTATAGGACAAGAAATTTTTAAAGTAACTCCTAGTCCCCCCAAGAACACATCCACCTAGAATAACCTTGTCATTACTCCTCTAGCTACCCCTGGGAAAATAGAATCATTTTATGTTTCCCTGCTGATAAATGGACACCAGTTGAACAACTGCATAATAGACTCAGGTGCATCTAACAATGTCATGATTGTTAAAGTGGAAAAATCCCTTGGTCTCACACTGACCAAGACATTTATGAGATGTTTCTCCATGGAGAATAAATAAGTGCCACTACTGGGACAAATCAAGGATGCCCAATTTGCTTTTGTAGCATTTCTGAATATGAGAATTAAGATGACAATCTTGGTGGCAAGTTAAGTATGGACCTATTTGAAGCAAGGATCCTGGTCAAAGGCATCATGTAGAGGTTGCTCTCTGAGAAGGAAGAAAAATATTTTTTCATTCAAACATCAACACCTAAAGCTCAAATTATATTTGAGTCTTCAAGCATGGGTAATTACTTTATGACTATAGAGGATGTTCCTATCCTAGCTAATGAAATTTTTGAAGATGACAATCTAAAAATTGGTTCAGACAAATTAGCAAAAGAATTAATAAAGCATAGTGCAAGCCCAGAGGAAGCCTCCCGTCTAAATGAAGAAAAGTCTAAGGAAAGGTTAGTTTTTGATAATGTGTGAATTCTTGAATTTGATGGTAGTTGTTCTCTTATTGGCTCTAGATCCAGGATTATTCTAATATCTCCTCAAGGAGATAGCTTTCTTTCTTCATATAAATTGTAGTTTAGTAACACCAACAATACTACTAAATATGAATCAATGTTGCTCAGATTGAAGGCTACTCAAGACAAGGGCATCAAACTCCTTCACACTAATGGAGATGCTGAGTTATTGGCTTTTTAGGTGAGGAACTTGTATCAAACCAAGAATGGAAGATTGTATCATTACCAAAATCTAGTTTGGAATCAAATTGAAAGCTTTGATGGTTTCAGTATCTCTATAGTGCCCAGAGAATTCAATGATTGAGCTGATGCATTAGCTATTTTAGTGATTCTCTTGGTTCCTCACTAAGATTTTGAAGGAGAAAAGTACATTATTAAACTGGTCTTTCGACCAAGTGTTCCTAACAATGCCAATCATTGGCAAGTGTTCAAAGATGACAACCAAATCATCACCTTTTTGGAACAAAAAGATAGCTTTGAATAGATTCATTTTGAAGGTAATGGGCCTCTACCACAAAAATTAGCTTAGGAAATAATTCTAGACATAGGTGAAGAATTCCTACAGCTAAAAGGGAATAAAATTCCCAACTGATTGGTTTCCCTTGAGAAACTATTTGACAAGCATGATAGGTTCATCAAATAGCAACAAATAGATTTAAGCTCTTCCTAAGAGTTTGATTAGATAAATTTGAGTACCAAAGAAAATCTCAAGATGGTGAACATTGGGAAGTGCTGTACTCCAGAGGAGAAGCTCAAATTTACTGCCCTACTTTGCCATTACATGGATGTGTTGGCGTACTCATATGATGGTCTAAAGTCACTTAGACCTAAAGAAATTCACCATGAAATTCCTCTCAAGAGTGATTTGGTGCCTTACAAGGAGAAATCTTGGTAGTATAATCCAAATATATCATGTGCTATTCTATTTGAAATATAGAAAATGTTGAACGATAGAATAATTTTCCTAAACCATCATTCCGCATGGATTGTAAACATAGTCCCTGTGATAAAGAAGAATGGAAAAAATTGCCTCTATGTAGATTTCAAAAAATTAAATCAATCATCTCTAAAGGATAAGTACCCTCTGCCCATCATGGATCAAGTCCTTCAGATGGTGACCAGTTTAGATATGTTATCAATGTTAGATGGCTTCTCAAGATACAATCAATTTGAAGTTGGTGAAGTAGACCAGCATAAGACTACTTTCACCATGCCTTGGGGAACCTTTGCATATTGAAGAATGCCATTTGGCCTAAAAAATGTTGGTACCACTTTTCAGAGAGT
This sequence comes from Torreya grandis, assembly GCA_037957365.1. NCBI lineage: Eukaryota > Viridiplantae > Streptophyta > Pinopsida > Cupressales > Taxaceae > Torreya > Torreya grandis. The sequence goes on from JARHVA010002566.1 coordinate 271,097, forward strand.
GATGGACCTTGATTTCAAAGATGAAAAGGGTAAGTTCATTATGGTATACCTTGATAACTTTACTATCTTTTCCAAGCATCGCCCTGATCATATGCACCAGTTACAATAAGTGTTGGAATGATGTCACCAGAATGGCATCTCTTAATTCCAAGAAGTCTATTTTTGGGGTAACAGAAGGGAAACTTTTTGGACACATTATATCTTGAGAAGGTATAAAGATTGACTCAGAAAGAGTCAAATCCATACGCGAGCTTACTTTACCCACAAGTAAGACTACAGTTCACTCTTTCTTTGGAAAGGTGAATTTTTTTATGAAGGTTCATTCCTGAGTTTGTAGAGAAGACTCACCACATTGTGGACATGATGAAGGGAAAGGCCACTTTTAGCTAGACAAAAAAAGGGAAATCATCATTTTGAGACATTAAGATAGCTATCGCCCATGCCCTAATTCTAGTTTGTCTAGATTATACCAAAGATTTCACAACTTATAGTTATAATTTTGAGCACACACTTTCAACAATTTTGGTTCAATAAAAAAAAGGTGTGGAATCTCCAATATCCTACATGAGTTGTCCTCTCAAAGCTCATGAACTAAAATATTCAAATCTAGAGAAGCATGATTATGCAGTGGTAAAGGTAGTAAAGCACTTCTATTTTTACATCCTGAATTCACACACTATTACCCTGGTTCCTGATACCACAGTCAAATCCATATTAACTCAGTAGGAGTTTAGAACTAAAAGGGGTAATTCGATTTCTAAAATCCAAGATTTTGATCTTATTATCAAACCAAATGAAGCTTGTGTGGGGAAGGGGTCTCTACCAATTGATTGTTGATAACAGACCAGAAGAAATAGGGCATGAAGAAGCAAAAATTGAAGACATGCTAATAGTCCTCTTTGTCACCACCATGAATGAGTGGTATTCAAATATTTCTCATTTCCTTACCTATGGTGAGTGTCCTACTCACCTATCTCATAAAGGAAATAGGACTGGCAAGTTGAAATCTACCAACTTTATCTTGTGGGATAATGGGTTGTACAAGATGAACCTTGATGGGGTATTCCTTTGTTGCATGGATAAAGTATAGCAGAACAAACTTCTAGAATCGTTCCACAATCTAGCTTATGGAGGACATTTTTCTATTCCTATAATTGCCCATAATATTTTTTGAGATAGGTATTACTAGCCTACTCTGTTTCAAGATGCATACAAATGGGTATGAAGATGTGAACTATGCCAACAATTCATTGGAAGACCCAAGTTAGTTGCTTTGCCTCTTAAGCCAATGGTAATAGAAGAGCCATTTCAACAATGGGGAATTGTTTTCATAGGTGCTATAAACCTATCTTCAAGTGCTAGACATGATTATGTCCTCACAGCCACATATTACTTCACCAAATGGGTCGAAGCTATTCCAACCAAGCATGCTACTTCAGAAGTAGTATGCAATTTCCTCAAGGAGAACATCATTTCTAGGTTTAGGGTCCCAACTAAGATTATAACAAATAATGCAACTTGTTTCTCTTCCCATGAGATTACTCAATTCTATTTTTATTATGAGATTACCTTCTCCCACTCCTCTGATTATTTTCCACAAGGAAATGGTCAAGCAAAATCGAGCAACAAGAACCTAGTGACCATCATCAGGAAGCTGGTAGATGACAACCAACAAACTTGGCATAAAACATTGGTTGATACTTTATGATCAGACATAATTATGCTGAAGAGGGCAATAGGTATGTCACCTTTCTAACTCTTTTATGGTCTCAATATAGAGATACCAATCACCCTAGAATTACCAGCATTGAAAATGGCAAAGGTGGTCAAAGATCAGACATATGAAATCTCCATTGACAAGAGGATCATGTGCTTGATTGAAATTAATGAGAAATGAACCATGGTGGTGGACCAAATTATTTCACATCAAATTTTGGTGAAGAAGCTCTTTGACTAGAAAGCAAAAGCCTATAGTTTTCATATCGATGATCAAGTTCTGTTATGGGACAAGAGAAGAGAACTAAAGGGAATGCATGGGAAATTTCATTCCCTATGGAGAGGCACATTTATTATTCATCATCTCAATGGTGAAAATAGTTTCTTGTTGAAGTATCAAGATGGCATGCCATTTTCACTGTCTTAGAGTGGGCAGCATCTGAAGGACTTCAATCCTTGAAGTATCAGGTGACATCACTTATACATATGTATATTTATGGCACCTTTCTTTTTTGGGTAGCATGACTCTATATCCAAATGGCATACTTAAAGGCACTAGAGATTCTATATTCTACTCCCTTTGATAGTTTTTATGATCAATGGAAGTTCCCCAACTGGAGCCAGATGTTGTTCCCAAAATTTGTCACTTGTTTTTGGGGACAACATATCAACTATTTTGATCCTACAGGCCAAAATTCTCTCTTCCCTTCTCAGAAAATGTTATGAGCATTCAAATTCCTCAATTATTCAAGTCTTCTCAGCTAAAGAACTCATAGGTTCAATAGGCAAGCTTTCTCAAAAAGAAGTTCCAACACTTAGGCATTTTCAAGGCTGGTTCAACGTTGAGGTTCAATCAAAAGACTTAGCGACGGGCTTCAAACAAATAGAATGAACCCTTGAACCCTTGAAGCCCACTTCAAAAAGGTTCAAAGGTTTAATGAGTTTGAAGGTTCAAAAAGAGTTAAGTGCTCAATGAGTTCAAAGAAGTTCAACTGCTTCGAAAAGTTTAATAAAGTTCGGTGGACTTAAAGAAAAGAAAGCTTCGAAGACTAGAGGTTGAACTGTTGAACTGTTGAACCTTGAACCAAAATGGTTCAATGAGTTCAAAGGTTCAATGAGTTTAATAAGATTAAAATACTTAAACAAAAGAAGACTTCAAAGGAGAAAGATTGAATCGTTGAACCATTAAACCTTGAACCGAAAGAGTTCCAAGTTCAAAGGTTCAATGAGTTCAATAGAAAAGAAAAGAATCTAGAGAGTTCAAAAATTCAAAGGATTCAAAGAAAGAGAATAAACTATTGAACTTTGAACCAAAATGGTTTAAGGTTTAAAGGTTCAAAGGTTTAATAAGGTTCAAAACACTTAGAGAATAAAAGGATTCAAAGAAAGAGAATGAGCTATTGAACCACTAAACTTTGAACCAAAATGGTTCATAGGTTCAAATGGTTTAAAAGTTTAAATGGTTAAAAGAGTTCAACTAGTTTAAGAGGTTCAAATTTCACAAGGAATCTTTGAGTGAAGGAAGGAAGCAAAAGATTCTAAAGACAAGTTTGAAGAAATGGTTCAATCGATTGAACTAAGGAGCTGATTAAACCAAGGAGCTGATAAGACAACCCAAACTATTGAACCATTGAACCAATGCACTCAAAAGGTTTAAAGGTTCAAGGTTCAACATGGTTCAAGTGACCAATGACCAATGACGTCCCCATGGATGTCAAATTTAAAGTAACAAAATGCCTGTTTATTTTCAAATGTGGCATGAAACTTTAAAACAAACTCAGTGACCAACTGATGAAGAAGCCGAAAGAGCTAGCAAAAGAGAAAGAGATAGCCTAAGAGCTCAAATCATGAGAAAATAATAAAATGCATTAAGAGAAGAGGGAATAAGGGGGAAAGACTAGAAATATCTACATATAAGTTATTCTAGTAGGTGAAATAGTCCACCAACTGGACATCATAGAGTGTGAGCACTCAAGGATACAGCCTATTTTTATCCATCAAGCAAAGGTGAAGTGGAAAGCTACACAAATATCAAGAAGAGGACTAGGTGGCCTATACTTTAGAGGAGACATTTGATATGAATTGACATGCCATAGTAAGACTGATGCCCTATTCTAGCATGGCCCCTTGATAAAATTGAAAATGCATTCAAGGCATTGAATGCAACATGGGCCATTCCATGAAACAAAGTGCCAAGTCTTTCTTGGATGCCATATATCATAATCTCTTATTTTAGAGAAAGGAGATCTCTCTGTTATAGAAGCAAAACCCTACCCAAATTGAAAGGCATTTCTTGAGACTTTAAGCTCAGATTGTTAATCATATTTAATTATTTGAATGGAAAAACAAGTGACTTTTCAAACTTTGTGCTAGAATAGCTTGTGTTGTTGAGGAAATTGTTCTTATGTATGTTTCTCGAATGCGTTCTTGTCCATTTAATTAAATAAGTAGAACTAGTGGATGAATCAATAAGGTGTCCTGAAGCCAACTATGGAGAGACTTTATGCTGCCATAATTGTCTTTAGTGTGTGTTTTTTTAGTTTATTTATATGTAAAGGATCTTGAGATGACTTTGTGCCCCCATTGTCCTTCATATTTCACTCTTTGGCAGTTGAGGTGGAGAGTTTGTCCTACACCTCATTCTACTAGTTATTGCACCCTATTATATTTACTTATCACTACCAGAAAGAATTCTTGCTATTTTTTGTAGACCTTTTTAGAAAGAAGAGAAGTGTTTTCTATCATTTCACCAGGATTTATCCTTTGCCTGTGAACATCATCTCTGAAAAAAGAGAGATATATGGTGTTGTCCTACCCCTGAGTGTTATTTTTAGTTTATAGTATATATATATATATAGTACCTTATAGTTATAGGGAACCTCCCCTTGATGAGAGGAGAGATTTGTCCCTTTTTGATGTGGTAGACCTGCACATTTGGCCAATCAATCTCCTTATGTTGTGGTTGAAACAACCTATTTTTCCCATTAGTTAGCTGGTGACAAAATATTCACCTAACAGATCTAATGACATGAGGGTGCTAATGAATTTTTTATAGATCTCTAAGAGCCCATAGGTTTAATACATGGTAAACATGTATTCAATAAATTACTAACAAAGGTGCCAAAGCTTAGAAGGCCCATGGAAATTCCAAGTGGCATAACCACATGGCTTAGTATCATGGGAACCAATAAGCAAGGAAGAGCCTAGATCATAATTAATAGCTTGCACTAATCCAAGATTTTGATCCAATGGTGCAAAGCAAAAAGGCATTTTTAAATGCCAAAATGTAGTGATTCCAAAATAATTTATGAAAAATGCCATGAAAGGTTCCAAATTAATGCCACATAAGTGCCATGTAATCAAAAAATCATAAAATAAGAGATATTGTGTGCTTAAGAATGAAAACATATAAAGGTAAAAGTCCAAATCAAATCTGAAGCACATATGAGCCAAACTCCAAATGAACTACCATCATTAAAGCTTTGAAGCCCTAAAAATTTCATAAAAGGACCCTAAGCAAACTTAGATTGGTCATAGAGAATTTAAGATAAGTTCAATTATGTTTTGAGCATGAAGTAGTTAGCATAGAGATCAAGTATAATCTATTTGTGAACCAATTTTCATGTATAGAATCCATGAAAGCTTGAAGACAAAAATTAAGAGATGAGACATAGTTTTACCTATCTAAAGATAGTGAAAGAAAGGTTTTCAAGGATACTGAGCTGGATGTCATAGCCCTAAACAATGGAAACAAGAATTGGTCTGAGCTCTTTTGGACCACAGAAGAGAGGTAACCCATTACCAAAGAAAATCAAAGAATTACCATTGTTACAAGAAAGTATTATGACTTGGTTATAATTCAAACGACTGGGATTCATCATGCTACTACCAAACTAGAGGTGCTTTATTGCATCAACATCCTTGCTATAATTTTTATTGATTATAAATTGATAATTATTTGATTATCCATGAGTGAAGCTCTATAATAGTATCCTACATTTCCCCGCTATCCTTTAAGAAATGCTACAAACTCCCAAAACCCCATGTGGACCTACCCATAGTCAAATGATGGACTAGTGAGAATGACATGGATATCATACTCAAACCATGGTTTCTCTAAAAGAACCATGTATTCTGGGAGTTTAAGGGAAAGATCCCAATTGTCTAGTTTAGGGAAGGGATTAGGGTAATCATAACCCTATTAAATAGAATATATAGTGCCCTTGTAACCATATATGTTAATAAGAGTTGGGTGTCCTATGTCTACTTTATGGTAGAAAGAAGCTCACTCCTCTAATTAGGGATATGATTAGTGCCTTCCTAGGGAAATAATTCACTACCATCAAGAGAAAGACAAACAAGTAGTTATTCATGATGTCTTACTTATTAAATGCCCTGCTAGTTTCCATGAAAATCCCCAACATCAAGAACTGGTCTCTTGAGGGCAAAACCACCATCTCGCACCACTACTTAGAACTATACATCTTCAAATATAGACACCACATGTAATTCATATAAGACTATGTATATATTGCATTGGTGGAGGACACCATAGGGATTCTCATGCCTAAGATTCCCCCTTTGATTAAGAAATATGTGGATCTAACAGGAGATATCTAGTTTCATCTAGATTACATTGTTATCAAAATTGAAGGAATTCTGACCCAACCCTACAAGTTGCCTATCTACATTCCTCCTAAGCTATAAAAATAGTAAATTGTGTATCAACTCCTTCATGGTGTTAATAGAGTATGAAAAGAGAAAAGGAAGGGTCTCATCCATCCCTTTCCTTTGATAATTAGAAGGACAATTCTACAAGATTAGAATCAAGCAGACACCATGTACAAACATAGGGATTCTTTTGCATTTCAATTAGATGACTTTAGATAGTGGGATCTAAATAGTGTGGTAGGCCCAAATTTGAAGAACAAATAGCTACATAAGCTAATTTATGAGCACTAACTAGTCCCTTATGACACCCTATACATAAAGGCCAAAACTTTTGAGGAAGTGCTAGCCAAATTCAATAATACTAACCTCAAGCTCATACATAAGGTAACTAATGATGAAAATCAAAGAGACATATGGAAAATACATCCCCTTCAATACTACTTATTTGTTTGACCTTCCAGGCCACCTCGGGAACAACCTGAGATGGAACTCCCATAACCCCCAACATAAATAATACAAGACACTGGCAAGGAGAAGTTGGAAAAAAGACCAGTTAAGAAACCTTCTTCTTCAACCCCTCCTAACAAGCCACCATCCCTAGTTGAGAACTTAGATATGATTGTCCTTGAGCCTGATGAAATAGTAGAGGATGATTTAAAGGTCCTTGTTGAGGCATATGGATCTGATAAAGATGAAGCATAGGTTTAAAAAGCTTAGGTTCAAGTAGAGGAAATTGATTAAAGGGATAAAGGGAAGAAAGTTGCCCTGGATCTCATCCTAGTGACCCAACCTGGGAAGAGAAAATTAAAATTGGTAATTGTCCCTGTTAGACAAAAGAGGCCAAAGCTTACTCTCACTTATCCCATAAGTGAGATCAACTTGTTTAGTGAATATTTCCCCATTCACAAACTCATCATCCTTGATTGGTTCATATATGGAAAGATATAGAATATCCCTTCCTACTCCCACTCTTGGGCCTTGACCCAGTCCATCAATGTTGATGTACATGAATAAATCAATCCATGGATAAGGGATTTGATGAAAGAACAAGAATAAAGAAGAATAATAACTACTATAGGGCTAGATGACAAGAAAGTGGATGCTCTAGGAACATCAAATAACACAAGGATAGAGGTCTCTGAGCCTCCAAAATTCATAGAGTCATCCACCACTATTTAATTCAATCAAAAGACAGCTAGATTAGAAAGGGTAACTACAAGAAAATCCATGGTTGGAGTTAAGGAGTTCACTTTCTATAAGGTTGAACCCTTTACAAGTTTAACCATAGTTGGAAGGCAACAACTTGGTGAGGTTCCTATCCATGAGGAAGATATTAAAAGCCTATTAGAGGCTCACTCATCCCATGTTAGAGATAGTATTAGGGGCATGAGACAAAAAATTCAAAATTTGGAAAAAGAAAAGGAAAACTTAGAGACACAGGCCATTTTATCAGTACCTAATGCCATAATAAACATGTTTGAAGCATCATTATTTGATATGTTTGATTTATTGAAATTAATAAGGGATTAATGGTAGAGTGGTAGGAGGTAAAGACCAAGATAAGGGATCTCATTAGAATTTTTATCAAGGATAGAATCCATTAATTCAAAACCATTATCCTAGCCCACCTGAATGCTATACTAAGGATAGTGGTAGACAAGATCTAGAGTTTAAGTGTGTGGACAAATAATCTAGATAGACTCTTGGATGATGATAAGGAATTGATCACTAGAATTGAGTAACTCCTAGGCACTATGATGGCTAATTCTACCAATACTATGGACTTTAGAATTATTAATGATGTAGAGTATAAACATAGAGTCACTTCAGTGATTTAGCAGGCAAAGGGAAAAATCTAGGGCAAATCAGGTAGTGACAATGGAAGGATTTTGGGCATCATCTTCATAATCAAAGAAAAGATTGTAAAATCTTAGAGCATCAAAATAGCTATGGCCAAAGATGAAAACTACTTGGATGACTTGGCTAATTAAGAAGAGGTCTACCTCTTAAATCCTATTGTATATTTTGAGATGGTTAAAGAGTAACATCATAGAGCTATAGAACTTCTATAAGAACAACATGCAGACCCTTCACAAATGGGCACACCAACTAATTAATATTCCTCTTTATAAAGGCATTGTAATATTTGAAATAAGGAATATTATTTTGTAAGACATATGTTAGTCTATTAGCATATTGCCTCTAGGTCATTCTATTTTTGAAAAGTAAATGTATTCTAGAACAATCTAAAGAAGGACAACCATCCTTATCTTTTGTACATTTTGTATCTTGTAACTAACTAATAGACTACCTTGTCTTTCTATAAAAAGAAGTATTACCATTTGTAAAGAGAGAATTTTGAGAAAAAATTGTATACTTATATATATTAATAGAATTGAGGAATTTTGTAAAGATTGTCCATGTTTGATGTGTCAATTTTTAATATAGCGATTCTCTCAATTGCTAGTTTTGTGTCTTAAATTTGAATAGTTTCTTTGAATTTTGGGTTACATATTTAATCATAGGGTTTATAATTTGTGCATCTGATAAATTAATTGAAGGATCCTAGATTTGATTCACTTCATTTTACTCTATATTCATATGTGCAAATGCTGTTTGATTATAGTTGTAGATCTTTAAAGTAAACCTGGTTATTACATGTGATTCTTTACATCATCCTTCAAAGTTTGCTTGATGTATAATGAAGTATGCGCTTAGGATATTTTGCACTATATATTGGTTTGAATGCATACTCATTTGTAATTGAATATTTTTCATAATATTTGATGATAAGATAGGTAATCACTTGTTTTCTTTCTACCCTACTTTTCTCATTTTCTCTTTTTAAACCAAATCACTATAGCTTAGATTTCATTATAAATATCCATCTAGATTAACCTATAGCTTATGTTTTGATCATAATTCACTAAGAATTAGCATAGATACTAGAATTTCATAGAGAATCAGATCATGATGACTCCCATCCATCAATTAACATAAATTTGTGGGAATAATTAAACATTGTTTTGTTGATATTTCACCATAGGTAAGATTAAGTTGCCACAATCTACTGCTCATGCTTTGAATTCCTAGAATTATAAATGAGAAGTGTTCTTGAAAACTAAGGACATATATGGTATGTATAGAGTAATCAATAGGACCTAACTAAGGTTATTGCATGGTGGTTCTTGATTAGAGGTTTTGGAATCCTCTCTAGTGATGTTATTATGGTAAGAGATCCCTTGTTTAGGTCTAGCAAATCCATCTTGGTCATGACCCCAAATATCTTATGTATGAATAAATGGAAGTGTAAGTAGTATTCATCTTCTATGAGCTAGGATTGATTAATAGGCCATCTTTATTTTCCTTTATATACCCCAAGTATACCCCAAAAGAGAAAAATGGTTTTGTATAAGCCCTCAAATATTTTAGAGATATTATTTCATGAAGTTATGAATATCTAAAGGTTTTCAACACTTCTATATTGAAATGTATTACTCCACTCAAACTTGGATCCAATCCCTTTAAGTAGAGATAAAGGCCTATCAATATGCTACTGTATTCATTTTTCTAAATAAGTGTAGAAACTACTTACATTAAGGATCATCTTCTTGATGAGACACTCTACATGGGTTACATACTTGGTGCTAGTAAGGAAAAAGAATAGGGATATCAGAATTTGTGTTTATTTTTATAATTTTATCAAAGCATATGAAAAGGATAAATATCCCTTGTCTTCATTATATTAAGTGTTGTAAATTGTGAAGGGCACCCAAATGATGTCATTCCTTGATAGGTATTCAAGCTATAATCAAGTGGTAGTCGATTATGAGGATAGAATAAAGACAACTTTCATAACCAAGTGGGGAAATTTTGTATACAAAATAATTAATTTTGGATTAATTAACATAGGTACTACCTTTAAAAGGGTGATTTACATTACATTAAAAAAACTTATGGTCAAGTGTATAGTTATGTACATAGATGATCTAATTGTCTTCTCCAAGAGAAGGATAGATCATGTAAAGGAATTGAGTAAAGTATTATAGTGACACAAATACCATGGGATCTACTTAAACCCAAATAAATGTATATTTGGATTCATTAAGGGAAATTTTTTAGGCCATGTCATTTCATAGAAGGGTATATCAATCAACCCTAAAAAGGTAAAAACTATTTTAAAAATCCCATTTCTTAGCATGAAAAAGGAGTTGAAGACACTTTCTAGGAAGATTAACTTTGTAAGGAAGCTTATCTCTAGATTTTCAAAGTAATATTATGATTAACATGATCAAGAAGGATGTTAAAATCAAATGGACAAGTGAAACACTTAAAAAAAAATCTTCAATCAAAGAGGTAATTATTAGCACACTAGTTTTGATAAACCATGATTACACTCAACCTTTTTATATTTACTCCTTCACCTCAGAGAATTCCACTACTATCATTTTGATGTATAGAAAAGGAACTAAATATTAGTGACCTATTTCATTCATGATCTCCCATTTGATAGATGTATAATTGAGATACACTATGATGGATAAACAAGACTTTATAATGATCAATGTTATTAATAAATTTTGGAATTATATACTACACAACAAAACCTTTGCTATCATGCTTGACCTAGTGGTGAAATCCATGTTGGTATAGAATGAGATGGGTGAATGAAGAGGCAAGTGGATGAAAATCTTCTAATATTTTTACCTTGAACTTAAATCAATGACAATTGTGAAAGGACATGGAATGAGTAGAATAATGGTTAAAATTATATCCACAAATCACTTTTTATCACTACACTATTAAATACATTACCAATAAGAATTGGTATAATAAAGTGGTTCACTATATGTGGAATAATGAGTATCTTATACATCACACCCCATGCCAATAAAGATATTCAAAGTGAAATAATCATGTCTTAGTAAGAATTGGAGTTAGGCATGCATATGAAATAAAGAACCCATCTTCCATGCCTTAACACTCATGTTGAGTTATCATCATCATGCATGGGACTTTAATTCTAGGATATGGGAGAGGGAATTTAAATTATACCCAAAATACAATGAGAATAGAAGATAAAATTGGAAGAAGAAACATTTATCTCATCATCCAAACAATTTGATCATGGATTTATGCAACATGGAGGAGATAAGAATAGGTTATATCTGCTCTCCTGTGTCAAGGCTCAGGGCAACAAAAAGGTATGGAAAATTTTGTATAAGGGGTGGGGGTGATTATTGAGCACATGTAGTGTATCATTAGACATGATGAAGACCTTGACAAAGACATTATCTTAGCCTAAACCAAATAAACAGTGTAAATGAGAGGCATTATTATCTTTGTTATAGAGGATATCATTGGGGAGGTTACGATGATGTCATGTGAGGACTCAAATGATTTAAAATATCAATCCAAAAAGATGGATCTTGTACAAAAACTGTTCCAAATGAATGAGGTTATGAAAATAGACAAAAATGGGTTCCCAAGTATGGATTTGCCAAGGCATTGGATAGACATCTACCTCTAAATTATGAAGTACTTAACATTAGAAGGTAAATTCATGCCATTTTATTACATCATTTCTTTTTATTAAATCACTTCCAAGGATATAAAATCAACCTACCATTTTTCTATTAAAATCCCTTGAGAACACTACCCTTACCTTCTAAATTAGTGAATTTAATGCCATAATTAATCAAGGGCTCATCTTTATGTTATTCAATCATGAGGATAGAATGCAAAGGATAGATTCTTCACTAAGGGGGTCTTATTTGAAGGAGGTCTTCCCTAATAAAGACCTAGATTTAGGTTCTCCCCACCCTCCTCATAGCCACTCCCTTATAAGCCATAATACTAAAAGTTTCATAGATTATATCCCACTTTAAATCATTATTAAAAACCCTAAATCCATTTGCATAAAAGAGGAGGATAAGGTGGAATTTTAAGGGAAGGGGAAGGCCATTTTGACCAATTCAGTCCATAAATCCAAAAGATAGCTAGAGGAATTTAATGAGAAACTCCACAAAGTGAGTATTGGTCTAGATACATTTATTATGGAATGTAACTTGATTAACAAAGAACATGGGAAGTTTATATATGCATTTTTATAGATATATGAGGTAGAGGACCCCCTGGGAGGCAAAGAGATGATAAGGCAGTGATTCAACACACTTTCAAACCCTCCCCCAAACCACTTTCTTTGGATAACTCTCGTAAGAAGAACCCATAAAAGGAGACTGGAAAAAAACCAAAGATGATCTTGTTGAAGGACACTGTTGAGGGCTTGATCAAAATAAATTGGGAAAATTTTATCAAGGAAAAGAAGATGGATAAGGTGGAGGATAAGGATCCTAGTAAGTAAAATCCAAAGGACAAGGTTTAGGATAAGGATCCCAACAAGGAAATCATGGAGTACACTATGGCCCCTAAGTAATACATAATTCTACTATATTTGTTTGGCCTTCTACAATATATTTTTGTTTGATCTTATTTTTATTTTGTTGTAGTCTAGTTTTTAGACCTTGGGTCTTACTATACTCTACTTTGATACTTATTTAACCATTAGGTTTCAAGATCCTTATAAAACCTACTTGTTTACTTGATCAAATAAAAAAATAGTGTCTCAGACATTTGAATTCCATGCAAAAAAGAGTGTTGTGCATAAAAATCAACCACTTTATGATAAAAATGGGGGTAATATATAAATAAAACATTGAGAGATTCTATTTGATATGTATTAATAAGGAGATGAAATGGATGTGGCTAAAAATCTCCATGTAAAGTATGGTACTAGGTATGGATCAATGAATTCTATTACCCACCAAATATTGAGTGCTAGGTAATATTATTCACACCTATTTAAAGATGTGCATACACATTTTTGGAGATGCCATATCTATTAGGTTGTTGCACATATCAATCACAATCTAATAGTGCCTCTACTTTTAGTAATCAAAGATTGACCTTTTACATAATATGGACTAAACTTTGTGGTGGCAGTCAACATAAATTCATCGATAGGCCATAAGTTTATTCTCACTACAACTGACTAATACACTTTTTGGGTTGAGGATTAACCATTTAAGAATTACATAACCAAATTTTTCATTTAATTATTGAAAGAGCACATTGGCACAAGGTTTGTTATGACTTATACTTTGGTATGTGATAATGGTCCTACCTTTTCCTATTCTCAATTTTTAGAATGGGCATGCGATCATCATTTATCCATAAGATTCTCTAATTATTATCTATAAGGAAATGGGATAGATAAATCCACAAATAATAATTTGATAGACATATTTAAAATTACCTTGGAAAAAATCCTAAAAATTGGCATAATGAATTGAAATTTGTGGTATGTGTGGATAGGACTAGAACTAAAGCTACTCTATGAACTTCTTCCTACAATATAGTTTATGGTAAAGACCTTATTTTTTAAACTAATTTGAGGATTCATACATTATTATTTATGAAGGATTACTTGGAAATAAATGATCAAATAGAGGATCGCCTCTTGAATATCATATACTTAGATGAAAAATGTGACACAAACTTGTTGTATTTTAGTAGGCATCAAGAGGTTATAAAATGTTGTTTGACAAAATATCCAAAACAAAAACATTTAGGATTTTTAACCTTTTCCTTGTGTAGGATAAGGATCATGAAAAAAGGGACACCACAAAAAATTTGATGCATTATGGTTGGTTCCCTACTAAATCTCTAAAATATTGGGTGAGAATGCTTTCCACCTAAGGTGTCTTATTGGTGAGGATCTTCCATTTTCCATCAATGGATAATTCCTAAATCACTATTTATAGCCCCTAATTAGCTTGGAAAACCCTATAAATAATTTCTCTTTTGATTTTTTTGCTTTATTGTTCTATTTCCTTACCATCCCTTATTTTAGTGTAGGTTTGTTGCATTCATTTCTTATTTTATTTTGTCTTTCATTTGTTAGTTTAACCTCATTTTTAACCTTTTTGAGTTGAACCCACTATTTTTACATGAGGGTTCCCTTGCTTGGTAAAAGAATACAAATGGACAACTTGTTTATGAATAACACCAATGGAATTCCTATGCTAAAAACACTTAAAATATTATTTAATTTATTACATGAATTATGGAATTTTATTTGAATGGTTATAATGTTTAAGGTCAATGATTTACAAAAAAATATATGGATTTAAGAAAGCCTCATTTCTTGTTCTAAATATCATCAAATGCACATAACATAAAATATGAGGCATGATGCAACTCTAATTTTTCATCTTTGATTTAATTAGCTATGCAATTCCTGATAGTCACTAAACATATGGCTTGGTCTCCAACCCTATATGGAAAATAAAAAGAAAAATATCCTCTTAGAAGAATTTAGCTAAAATACAAAATTTGAACTTTCTCCTCAAAATGGTGATCTTGGTAACACCCACCATAGGCTTTCTAGCCTAGTTGGAAGTATGAAAAGGCCTTTAGAAGGTACCAAAGGTATGTTTACCAGGTCTAAATATTCCCAGTTGGTATTAGAGTAATTCCCATGCCATTTCCCACCTCTTATCCAAATTACAAAATCCTTTCTCCTTCAAGCAGTGTCTATCAATTAGAAAAAAATGATTTATTGTATGTGTTGGAAATATTTACCACCATTGACCCCTATCATTTTCAAACTGATTTTGATTCATTATAAGTGTTAATTTTGAGTCAAAATCCCTTAAAATGTCACTTTTATCATAGACTAAGGTAATTTTGGAAAAGTTAAGGTTTATGTTTCCATTATTTTATACTTGTCCAAGTCATTTCCTATGCAAATCCTTATTTTTAGAGTCATTTTTATGTATCAAACATGTGATTCGATATTTTTATGGTCAATATAAGTGTAAAATAGGTGAATTTAATGTTTCACACACATGTTAAATCATTTGATTCAATTTTCAACATGAAAGTGACATGTTAAAGTTATCATATTATGAGAAAATAAGATGCTACATTGAAGTGAAGTATAAAAATCACAAGTGATGGAGGAACCAAGTGGTATAACAAATCCTTATCAATAATTATCAATCCAAAATCATGATATTATAGGTTAAATATAAGGGAAAGGTAGTTCAAGATCTTCATCAGGTCATAAACTTGTGAAGAAGGGTAGATTTGTAATATATGGTTCATGAAGGAGGAGGCACACTAAAACCAATTATATTAGGGGTTGGAGGGAACCCATATTAACTTAAAATTTGTATTAATATTTCATATGTATATATATATGTGTGTGTGTGTGTGTGTGTGTGTGTGTATGTATATGTATTTATATATGTATATATGTATATATATATATATATACATATATATATATATATATACATATATATATATATATACATATATACATACATATATATATACATACACACACACACACATATATATGTATATATATATATATATATATATATATTCCATAACTTTATAAATCATTCCTAATAAGTTAAGCTACCCTAGAGCCCCTTTGAAACCCGATCATCTCAATTTTAAGGAATATGGCTACATTTATGAGATTTTTGATGAAAATGGAAGGTGTTAATTATAATTTTATATATTAATTAGATCTCCCATTCCATCTTAAAGCTATATCCAAGCATGATCAAGTGCCATGCCAGAGAACATGTCTTTAAAGTGGAGAAAATGCAGGTGTTGTAGTTCTAACAAGGTTTTTTAGGAGGTTTAAGTGATTGATTAAAGACATAAAATGGTTTTATGATATATATAGGTATATTTATCTACAAATTAAAAAATAATTATGTCTTTATACCTCATAAAAATCAATAAAATGCCAAAATATAGACCCATAGTCATGTAGATGAAGAAAATGCAAGGTGAGGCAACACTAAAAAGGCCATAACTTGAGTTTTAGATATCTAAAACTCATGAAATTTTGAATAAAGGTTTGGAGAAACATTTAAAACCTTTTAGAAGTGGTTTCAAATCTATACACCCCTTGAATAGAGATAAATTAAAAAAACATAGGTCTTCACCATGAAGAAAATCATGGTTCTTGAGAGTTTGCTCATGGGTGAAGTATGAGTTGGGTGTTTCAAAACTTTTGAATGTCACCCAATATTATTATATGGTGTATAAATATTTTTAAAACTTAAATCAATGATCATACACCTCACAAAGAGAAAAAAATAGCCCAAGTCACTTCAGAACACCTCTATGTCACCTACAAGATAACATACATGTACTTTTGAAAGAATTTTATTTGAGAGTTTGATGAGGTGTTTATAATATTTTCCAACTCCTATAGGTTTAAACCATTGTTAATTTTACAATGATCCTAAAAATAGAGCTTGGTGATCCTTAAAACTCATTCTTGACTCCCTAAGCCAATTCAAGGCTTATTGAGGCCTATAAAGACAAAATTAGGATTTTTTAGGTGTTTCAAGTGGATTTGAGAGCTAAAAACTTGCATGTAATTATTTTAAAACATTAAAATAATTTTGAAAATCCTAATTATGCCTCTTATTTACACAAATCATGAAAAACCATCAAGTTGTAAGTTTTCACTATGCATTTGACAAGCTTGGCAAGATGACAAAGTTAGCATATGAGATGTCAAACCTATAACATTAGTTTGAGGAGTTTCACATCATTTCATGAGGTGTCAATAAGATATATAAACATGGTGGTGGTAATTATGTAGGTGTGTAACCCCCTAATCAAGGAATGTAGGGAAGTTTTAAGAGAGGTTTGATGAGTCATCAAGCACAACCAAAAACTCCTATGCCAACTTCATGAAGACCATCGTCACTTTAAGAAACACATGTAGAGGGAAAATGATAGGATTATTCTCTCACTTTCCACTTAGATTTTTAACTGATTGGTGATGGATGAATTTTTTCATGGACTCTATCTCCATGTATTATCTTTCTCTTTCTCCTTCTTTCTTATATAAATGAATCCTTGAATGGCATTATATGTATCCTTAACCTGAGTATGGAAAATACCTACTAAAATAACACTTGAAATTTTCCTATTAAATGAATATATGCTAATTTATAGCTTTCTCAATGCTGAAGCTCTTATATTATTATGGTGGTTGATGAATGTTTGTGATAGTTGGCAACTTCCTTTCATTTGTCCTATCTTCTTACATTTTTTTAGGTTGTTAGTCATCCTAGTAGGTTATATGAAGAGTGATACATGGTTTTACAATGTCTAAGTTTGGATATTGATTCATTAATGTTCCTTAATAGACCTCTTGATCACCCATCTTTATTATTCTTTTGACCATTACCTTCATATTGAAACATGATGCTTGGAAACTCATATTGAGATAGTGTAATGGGTTTTAGTCATAATTCATGTTATTAGTGTAATATAGGCAAGTGGAAGGTATTATGTTTTGTGAATCACCTCCCATTTACTTATTTTTAGTTATCTCTCTCCCTTTTATTTTCAAGCAATAGGTTTAGTAGTAGTTTTAGGTGATTTGATTAAAGGAGATAGCCCTATCTAGAGATTCACCTCATTTATTAGGCCATCCATAACTTTTAGGTGTCTCCATGCTATCAACTAAATGAGGAAGGCCTGAACAAAATCCTCAAGAGTACAATTTAAAGTGATAACAATATGTGCTTACAAAATGACTGGATTAATCATATAAATTTATACTAATGGTCTTTAAGTAGAATTGTATTTTAGTATGTCATGTGTGGGAAATAAATTTTGTTCTTTCATGTTTTAGATTTTCTATGGAAGATTGATTGTGAATAAATTTTTTATTTTTGAATGAGAACTAAAGATTCTAGATTTTTGAGATACTTGGGATTATTTCCTAGTAAGATTAACCATTTATTACTTGTACAACATGCCCAACTTCCAACTAAAAATAAGGACTCTATTTTATTTTATGATCTTTATCCCTTGGGAATTTTAGTGTTTTGTGTATTTGAGCCTTATCTAATTGTTCATTTGATAGATGATAAGTTTCATGTGATGAGGTGTTATTCATTTGTAATGGATTTCATGCATTAGGATAATAAATATAATCTTTACATCTAGAGTTGTTAAGATATTTTTCCTAAATATGTCTTAGAGTGAAGAGTTTTAACCATATAAGATCACATTTTAGAAGTTCTTAAAATTCCTCTTTTGGGGGAAATATAACAAAACTTGTGTGAATTATCTAACTTCTTTAGAGTCATTTTCACTCTTTCTCTCAAAAATATAACCCATTTCTACTTTAGTTAAACATGAATTGGCTAAGTGTCTAAGATAGTTTCATTTTTTACTTAGTTTCTTTTAGATGAATGGGCTAAAGCTTGCTAAGATTATTATAAAACAATGGCTATTCTATTCCACTAAATTAACCCCCTTTTGATCCACTTCTATTTCAATATTCTCTAAATTGACTAGATGTTTGTTTATGTTTAATTTTTGGCTTAGTTTACTTCATAAAAATGGTCAAAATCTATTTAGGAACTAGTTTTGAATTATATAAAAATGTCTTCCTTTTTATTTAGTTTTTGCATAATTTCACTGTAAAATGAATCTAACCATTATATATTGAATACTTATCCATTATTCTTGAAAATACTTAGCCATTTTAATTTGAAAATTTCTTGATCATTAGATTCTTAATTTAAAGTTATTGAATGTGTTTCTTCACCTCATTGCCTATAAGTGCCTAAATTGATCTTGATGCCATGTGGTGATATCTCATAACTCTTAGTCACCCAAACCCATTCTAAAAACAATTTTGACACTTAGTAAAATTTCCATACTTTTCTCAGAGCCATGTATTATCTTTCTACCACTCTGAAGGATATAATAAATTCAAATGGTATTTCCTATGAGCTTTTGACTCAGCAAGACCCTTTGAGTGATCATATTAACATGATGATACTAAGTGGCATGATATTAGTGGCCTACTACCTTAGCTAATTCTATATAAAACAAGATCCTCTAGGTGAAAATATTATTGGGATGCTACCGAGTGGTTTGATCCTGATGACTTATTTCCTTAGGGTGGTCTATACAACTTCAAAACCCATCATAACTCCTTAGTAAATGGGATGATTTCATGTGGTGAAATCCTAAATCACCATAGTCTAGGGAATAATGAACACATATCAACACTAACAAAGAAGTGGAATAACATGGAGCAACCAGTGGCATGAACCTACCAACAAAGGACATGTTATTGGTGATGTCAAAGAAATTGGTTTGAATTTGATGGTCCATCTAGACATTACAACCATTAAAACCTTAAAATAGAATATGTTTCCAATCTAACCTATAACACTAGTTTATAGATACATATTAATAGCAAGATAAATCATGAAAAGAAAAATTCAAAGATAGACTAGGTAATGCCATTGAATTTGGGCATGGCATGCACATTTGGCAAAAGATAAAAAGACACTAAAGACAAATTCACCATGAAAAAGAGCATTCTATACTACAAGGAGAGTATAGGAAAATTTTGAATGGAGATCACAAGTAATTTTCAACCACTCTCAAGTACACTTGGCCAAAAGAATTCACTCCCATGATCATAGTAGTATGGTGACTAGTAGAAGTTCTGAACTTCATTTATGAATCCACATTGAATTCTTAGTTATGTTTCTAGAGGGCATGAGTTTTATCCCTTTTAGAATTTTGTATTTTTAACCTCTCTCTCACTCCTATTTATAGGACTTTAAAATCCTTTCTCATGTCTATATTTTTTTGGGATTAGAGGATGCTTTGACTAACAAGATCTTTATGAATTGTAAAAGGGACATAAATAACAATAAACTTTATTTAAATGCTTATTTACAACTTTCTATATCAATTTTAATTATCTACCTTTTTTTTAATTATCATATTATTAATATGAAGTTGTAGTCGGATGATTGTATGGGATTTGAACTTTTTTAATCAAAAAGTAAATATTGATTTTTGGAGACTGTTGGGATTGTGTGTGGAAGTTTTCATACACATGTTTTATAGTGGTTATGGCCATTTCCTCTCACATTCATTCTCCATAAACTCTTTCACCATATTTAATTGAATTTATGCTAGGTCTAACTCAACCAAAGATTGGTTTAATCAAGATAAGTCTATTAGATCTTCATGGCATTAGGATCTCTTTCTCCTTACCCTTACTCTTTTACATTTTATTTTAAAAATGTTTTAGCCTAGGGATTGTGTATCAACAAAACTAATCTACAATTAAATGTTTATATCAATTTCCATTTCATGTTCTATTTATCACCATTGTATAATTATTATATTTATGAATGTGGTAAACTAGTAACTAATTAACTATGTTTTTTTATATGTAAGTCTAAGAAAGCCTATTTTCTATCCAAGGCTGAACTCTACAAGTATTATCAAGAAAGTATACAACTTCCTAATGAATGTATTAATTAAAGAAACCTACACCTTAATTCATAAAAGAGGCCCCTTAAAAGGAATTGTTGACCTCGACCAACTTAGTTAATACTATTATACCAAGTCCTGGTATATTTAGACCTTAGGGAAGAATTTTCCTCATGGGATATTCTTCCTTTTAGGGGAGGTAGAACCTAAAAAACCCTACTTATTATTGGTTGTGTCAAAATAACAATCAAAACTATATTTACCTTTTATGACTTATGTATACACATATGGATCTATCATACCCTTATCTCTTATTTTATTTCCTTCTATGGTCCCGACCTTCCTAATTTTATATTAGTCAGCTACATGAATTCCATAGTATTTGTCTAACTAATTTATTAACCCAATTAGACTATATATTGATCATGAAATCATTATTCCTATCTTTCTAGTTTCTTATGGTCATACTTAGATGATTTTGGATTTTAAAATCCACACACCTTTATGAGACTAAGAAATTATACTCATCTTACATATTAATAGCATAAAAATCCATTATATCTTTTCCATTATCATAACATTACCCATGCCTTTATACATATTTTTCATGCATGTTGCATATGATTATTTTTGTGATATAATTTAAATGATTTCTATATCAAATAATTATAGTTTAATATTTTATATGTGGACTTACTAATAAGTATGTTTGAACACATGTATCAAGTATGTTTGAGCACATATGAAAACTATATTATTCATTTGTAACAACTAGCTTAACACCTGCAACAACTAGCCTAGAACCTAGAATGACTAGATTATTTACCTATAACAACCTGATTGTGCACCTGTAAAAACTATTGTAAGTTCACATAGTTGATCATGTCAAATAGTGGTACAAACATCCCACAATTTAAGGATTTTTTTGATTACTTACATATAGGATGGAATAAATATATATTATCATCCTTTATTATATTTTATTATTGTAAAGAATGTTTTATTATTGAAATTTAATGATTGTATTTGATTTATTATAAAAAATTTGCATTTTGGTTAAAACTATATATTTTTTATTGTAATCACTACATTTTATGAATCTAATTAATAAGAAATTATATCCCCTACATAAGAAGTAGAGATTGGGTTGATAGATAGAAATTAAAATGTAGTAGTTGAATTATTAATACATATACATAAGTTAGATTTTAGAGTATTTTTTATAATATTATATTAGAAGCATTATGAAATAAAAATAGTTTAGAATAAGTAACTTTACTATAGAAAGGGAAGGAATTTAAGCTCTAGTATTAATGAGGTGGGGCCCCCTTACATGAATCTAGTAGACTAATTTCTCATCAAATAGTGTTATTTATATTTATGTATTTGTTTATCACATATTTATTATTTCATGATGAGTGTGTTGTGTGTATGGTTTCATGTGTATAATAATTCTTTCATTATGTACATATAATTCATCTAGTGTGTTAAGCTTCCAAAGAATATTTATTTCCTTTTCATGAAATTTCCATTTGATGCAATTTACCTTTCATGAAAATGTGCTTTCAATTCATTTTATTTACCTTATGCAAGTGTGTTTTAATTATGAAACAATTAGGAACCCAAACATCAAGAGAGACTAGTGACACACATATAGTGCCAACATCCTAATAAAGTATACATACCCTAGGTTGAAAATTTAATGAATAACATTACCAATAAATCAAGTGTCTTCCCCTATGGAATATATATGTCAGGAATTATAATATGATTAGATTATGCCATATTTAATTGAGGAGTTTATTTTTCTTGTCACACCTAAAATATACTTTTTGTAACACTAAAAAAAATCATTTTCCAAATTTAAATCATATTTGTGTGTTGTCCCATATATTTTTCTTGTTGGTATAATGAGAATATATTGAAAGATAAATCTATTTATACACTTAAGGTTTAATCCTATTTATCTATCTAGATATATCAGTCATGTACTAATAATATTATTATATTAATTTCATATTAAGAAATAATTCAATAAATATTGAAAAGTAAAAATCAATCAGAATGAATAGGCCCTAGAGAATTGTAAATCACCTAAGTCAGATCAAGTTACCATTTTCAAGTGTCTAAATCTATATCATAAGTTACATCCATACTAATGGAGCACAATTTCACACATACACCTAATCAAAAGAACTATGTGTGGCTTCACACCTCTTTAGATTATTGGAGACATAAGAAAAATTCAAACACTTAGTAGATTTGGTTGGGTTAGCTCAAATTATCATTATTTTCCTTTTGTAGGCATAAAATTAGTGTTAAAAGTGGACCTAGGGTTTCAAAGTGAAGGATATACATTTTTTTGATTTGCACACACAATTAGCTTCTAATATCACATAAAAACACTATTTATAAGTAGACATAGTGATCTATTATGAAAAATTTAGATAAAATTCATAGAGATGAGTCCATAAGAGTTCAAATGACTTCATCTAGTGAAATCATCCAAGGGTTGACATATTTATCCAACAAATTATAGATAGTCAATCTCTAGAGTTAAGTGACTTCAGATCTATTTTCAATCCTTTTTGCTAGCTACACATAGTATTATAAATAAAATAATAATAATAAAAATTTAAATAACCTAGTCCTCTTCGTAATTTTCATTAATATTAAAGTGTAATTGAACATATATTTGTATCATTCAATTTAATATAGAATATCTTAGATAATCCAAATATTTAAAATTATATGCTTGTTTAGATAAATAATCTAAAAGAATGTAAAACATATATAGACACAAACTTGGAAATATACCTTTATTCCTAGTGTCTTATTCACAATTTATCATATTTGTAAAACTTATAAATACTAACATGTTTCTTCATCTATTATGGCCATGTAATAACATGTTTCTTCATCTATTCTTGTGATGCTTAGGTCCCCATTTAGCCCATGAGGCTAAAAATCATAATCTAATACTTATAAAAAAGTATATTTGTGAATCCTTGTAGTATATATCACTTTCCATCATAATCTATAAGGAAAAAAAAGTTTGTGTCATCTTTAGGTTAGACCTGCACTTTACATAGGTATGTCTAGGTTAGATAAGCACCCTACTTATGTTTGGCTCTTTTAGCCTTGTTGAACCTTATTCCCATTTCACTTTATTGTGTACTTTTAACCTCACCCATTTTAAATTCTAAATTTATATAATATGTATACATTATTCTATATTAGACTATATATACAAGATCATTATAATCCATTTAGGAAATCAAATGGGAATTAAAACATAGAGAAGACAAATATTAATATCAACAGTCAAGCTTAGAGATAAACATAAAACATAATTCCTCCCACTTAAATTTAAAATTTATTGAGTCAAATCCTACACACCTAATACATAGTTGTTATTTTTAGTCTCTCATGATTTCCATTTTTATAAAGGAAAGTATTAGTTTTCATAATTGCACTTATTGTTTCTAGGGAAGTAGAGCTTCAAAACGATCACTAAGCTATTCCATCCACACTCACAAAAATATGTGGAGTCTTAATCAAAGTGTGAGAAACAAATAATTTTCAATGTCACTTTGGAAGTTTCTAAATTACATAACTCTTTATTTATTCTGTAATTTCAAGCTAGGTCAAGGAGGAAGAACATCAATTATACACATTCTACTAAATAAAATAATGAAGTGAATCTACATGTACATTATAAAAGAGACAGTGCCTTAGTGATAGAAAAAATATTTTCAGAAGCCTTACACAAGTCGTAATCAATGGCATAGAGATAGACTTGACAAACACAATTT
Source organism: Torreya grandis (assembly GCA_037957365.1). Classification (NCBI taxonomy): domain Eukaryota; kingdom Viridiplantae; phylum Streptophyta; class Pinopsida; order Cupressales; family Taxaceae; genus Torreya; species Torreya grandis. The sequence goes on from JARHVA010002566.1 coordinate 295,663, forward strand.
TAACTAGGCCATGTCTACCCAATACAAACTTGCACCTTGCACTTATCTACCCAATAGAGGTTGGTGAGTTCTAAATTTTAAGAGTAGAATCCAAACAGTATTCACAGTAACTCTATAGAAAAAAATTATATAAAAATAAACATGTGTGGTCATTCACTAACCCTTCATATTTACTTTTGATAGCCTAGTTTCATTTTTTTATCACTTGGATATGTTTGCAGGAGCTCAACATATTTGATAGATATGAATTCTATACTTTCTTGGATGTATTCTTATATTTATTTAATTATAATTAGTTTATTATTATTATGATTAAAACCATAATTAGGGTAAACATTTGTGGTCCATTATGTTTACTTGATGGTAGTTACAAAATGGCCAAAACATGGGATTTATGCTAAATATGGGGCTGCTCTTAGCGTAGAACCTCCAAAGTTGGATGTAGACACCTAAAACTAGCCATAAATGGATTTTAACTGGAATTTAAATTTATTCCTACCAACCATTGAAAATTAATCCCAAGAATCATTAAACATCCCCAATTTTCTTGTGCACCAACAATCAAAGCTCAAAATCATGTTAAAACATCCCTAATCGGGGTATTCTATCATATGCAATAATAACCTCTCACAGATTCATCCCTAATCATATTGTAGCATCATAATAGTCAATTTGGCCTATAAAATTATTAAATGGGGCACATGAACAAATATCAAATATTTGAAGAGCTAAAAGGCTAACAAGAATCAAATAACAATCTAAACCAAATTAAATGCCTAGTTAAATTATCCATGTGTAATTAATGAATATCTCAAAATGGAAATTCACAAACTCAAAATATCTTAGCCTTTCATCATTGCCTTTATGAGTTGTCAAGATCTTGGAAAATATACTAAAATATCTATTTTTGAGAGTCATGCCTAGAAATTGAAAATCATAATTAATTGACAATTATTAACTCTACTAGGGTTATATTTGACTGTAATGTCCCCACTATAGCGGTTGACTTACTCAGTTTCTAACATACTTACTATTTATAGTAAGTTAATAAGATGCAACAGAGGCTAGTTTTGATGATTGGATTTGATACTCCTTGTTGAGAGCTTTGCGGTGAGCTATCACTTGCACCATTCAAAGTCTGGTTGATGGTATATTTTTAGGGCCTAAAGTGCTGTAAAAAGTAACATTTAACCCAATGGTAAGATATTAAGTGTTACTTTTAGTATTCACTTTATGGGGATGGTACCCAAGGGAGACATAGGCAATATTTTAATGGATCGACTATTGCACATCCTTTATCCCACATTGCTCAAGTGAGTTGAGTCACCCCTTGGAAAAAGGATAAAGGGAAGTGCTTGTGGCTTCTTTAGGTAGGTTGGATAAGAAGAAAAGAATTGTTGCACTTGTAACTTATTTGGGCAATTGAGAACATCCTTCTCATCTGTATCACTCTAGACATCAATCCTTGGGATTGGTCTTTGGATTTTGTGCTCTCAGCCATTATAGCAGTTGTGCCACTGTAGTAGCCATACCACTATAGTAGCTATGCCACTATAGCAGTCATACCATTGTAGTAGCTCCATCACTATAGCATCTTGTAGCAGCCAGGTGAGTTCATAAATACAAGCCTGCATGAGTCTATAGAAATTAGATTTCAGCCTATAGAGTCCATAGATTTTATCCTGTAGAGTCTATAGATCCTGTAGTTGCAGCCTGTAGAGTCTGTAGATTTCAGCCTGTAGAGTCCATAGATTTCAGCCTGCAGAGTTTGTAGATTTCAGCCTACAGAATCCATAGATTTATACCTGCAGAGTCTGTAGATTTCATCTTATAGAGTCCATATATTTTAGCCTATAAAGTCCATAGATTTCAGCCTACAGAGTCTATAGATTTTAGCCTACAGAGTCCATAGATTTTGGCCTGCAGATTCCATAGATTTCAGCCTGTAGAGTCCATAGATTTCAGCCTGTAGAATCCATAGATTTCAGCCTACAAGAGTCCATAGATTTTAGCCTATAGATTCCTTATATTTCAGCCTATGGAGTCTATAGATTTTAGCCTGTAGAGTTTGTAGATTTCAGCCTACAGAGTATAGATTTTAGCCTATAGAGTCCATAGATTTCAACCTGCAGAGTCCATAGTTTCGCTAGACAGAGAACAAAATTAATGCACATTTGGCACTCACTAGGATGTTTGCTTAAAATGATGTTCATAGGATCATTGGAGTATTTAGTGTGTTACCATGTGATGACATTGTACTCATTTACTCATTTTACAATTAATATAAATATAGTGTATCAATTGTTTCAGCTGTGCATATCTATGCTTGCAATTCTATATTTATGTTACATGCATTAGTCTTTGTAAAACACAAAAAAATCAATACCAGTAAACCTTCTAGAGTCATAAGGAGTTCTTGCTAGGTTAGTTTTGGGTGCAACAGGGGTGCCCATTACATTGACTCACCTAGGTTAGGTTTGAACCTATTAAAAGACTTAACTCAGTTGTAACTCACCTTGGGTGACAATTAAGTCCTTAAGCTATAAATATAATTCCATGCCTGTTTATTTTTAAGCTCTCATAAGCCAAAGTTATAATGTAAATTTAGAGAGAGACATAAGCCATTTTATTACAATAAATGTTATAATGCCATAATCTTGAGCCAAACGGTCATGAGCCATATCAAAGCCATTGATGCCAAGGAGAGAAGGAGCCAATAAGATTCATTTGACAAAGACTTCTTGATGCACAGATCAACAAGTCACTCAACAAAGCATTTGGATCTCCCAAGGAAGCTAAAGGCTTTTTTGTCTATTATGGTTTTGTTGTGCTTTCATTTGTTTTTTGTTACTAAGATCTTCTTAAGTACTAGGATTGGATTGTAACTGTTAGTGTGTTTTATTTGAGTTTTTGTTACTTAAACTAACACTATTTTAACCTCCCTTTTTGTATTCCTATGATAAAAAATGGCATGCCCAATAGGATGCAAAGCATCCCATATATCAAAGAGATGAAAATGTTTCTCTTAATTTTTCTATTGAGTACTTGACAATCTTCAAAATTTGAGATTTAACTTATTTTTCATGTATTTTATTTTTTAGTGATACACATATTATATAGAGACTAACATTGACTCCCTCTAACCAATTTCAATCCTTCTATAATTGATGTCAATCACTTAGGACCAATATCAACCTCTATGTGCATAATAGAGCATGGCAAAAATGTGATTTTGTGAGTTTTTCTTGAGTTTTTCCTGATTTTTATTTTATGTCTAAGGGCCAAAATGTTATTTGAATAACCCATTTATTGCAATATCTAGTGTTATTAGTGATTTTAAACTTTCATTTGTTAACTATATTTTTGTGAAAAATGTATTTTTTTTCTACCTTTTTACAGGGATGACATTGATCTGAGTTGACCAATGTCAATTTTCCCTTTGTTGATCAATCTCATTTTCAGTAAATCAACATTGATCCTTGAATGGAATGACATTAGTCTCTGAGATAAGAAAATAGATAAAACCTAAGATAAATATTTAATAAGTTATTTCTTCATCCATGAAATGGATTCAAAGTAGGAAAAACACCTCTAAACATTATAAGACTTAAGCTAGAAAAGGACAAATGTTTGGAAATGGTTAACTCTTAAACATTTTTTTTGGTGCCTAAAAAGAACTTGTTTATTTTTATGCTTAGTTGATTTGTGAAATTTTTTCAACTAAGGTCAAGGGGTGAAAATTTCATAAACATCTGAATTTTGTGCATTAAAATAAAAAATCATATTTAGATACATACTCTTAAGAGTGTTTGTTTTATTCTTTTTCTTTCAAAGTTATTTATGTTCATAAAATTATTGATGCATGTATGTTCTCCCCTTATCCCCTTTAGGGAACTCAAGCGACCAAAATAACTCTTTATTTTCTTTTTTTCTTTAGTCTAAAGCATGAAAATAATAATGTCAAGGATCTCCCCAAATCCATATGGTTTGGGTGATCTAAACATGATCTTAAAGTCTTTTCACATGTCATTTTTTTCATGTAATTTGGCTTTTGAGTGGGAGTTTATATCTTCCTCACAGGTTCTCTAAGGAAGCATTGACTCAATAATTCATTCTCAAAAATATTTTAATCCCACTCAAAAAAGGGGTGTACAAATTAAGGTTGAATTACTAGGATGTTTTTTTGAGTGGTTAAATAAAATCTACTAGGAAGATATTGCCTCAGATTGTAGGGGTAACTCAAACATTGTACTACACTGAGAAAGTGATGAATGTAGTGGTTATGAAAATTACAAGACCTTTTCCTAACAAGTTGGTTGACATGGATCCAAATGATGTATCTCTTATTTTATCCACACTTGGGACCATCTAGAAATGCATGAAAATTTATTTTTACAATAACCCCACTTACTATGGACATAATATTAATGCAGGGTGAGTAGCTCAAAGTTCCATGTTGCCTTACAATCTCTTGAGAGAGGGGTCATGTAAAAACCCTATTTATTCATATTCTTTTATTTTTGGATTAACACTTAAAATACTCTCAAGAGCACGCGCACACACACACACACACACACACACACACACACACACACACACACACACACACACACACACACACACACACACACACACACACACACACACACACACACACACACACAGATGGAATTTGATAGTATTATGCAACCTTGTCAGTTTTAGTATTTAAAATCTTTACACTTAGGGTGTTTGTGTTATTTTTATCCTTTTTACATGGTTTTTGAGTCTAAAATATCTTTTTTATTTGTTATACCACATCCAAATTAGTCTTTTGTATACATCACTCCATTATTTGAGGAGGTGTTATAGCATACTTTTGACTTAGTCTTTTAATAAATCTTTGTGTGTCTCAATTGATTGGAAAGGGTAACATTATGTTGCCCAATGAATTTCAAGTTTTGTGCCTTAGAGTCTTGAAAAAAAAGCAATCACATATTTAGAGTGTGTTAACATTTTTACACTACTCGAATAGTTTCATAAACTTGTTTACTTTGTGTCCAAGTTTCCAATTCAAAACTAATCCATGTGTGCCTTTTTGGATCTTTATCTAGTGTTGTTATGCTATTCAATTTTGTCTATCTTGTTTTTTGTTCAAATATGCCTAGTTTTCCTAATTTAAGTTTTTTATTAACCTTGACAAGTTTAAATCCAAGTAATTATTGATTTCTATTTATGCCTTGTGTAAGTTGGGCCTTAACATCAATCTTTCTATTGTGGGTTGTGTAACTTAGGTTAATTATTTACCCAATTTGAAAACTATTATTTGGGATAAACAACCTATCTTCTATATGCCTTTTATTTCATGCCTTATACCAATTGACCAAGTTCATGTCTAAATTTTAATGCCTAGTTTATGCCCAAGTGTTTTAGTTTTTTTAGATTAAATTTCACTTTGTTTTTAATTCTAGATTTTGCACTTGTTTTACTAAAAGTCTTAGCACATGCTTATTTTGAGCCTATATTTTGATGCCATATTTGGCCAAAAGACCTATCAACTTTTATTTTCTTAGGTTAGACTTGTTTGAAACACATTGGATATAGAAATTATAATTCTAGTTTTAGTTCATCCACTTGACCTTTTTGTGTGATACATTTAACATTAGACATTTGATGTTATGTTTTTTTATGCTATGTTTTAGCATAAACCTTTTTGGAGATACAACTCCTCTTTATTTGACCAAGTTATACCAAGTTTAAACCATCTATATTTTAGAATTGGTTTTTAGAGTTTATAAAACTCTAAGACCTTTCATGAAATACTAATCATTGACTTAGATATGTATCACTATACTCATAGTATAACTATGTACAATTTGGGATATGGTATTGTGGTCACACAAGAAGACTTTGTTCAAGACCCCTATGGTGATGATGTAGTTTATGAGATGGACCCTTATCCACTTTAAAACACTCAATTAGGGGAAGAAATCCAAGATATTTTATCTCATTATTTGGTCAATATTCTTGCATACTTAGAGCAGGACCAAGAACAAATGTCACAATACCTAGTTAGTGTATCATCAATTGTAGACCAAGTTTAAAAGAAATCATAATACATTACAATGCCATCATTATATGACCCTTATTTGTTTCATCATCACTTATTTATGAACAAGGATTAAATCTTAATTAGATCCATAGAGGTAGGGGCTAAGTTTCTAGTAGACTTTCCCTACTAAAGCTGGTTAAGTCTAGTTTCAGTGACTTACAACATACCTTATAAAAAACATTAAATATGCCTCTTATATAAATCATTAATATCTACTACTAATTCCATATCAAGACCCACATATGATTATCATAGGAAAATGCCTCATGGAGGACCATTTCATACACATCAAGATAACATAAAACACCTATTTAAATTTAGTGTGTAGTTTCAATAACATGTCCATGTTAGATACTCCACTTATCAAGATAGGTACTTCAAAAATGTTTTAATTGAATTGAAAGGATAATAAAATTAGGGTATATACCTATTCATGTAAATCTCTTCAATTGGAGACATGTTCAATTCCCCAACTACTGAAGAAGTGTCTACATCTTTTACACAGAATTGTGAGCCCAACATGGTGGATAACATGCAAGTGTCATCCAATCCAAACCAAAGTGGTTTAATGGCACAAATAAATAGTCCACAATAAAATGTGCCTTTTTTTAACACCACAAGTGGTTCACAACATCAAGGGGTATAAACTTCTACCTCCCAAATGTGACAAGCTACCTCTAATCCTCAACTAACCACTTCATCAATCATGTAATCACAAGGATTAAGTAGTCAATCAATATACATGCCTCAACAAAATATGATGAATATTAATCCACCATAATAGGTAATGAATAACATTCCATAACAATAGGAAAAGTAAAACTTATCAATGCAAAAGAGATCAAATATTTTTCCACCTCAATAAGGGGCAACTAATGTTCTACCTTATCAAGTAGTCACCAATATACCTCTCTAGTCACAAACCAGCATACCATTACAATAAAAAATGATATATAATCAACAATGTATATCTATTGATCAATGACAAATGTAAAACACTCTAAAATCATCTACTTCATAACTAGGGTTCACATAACCAAGAGGTTATAATGTTCTAAAATGCCAATCAGGAAGTAATTGCCTTTTTTTTCAAACATGACACAAACTCAATGATAGGGCCTTGAGTCATACGTTCCCCTTATTAAATAAGGTTTTACTAGTCAATATCAAGTCTGTATTCAACCTCAATATGTATATTACTTCACTCAAATCTATATTCTTCCATCTCAGCCATAATTCTGCAAAAACTAGGCCTATATTTCATTCCCAAACTAGAATATCATACTGTAATGAGTGAAATTCCAAAAATATCATCTTAATATGTGAATGCACATTCTTGATCAAATTACTAGAAAAAAAAAACCTTCCATAGTAAACCATGCCTCCATTACACCACAATCAAAGTAATCCACTTTTGACTACCCATACTCCACATCAAGCCAATGTTCCATCTATTTTCCTAGCAAAATAACTATAATAAATGAAGGATACAATTGTTTCCATCCAAGCTAGGAAATAGACCAAAAGTTTTAAGTTGGATGACATGTGTTCTTACCCATTCAACATGGATTATCTACAAATATCATTTCCTCTAGGGTACAAACCATCAAATTTTGACAAGTATAAGGGTAAAGGAGAACCTAAGGCCCATTTAATATAATTCTTTGTTTCCTACTAGCTAGTGGCCTACAATGACATCTACATCCTACTATTATTTCCAAGGAGTATAATAGGACAATCTTTGGAGTGGTTCCTAAAATTTCCCAAGAACTTAGTCTCTATTTTTGATGATCTTTTAGACAATTTTGAGTAACACTTCTACAATCTCGAACATGAAATTTTGTTCATAGATTTGATGTAATCCAAATAGAAGGCTAGTGAAATATTCTCAAGTTATTTATAGCTATGGAGAGCACTTGCTAGTTGATTCACCCATAGTTTACTATACAAGTAATTAGCCACTATATTTACAAAGAATTTACATATAAATATATCTTACCATTTGGATCTATAATATATACATACCATCAAGGAAATCATTGACAAAGGTTTGTTCATCAAAAGAGCCCTTATTAATAAAGTGATTATAATTTTTACCTAGTCAAACTAGAACCAAACCACAAACCAAAGAAATGGCCAAAATTAAAATCAAAACCAAGTCCAATCCATTTAATTGTAACAAAAATGTGGTTCGAAATGGAGTAACTGAGTCATGACATGTACAAATGGTGCAAACACCATTTGTTAATCCTATGCCACATATGTAAATTAATCCTAACCAATAACCCCTTTAACAAGTGTAGCCTTCATAGTAACCTAGACCAATGAAGCAATTGCAATAAAATTTTCCTTTGTAAATGCCTCCTCCAAAGAGAATTGTGCCTACTCACTGTGTCTTTAGTGATCTTGGGGAATCCATTAAAGCTATGTTTTACAAGTTGGCCACTACTAATTTGATTAGTTTACTTATTTCAAAGCACTATCCTAAGGGAAATCCTTATCCAAATAGGTATAGGCAAAACGAATTTTATGAGTACTATTAGGTCAATAGACATAATATATGCAGTTATGTGAAAACCAAACATATTATTCAAAATATGTTAGAAAATGGGGAAATAAGGCTAGATAATGGGGATTATACATCCAATCAAACTTTGGGTATTTATAAGAACCCTTTTCCTTAACATAAAAACCAATAGTAATAATAACAAAGGCTATAACAATAATAGTAGTAATATTAACAACTGAGTCAACAATAATAACAATATCAAAAATAAAACCAATGTTATCCACATGGATGGAACCAAGGCTAGAATGATACCATCAACGAAAAAACTTACCACATAGTTGTAGATGACTAAAATAAGGTTATAGGCCATATTGTGGGAGGTTGAATTTTTACTATCTCCATTAATCCAAGATAAGTATTATCCAAAGAATATTGTTGGTAATCAATTCCAACCAACTAACCTATGTTAGTGATCTTTCCTTGACCTGGGACCATATGTAGGCATACCAATAAGTAAGGATTACTAATTTTAGACCTTATACTGATAACTCATCATTATCTTATGACCACACATAAGTACACTAATAAATGATACTTATCCTATCTAGTCCCCCTCTACCATCATTTTCTAGTAATAATGGCCTTGTATTGAATTTAGAGTCTGAAATAACAACTTAGTAGTTAAAGATTACCATATTATGCCCATAACCATATACCTCTTCACCCATCCAACCCACCATTTTGGCTAAGAACAAGTGATTTACCACTATATATGAAAAGAATTTGACATTATGGAATAACTTCAAAAAATACCCACACAAATCTCCATTTTGGATTTGTTACATATGTCTACCATCCATAAGAACATCTTTAAAAAGTTCCTTGGCTAATCATAATTTATAAATGACATAATCCTTGAAAAATTCCAATCTTTGGTTGGACATATAGCACTAGGCTAATAGTTAGCCTTTAACTAAAGTGATATGTCATCCCTTAGCCCTCTTCATAATAATCCATTGTATATCAAAAGTTGCCATAACATAGAACAAAGTGAAACATGTCCTCATAGACAATGCATTAGGCCTAAACATCATGTATTTGGAGCTCATCAAGCTCCTTAGATATACAACAACTAATCTCTAGCTAGAGAAGATCACCATCAAAGCATATGATAATGAAGAGCATGAATCATAGGTCACCATCAACTTAATAGTTATCATTGGGCCCTTAACCCATGATACCTTATGCCATGTGTTAGACTTCAATTTGACATACAATTTGATTTTGGGTAGACCTTAGATCATGAGATTTATGTAATCCCATCAACATTACACTAGTGTATCAAGTTATCCCATTTAGGAGTTGAATTCACCATTAATGGATATGTATAGCCATATGAACATTGTAAGCATTTAAAGGTTGAGTACAAAAGCTATAACTACCATTTTTTATTGAATTCAATTCCCAAAAAATATAATGGGAAGGAAATACTTATTGATTCATCATAGGTCAATTACATTGACCCATATACCCTTGATTTTCTTTCACACATGTTACCTCCTAAAATGCCTAAGCATTATACCATCTTGGCTAATGGCCCAGGAGAATATTTGACCTATGATACATTCCATATTACCAAGATTCCATATAAAACCAAGTCCTATGGAAAACCTAAATCCATGCCACCTTACATATAATGGTAATGAAAGGGAAAAGGCAAACTACATAGTCCAGCCCCTATCCTTTTCACATCGATCATTGGATAATAATAGGACCCACTGTAGATGATGAGTCTTGGTTATATAATGACAAACTAATTTATTGTTATAAAATTTCCAACTACCCTATACCTAGTAAGATCATGGAAAATCATGCCTATCAAGGAATGGGTCTAAGCCCAAATCAATAAAAGATAATTGAGCTAATTTATGCCACTTGGTAAAAAATAACCTATGGTCTTAGATTTAAACTACCTGGGGGTGACCCCATATATCTTATTCATATTCCAATTCCTATAAATAGTGATGATGATACTAACATCAAATAAAATTTGTATTATATCCCTGATGAAGACTTGGCCAATACTAATTTATTTGACACCCAAGCCATTTGTACCCTTAGATCAATTATTCAAAATAATCCACTTCTTCTATATCACCCTCAACTTATAGACTAGGACCAACAAGAATCCATAGTTCTTCTAAATTAGTTTGAAAATGATGAAGCCTTAGATGATTGTTTAGGCATAAAAGATAATGTTCTATTAGAAGACCACAAACAAGGGTTCTCAATCAAACTGAATCTTAAAGCCTATTTTGGAGAAAAAGTGAACACCATTAGCCATAAACAATTGAATAAAACATTGAGGTACCTAAGTGAAAACCTCTTTGAGTTATTTTTGGACTATGGTAAAAGTAAAGAGAAAGTCTAGTCTAGTGGTGAAAACCTATTTTAGAATCCATTAGATGGGGTTGTTTAACTTTCCTCAAATATAGCTCAAGAGACCACTAATGATGAACTTGCCTATGGGTCTAGGTTTAGTTTTGAAGAATAATAAGATTGTGATTGAATCATCCAAGAGTTCCCAATAGTTTTTGTCACATGACCATCCCTACCATTTATAAATTTTGATTCCTCATACCTCAGAGAACTTGAAGAGCTAGTCCAAACAAAGGACTCTACCATTATAGGCCAATTTAAATATTTCCCAACCATTCTAGAATATGGTTTTACCCTTTTAGACAAGGACACTATAGAACTCAAAATCAAGAATCTATATGACCTGAAATTGATCAAATTAGGCACATCCCTCATTGAGAAGGATCATGACATTTTTACAACCCTATTGAGGGAATTTATTATTATATTTTCTTGGGCAAATTTTGGCATGCTAGGTTTGGACCACACCTTTGTTGTATACCATCTTTTTATACATCCTAATGCCAAGCATGTGAAAAAAATTACATAAGATGCATCCTTGAATTGATATATTAGTAAAGAAAGAGTTGAAAAAAATCTTAGAAGTGAGATATATTCTTAATCAATTGATTACTTAGAGTAGATCTCAAATGTTGTAATTATTATCAAGAATATAAAAGGAATCAAAATCTATACTAATTTATAAGACATAAACATATCCTTCCCAAAGGATGACTTTTCTCTACCAAATATTGACATGATAGTTAAATCAATATTTAATTACAAAATACCTTCACTAATGGATGTATTTTTAAGATACAACCAGATCTAGATTACACCAAAATACCAACACAAAATAATGTTCACCACTCCATGGGGAACATTTTATTATCATGTTATTCCATTTGGTCTCAAAAATGTTGGGGCCATATACAAAAGAGCCATGATTATAATATTTCATGATATGTTGCATGACATTCTTAAAGAGTACATCGACGATGTATTGGAAAAATCAAAGACCAGGGCCAATCATCTAGAATCACTATGATGGAAATTTGAGAAACTACATGAATACAAGGTTAGACTCTATCCTAAGAAGTGTGTTTTTGGAATTACTTTAGGCAAATTTTTATGTTTCATTGTGTCTCATAGAGGTATTGAAGTTGATCCAACCAAAGTATAAGCCATTATCAAAATACCACCATCATCCAATTTAAAGTAGCCTCAATTTGTAGGGAAATATTTAATCTATAAAATGCTTCATTTTTAATTCGGCCAAAAAATACCACTCATTCACACACTTGATGAAGAATGGTGTCCCATTTTATTGTGATGATGATTGCCAAAAATCTTTTCAATGTTTAAAGGATTATATTTCCAATCTACCTATTGCATTGCCACCAATGTTAGGAAAGCCATTCTTACTATATATATCTATTATATACAAAGCCCTAGGGGCATTTATATCTCAACATGATGATAATGGAAAATACCATGCCATGTACTATTTAATCCATACACTAGTTACATATAAACATAATTATATGTCCATTAAAATAGCCTATTTGGTTATGGTCTTTATAGTTCAAAAATATGACATTATATGTTAAATAATAAGACCATGGTAATTTCAAAAGTAGATATTCTCAAGTATCTTCTATCTAAAACATCCTTATAAGGCCACATGGCCAAATGGATTATATTTTTGAGTGAATTTGAGATATAATACATCAACAAACAAAGTCCATTAAGGGATAAGTACTTACATATCATCTTTCTAAAACCCCCCTGACAGATACATAACTAATAACATTCCAATTCCTAGATGAGACCATTATGACTATCATTGAAACACTTCTTGAGGAATAGTACTAGAAGCTATATTTTGATGGATCATTCATAGCACATGAATTGGGGGTAGGCCTTTTAATTATTACAACACAAGGGGATCTTATCCCTAAAGCATTTTGGATCAAATTTCCTTGTACTAACAACATGGATGAGTACAAAGCACTTGTTGTAAGACTTCATAAGGTAGTATAATGGAATATTCAACATCTTAAGGTTTATAATGATTTTTAGTTAATCATCAATTAGGTTATAGACCATTTTAAAACCAAGGATGACAAGCTAGTACCATATAATGCCATGGTCAACACTCTCAAACAATAGATTATTGATGTATAATTTGAACATATCCTAAAGGCCAATAAAAAACAACAGATGTTATAGCCACCACTGGATCTTTGATTCATCATACAAAAATGCCAAAATAATACCAACTCCTCATTAAAAATATTATAGTGCCATCTTATGAAACTTCAACCATCATAATGATCTATGATATTGTTGGTCCTAGTTATATATGGTATTCATATATTTATGCCTATCTTCATGACCACATTATGCCACCAAACCTATCCCACAAACAATCTAAGGAATTTATCCACCATGCATCATGTTATACCTTACTTAGACCAACCCTTTACTACCACAATTTTTATGGAACTTTGCTTCATTGTTTAACTTTGATAGAATCAATTAATGTTATGAGAAATTCATGAAAGAGTATGTGGAGCCCACACAAACAGGGCCATCCTATCCAAAAAGCTCGTATGTAAGGGTAATTATTAGCCAATACTAGATGTAGATGTAACTACATATGTTAAAAGGTAGAACAAATGTCAATATCTTGCCAATATAATTCATGCCCCAGGCAAGAATCTAAAACCAATGATTACACCATGGTCATTTGCTACATGGTGCCTCAGTCTCATTGGGAAGATAAACCCCACCTAATTCGATGGCCATAAACATATCCTTATCACCATTGAATATTTCACCAAGTGGGATAAATCTATACCCCTCACTTATGTGACTAGAAAGAAAATTTATAAATTCATATTCAACCATCCCATTTTATACTAAGGTATCAAATCTAGCATTATATTAGATAATGGTTGATCATTCAAAAATAAGGATGTCAAATCATTTTATGTTGAGAACAAGAGTAGTCAACATTTTTAACTACATAGTAAAAACCATTGTCAACATCCTTTAAAATATTGTCAATTATGTTGACCATGATTGTCACCTCCAAATATTTTGTGCTCTTTAGGCCTACCAAACTAATTATTACATCCCAATAGGAGCCACTCCATATTCACTAGTTTATGGAACTAATCCATTCTTCCCATTGAGTTCAAGTTAACTTCTTTGTGCATCTCTTTCAATAATGTCCTAAATTATGAATATTATCAAGTAAATAGCCTAAAAGAGCTAGAGTTACTTGATGAGAAATTCTTAGATGTAATTAACAACTTACAAGCATACCAAAAACAACTCTTTGGTCACTATAACTAGCAAGTCATACATAGAGAATTCAAACTTACTGATCTTATACTTAAAGAAAATCAATAGAATACCAAAATTGAGAAAAAACACAAGGTCAAGTTTAAACACAACTAGATATGTCCATTCATCATTATTTCAAACTATGGCATCAGATCATACAGTCTCACTACACTAGATGGGGATGAACTTGATGAGCTAATGAACATTATACACCTCAAGCATTACTTCACTTGAGAGACTTGGAGTATTTTCTATGATTCACATTTATATTGTACCATAATATCAACATTATTATTTTTACCATACGATTATACCATATACCATTTTCCCATAGATTCCTATCAACTGAGTTATTTTCACCTTCCCTACCTAATCCCTTTGACCTTGGTTTCATTCCAATTGGTTCTATGGCCACTTTTTAAAAACAAGTTTTTGATCAAGTTCTACAAGTTGTTTTAGCATTATAGATAGAGTCCATATTTTAGGTAAGTGTGATAGTGGTTTTGTAGTTTCATCCTTCATTTCTTATTTTGTTTTATACCAAGTGTTACTAATTATAACCACCTTTGGGAAAATTAGTGTCTCACCATCATGTTACTAATATAACCTCCTATTAGAAAATTAGTAATATTTAATTATTCCATTAATTCCTAATTATAAGCACATATGGGAAAATTAGGAACAACATTATTTATCATGCCTTGAAGTATCACCTTTCCATGCTTATGTTATACTCTATAATTTTCTTACTTTACCTAGTTTATGAATTTGTTACTATATTAGTCAGATTCCTCCATTATAAAGAGGAAATATAGTGACTTGGTGTCTCATCTTGGGACTATTTGCAAGTGCCTGACTTATGTTGAGGTTGGATTAGTCACCCTTTGCCACACTCTCACCATTTAATGAGCATAGTCTTAAGTTTGAATGCTCTAGACATTTTGTGAGCTTAGACCCTTTAGTGTCTCAGCATTATTGATTGAGTTTATATGCTTTAAAAATTACAAAAAAATTGTAACACGACCTAAAAAATCCAAAAAAAATTAACTTCAACCACTTCTTTGCCTTAAGGATTCTGGGAACCCTCACTATGTCATAAGAAACCACTTGTCATTTAACTTCCCCATCATTGACATCCTATGCTCTCATCGTTTTTCAAGACCATTTCCATATTATTATATATCAATCATTTTGTTTTATTTTCCATCATTTTTCTTCTATTCCATTTCCTGAGAGAACTACATTTATCATAAAGTTTCTCTTGGACCTTATGTTCATGGAACTATGTAGGCAACATCCACTTTCCTAGTGCATCTGAAATTAGCTCAGCCACCACCTTCCTTTTCTTCTATTTACCCATTTTTTTTATTTATTTCATTATCTCCTATAGTCTAGGGGTAATGTTCATCACCATGTTTGTTATTTGATTATGATAACATTATGATTAACCATTGTTTGTGTTTTGTGCTCTTTTGGTTGTTTTGTTTGTTGGTTTGTCTTTCTAATTTTTTTTGTTTTCATATTTGTTTAATTTCTTGTTGTGCCTTGATTTAGTCTATGTACATTCATCTAGTGATTCCTTGTGCCTTATTTTTGAATCCATCCATATTCATACATCAACAATATAATCATGGTGATTATCATTGATGCATTGTTTTTGATTAAGTATTGGATCATGTGTCAGTACTTATGTATATTTTGGATAAGTTATTATGGTATTTTATATCTTGATGCCTACCATAATGTGATATAGGAAAAATAATATTAGGAATTATATAAAGCAATGCAGCCATGATATATCTCCTTAGCACCTAAAAACTTCCTGATCTACCCAAATAATTTTCCCACATATAGAGTAATTAAGTCACAAAATAATTTTAACCCTTGCTAGTTCAAATGAACATCTCTATAATAACAATTGCCCAAATTCATCTTTCTCTTCTATATCAACTTACTCTTACTTGGTGACTATGGATTCAGTTTGTAAACCCCATTATCTAGTTTTCCATCATATTTTCAATTATCTGGATACCAATGATTATAATCACCTCTAAGAAAATCATTTTATCCTATCCCACTTGCACTACTGATGATTAAAACTTCCTTTTGTCAAATTATTGTGTATCATCCCACCTGCCAAACCAATTACAACTGCCTATGGGTAAATTATTATGTTTTAATCTACCTGGAGGTTAGTGATTCTAACCACATTTAGGAAAATCATTATCTTTCTTCTACCAACCTAGGGCCCATTTTCATTATGATAATGCTTATAACTACCATTGGGCAAACTATTATCTCTATCTACCCAAATGGGCATATTTTCATCTATCCAATGATTATAATCACTTATGGTCAAATCATCATTTTCCATTTTACATGATTCTAACCACCTTTAGGGAAACCATTCTCTTGTTAGCCTAATCCTTTTATAATGATTATAACCTCATTTGGGCAAATCATTACCTTTTTTGTCCCTCCTATGCCAATGATTATAACTACCTACAAGAAAATCATCATGTTTGTCTACCACTAGGTGGCTCCATATGCCATTAATTATAACCACCAATGGGAAAAGCAGTCTTTTCCACCCCATTTTATCTTTTTGGTCCCATGATTTTCTCATTTTAAGGGACTAATTATTGACCCCTTTTTCTGATTGCTCCCTTGAGGGGACACCTACAATTTATCCATTGCCATTGAATTCATAGGCATACATGACATTTTAATTCTTTGAGAAGATGTTACTATGCTTATAACTTTCAATGCCTTCCCAAATAAGGACAAATTGTAGACACCTAAAACTAGCCACAACTAGCTTTCAACCAAACTTCGAACTGATTCCTACCAACCATTACAAATTAATTCTAGAAATCACTAAACATCCCAAATTTTCATGTGGATCATTAATCAAAGCTTAGAATCATGTTGATACATCCATGATTGGGATATTATATTATATGCAATAATAAACTCTCATAGATTCATCCCTAATTATTTTTCAACATCATAACAGTCATTTTGGCCTATAGACTTATTAAATGGGGCATATGAACAAATATAATATCTTGAAATATCTTAAAGTCTAATCAAAATTAATTAACAATCTAAACTAGATTAAATGCCTAGTTTAATTAACCACATGTAATTAATGAATATCTAAAAAAAGGAAATTCAAAAATTCAAGATATCCTAGCCTTTTATCATTTCCTTTATGAGTTGTCAAGCTATTTTAATATATTCTAAAATATTTATTTTTGAGATCCATGACTAGTAATTGAAAATCATAATTACTTGACAATTATTAACTGTACTTGGGTTATATTTGACTAATATAGGTTAATTTTGAACCCATTCCAAGCCTTACATCAATCCTAACTCACCTTAGGTAAGAGTTAAATCCTTAGGGTATAAATATAATGTCATGCCTCTTTATTTTAAGCTCTCATAAGCTAAAGTTATAATGCAAATTTAGAGAGACACATACCATTTTATTGCAAGTAATGTTATAATTACAAAATATTGAACCAAGCAATGAAAAGCCATATCAAAACCAATGGTGACATGGAGAGAAGGAACTGAGAAGATTCATTTTCTAAAGACTTCTTGATGCACAACCCAAGCAAGCCACTCAACAAAACATTTGGAGCTCACTAGGAAAGTAAAGGATCTATTGTCTTTTATGTTTTTGTTGTTCTTTCATTTATCTTTTATTACTAAGCTCTCCCTAAGTTATAGGATTGGAGTGTAACTATTAGTGTGTTTTATTTGAGTTTTTATTACTTAAAATAACACTATACTAACCTCACTTCTTGTATTCCTATGATCACATTAGCTAGGTCCACTCCTATTATATTGTTAAATATAGATACCTAAACATCATAAAATAAATATGGAAGGAGAAAGAGTGAGATAAATGAATGAAAATAAAGTGATGATGCACTAGAATAAGAAATGTGAGGATCCCTCATATATTTGAAAATGATGTTATGATTATGAAAGAAGAAAAACAAACACATTAAATGAAATAAGCTATAAAGGGAAAAGAACAATCTTTAAATGAAATTTCAGCAAAAAGACAAAGCCAAGGGGAAAATAACGAGAGCCACAATAACTCTATTACTCATGGTAAATATGCACAATTATATTCTATATCCTAAAGGGATAATGAATTCCTTTAATACAAAATATAGATGCTTAGATATAAATTCAAACATTTAGGGTACTTTAGAGTCTGGGATAATCATCATATCCTTAAAAAAATTAGAAATTGACTCATATATAAATAATAAATTAGGGAAACAAACATATATATATATATATATATATATAAATGTAATCAACTATAAAAGTAGCATAGATTTATATTTTATACAAGTCTATTTTAATTTTATATTAACATGATGATTTATGTTGAATAAAACTATACATACACATCCTCCTAATCAACCCCCAATATGTGTGACCTCTTGGAAAGAAATTTTTTAAATAAATTCTTACGCACCATTCTAAAAATTTCATTTTTAAATAGCACTCAACTATTATTTCTACAAGGAGTATTCTTAGATGAAGAATATATGAAAAATGATCTAATTTCACAATCCTATAGATGAGTTCTCAATACAATCATTATAATACTTTTCTTTTTATCTTGGATCTTTTTATCTTGGGTAGATGAACACTTAAACAGAAACATAGAGATATGATCTAAAAGTCAAAAGACATGCATTAAATCCACATCATCCTATACTAAATAAAATAATCAAGTCATTGGATGTTGATTTTATTGGGTTGTCTGAGGGTGATAATTGAAGTATAGAAGACTTTAAATAATTGAATGCAAATAAATTTGATGACCTTAGGTTGATGTGAAAATATTAGCAAGAACCAAATGGTTATCTTTTCAATAAAATGATTGATTGATTTAAGTTTATTGGAAGGATCATATGGATGTAGGGTAATGTGAATCATTTGTGATGTATCACCTACCATGTTTCCTTTTAATTTTAAAAAAATAATAAAGCTTTAATCAACGATCAAGGATATCTACCAAAAAAGTAGTCATTCAAACATTGCAAAAGGAAATATTATATTAACATCATCTCTCATTTCAAGAAGCCCTCATGCCATTAGATATAGATGATCCAATGGATGGAGATATATTCTAAAAAATAAAATTCATTCATAAAAAAGGACATGACAAGGGCCAAAAAAGAAGACTTCAATATTTTCAAATATTTTGGTGATGTGATCTCAGATCGATAGGCTTAAAATTATAATAACTCCTTTTGATAAATGAAGTATGACATAAATAAACAATATCATTTCACCTTTTATATTTTTAAAGTTTTTTTTCAATATTATATTAATATAACATTTTAATTATTTATTTTTTGGCAAATCTTATGGTCTGTTTCTCCAAGAGGTGAATTGAATCCAAAGGAACCTAAAGAAACCCTATAATGTTTATATAGGATATCTAAAGTATTTATTATTGATTTAATTCTTATTTTTTTAAATTTATTTTCACTTCTCCATTCATATGGTGCATTTGAGTATAATAAATCTTACCTTTATGATTATCCTTCCTTGTTCTTTAATGAGGCTCTATAATTTTCAATAAAATTAGTCTTTCTAGTGTCATTTTGGGATGAGTTCATTTACTAAATTAAGTTTTCTACTTATATTTCATAAGTGATGAATATAAATGAAATAAACTTGCACAATCTACATTAATGCATATAGTTTAGGATTTTTTTGTCATCATGTCTAAGCTCTTGGATTTTGATCCATTGGGATTATCTCTCATATTCCAATTTAATTTATAAACTATAGAATTCAATATACATTTTTTAATAATTATTATTTTAATGTTCCCCTAAAATTTTATAATATTTAAGTCCTTTCAATGGCCCTCCCAAATTTTTACTTTGGTTTTCTATGTGTTGTCTTAAAACTTGGTGGAATTGATGAATGTTTTATTCATCAGGTTATTACAAGTGTAAGGACAAAGAGATTTGTTTATCATTGGAAAAGTCTTTAGGATTTTCATGAGGAATTTATTTATCTAATATAAATTATAATCCATATATTTTAAATGTTTAGCTTATTTTTATTACATCCCTACTTGTTGATACCCTTCCAACTATGGATAAATTGATGTAGATTTGGATTTCACACCACCCCTTCTTGTGATTTTTGATGTACTTAGAGATGTGTCATTTATATATTATAATATGATGGATACCTCCCTCAAACTATCAAAATTTATTCCTTTAACATAAAAAACCTAATATGTCCATTTAATATATAATTACCTTACCAATGTTCAATGTGCCAGTGGAAAATACTACTATTCATGATTCAATGGTGATTATCACTAGAGTGCCTGCTGAAATGTGTTCCATCACCACTTTGGTTTTCTACCATATAATGGTTCTTATAATGAAAAAATATATAATATATAAATTTATAATATATTTTCAATTTTATATCAAATTATATATCTCATTATCGATGTAATATTTAAGGGTCAAGGCCCTTACTGATACCACAAAGTTTTGATAATATGTATACATATCCATTTATTTGAACATTATTCATTATATTTTATGATTGTGATAACATATAATATAAATAAGGAATCATTCAAAAATTAATAGAAATTATGAATAGTGGTGCCTAGACACCTTATAATTTAGAGAATAAACCTCACCTATTGTTACAAAAGAGGAAAACAACCTAAATAAATACATTCATAGGCTGAAATAAATAGCTTCCATTTCATATTATTTTCAAAAAAAATTATAACTTAGGATTTTATTTAATGGGTGGTAGATACTAGAAGGGGTTAGGGAAAGAATACCCTTCAGTTTCTTTGCATGTAACTTAATACCAATTAAATTTCAATAATTTGGTGAGCTAAAAACTTGTGATTTCTTGATCTCATAGATTCTAACTTTATTTCCATTTACAACTTTAAATTTTCACTCTTCCTCTTATTTTTGAAATTTATTTATATCTGAAAGTGAGACAACTTTAGGATTACACCTCTATAATTTTATTAGTATATCTTCTTCTTGATTAGTAATTTTCTTTCTAGGAAAAACTTCTCTTCGAGTTCAATAAAATTAAACTCATTTCTCTTCCATTTTATGTCATGCTATTAAAAACTATATACAAAAAAACAAATACAGCTCAATATAAACTATACATGGTGATGTAAAATGAATCTTATTGTGAAAATGGGAAATCTCACTCTAACGAAACAAGAATGTGGCTTTGAAAAAAGCCACTAAAATGAAGATAAAAATAATTACCTTTCCTAATTATACTTGGTTATTTGTAATTTTTTTAAGAAATAGCAACCATCCTCAAGAAGAGAATATTTTTTTGAGCCCTTCAACTCCTTATAGTATTAAATTTTCCTCTTCTTGGTAATGAATCCATTAATTATTGTTGTTTTTATATTTTAAATTGAACAAGTGGTTGGGCTAACTTTACATAAGCTTGGGTTCATTTTCATGATCTGAAATAAGCATGATATATTGGCCCTTTTTGTTATTAAATTACAATAACTTTATTGAGCATCATTTTTTTCAATAAAACATTAGAAGGCTTCTCCCAACCATGGGACTTCTTTACTTGATTGTTACAACTAGGTTTTTTTAGTATTCATTCTATTTTAAAATAGAAGATTATTTATTTTCTTATTAGAAATTATTGTAATATTTCATTCATATTATATCATTGAAATTAAAATCTAGGGGGCCTACATTATCTCTCAAACTTCATTTTTATTTTCTTAAAAAAAAAAACACTAGTGGCCAAAATTAGAGAATAAACCATCACCATTATTAGAGTAAATATTATTCTTAGGCTCTCTAGCATTAATTTATATGTGAACTCACCAAAGTTATATAGGGTTTCATATTTATGATCATGCATTTTAATTTTTTTCTAAATATCCTTTTTGAATCAAGGTATTAATGGTTAGATCCCTCTTACTGACTAATTAGTCATGTATCAACTGCAAGCTTTTCTTATTCTCAAGATTTTTAGGAGTGCACTCATCCTCCTCATAATTAGACAATTAAAATGTTTATTTATCAAGATATAATTATTCATCTCCCCCCCCCCCCCTCAAGTATGAAAAAAATCTCATAATGCATGTTCTCATTTTAAAGGAAATATGCAGTGTTTTCAACCATTATCCTATTCCTTGTTAATTTTGGTTCTAAAGTGGATTGGAAAAGAATTGAATTAAAAATAAATGGTTTATGTGGCTTCCTATAAGAACATAGAGAGAGGTTTAATTATTGGCTTGGGTGGGATAATTTATTTTCTTCAATAGCAAAATATTGGGATGTTATAGACATTGAATTTTTCTTGGAGGCTTTAGATAACTAGTTGATTCTTAAAATCTAATAAGTCTCTTGATATTTCCCCTAAAAAATCTATAGCTTATGAAATTTAAATATAGTTTTTGGATGATATTTGGGATGTATGGTATATTTTTTGGATCCATTCATGAGAGCTTTGGGTTGGGACATAAATTAAATAGGAAAAAATGGAATTTTAGGTATATGAATAAGTTGAACAAATTGTATGAGATATTTCTTAGCTAAAATTATAAGGTCACAATATTGAGTGATATTAATCACTTCTTAAGGATTTAATCATGAGGGAAATTTTCAAATTCAATGATTTAAAATAATATAGGAATGCCATACCTAGAAATGTTCTGAATGGTGTATGTTTCTTTCTTGTGTCTTTGTAAATCTAACATTAAAATATAATATGGTTTGCATGGATTCTCTCTTTATCATGGTGAGATGTTATATAAAATACAAAACATATTAATTATCCTTGAAATAATTTTTAAGTATTTCTCCTAACTAATCCCATTCTAAAACTAATTATGTTTCCAATGACCAATTTTCATTGAGAGAGGATGCAAGTAATACAAGTACTATATTTTGATCTATAATATGATAGATTATACATATATTAGACACATATTTTACATGTTATATGGGAGTTTTAGAACCATATCAATTAAATATAAGAATAATATTTAAGGCTAATTTTTTAATATCATTATTTTTTTATCGAAATTGGATATTAAGAGGTATTAATCTCATTAAGACAACTATTAAATAAATCAAAATGTATAAGATATACAATAAATACACATGATTTATTCATAACTTAATTATTTTTATAAATATATAAAAAATGGAAAATATTAAGAAATGGATGACTCAACAAGAACATAGGTCTATTGGATAATAATAGTGATTGTGAAATTAACTTTAGGGATATGTGAGGGTACCATGAATCAATAATAGGGATTCACATTATATTAGGACAAGGCCATGTTTTTGGACTAGTTTATCTTTTATTTTTGTTTATATGTGTGCTAACATCATTTAGGGTATTTTCCCTTTATTTGAATTCTATCATATGTGACTTCACCTATAAATCATGTATGTATATGGAAATGATTTTGATTCCCTATGGGACCTGTTGTGTGCCTTTTTCTTCACTTAAAAACCCTAACTCAATGAAAAAAGGGGAATAAATGTAGTAAAATTGGGGAATAGGGTTATGGTTTGGGGTTTTGTTTGAACTCAATACCCCATGGGATGAACATTTCATACATACCAATACTCTAAATAGAGATAAAAATCCATGTAGCTATCCCATGCTATAGTGGTGTGTTTGAAATAATGGTGAAATGTTATATATTAGTGAAATCTTGATGTAATTATGTGCTTTAACAAATATTTATGACCTTGCTATTGTACTCAAACCTAGTATAGGGATATTAGGGTTTTATGGACTCAAAATTAGGAAGAATGGGTAATTTACTCTCAATGTGTAGTTATATAATTTTAGAATTCACAATAGTGGTAACCTCTTTCCATCTAGTGAAAAAGTGGATAAAAAATGCACTTATTTAATAGAATTTTACTCAAATGGGACTTGTGAAACATATGGGATGACTTGTTAGAATGAATTTGAATTTGGTAAATTAGTAGTTAATTGGTGAGAGGATAAAATTGGTAGATTAAGACATGACTAGCCAATAGAATTGTCTTAAAGGAATAGTTTTTTTTTAGGGTAAGAGACAACTAAACTAAAACTCTGAATCAATCCAATAGTGGGTCTAGGTTTATTGAATTGTTGAATATGATCATTCAATATTATAGTTTCTTAAGGATATAGGGTCATCCACATAGATATAGAAGAATAACAGTTTATAACTATGGAATTGAACATAGGTTAAGTGTGTTGGTCATAAGTGCATTGCTTTTAGCATTAACTAGAAATTCCATTTCTAAAAATGTAGTTGTATCCTAGTATTCCATGATAGAAAAGGAAGGTATCTTGAGTTGGCCATTACAATATGATTCCATTATAACAACAATACAATTTTAAGAATAATATTCCTTTTAAATAATACCTGATATATTTTATTTTTGAATGTAATGGTCTACTTCTAGAAATGGGATCCATTGACCATAGATATTTCTAGGAGATTGAGAAGATGTTTTATAATTTAAATAATTTTAAAATTCTCACACATTTTTAGATTAATGTGTATACTAAGTGGATTTATCTAAATATTTTCAAATAAATAACAAATAGGGTCCTATAGAGCATGATAAAACTATTGATGGTCAATTTTGTCCACTTTGTGGTGCTTGCATAATGGCCATAATGTGTGATGTATGTTCATTATGAGATTAATCCTAACATATAAGCTCTAGATCTAGTTGGTTCCATTCATATTCTAATGCTAAATTTCCCTATTCTAACCCCATAAAGGGAAATATATAAAGATAAATATTGAGATAAATGCATCAAAAGAAATTAATGATGTAATAGAATAAGAAATGGGAGGATCCCCTATCTATTCAAACATAGTTTTATGAGTATGAAATAATGGAACTGAACATGACAAATGAGATATATTTCAAAGGGTAGGAATAATTAATAAATGAAATTTTATTAGCAAGACAAAGCCAAGGGGAAAATAACAAGAACCATAATAACTCTCCTACTCATGAGAAATATGCACAATTAAATTTTACATCCATGATAACTCAATATATATTTTCATATAAAATTCAAAATCTTACATATGAATTCATAAATTTATGGGACTCTAGAGTTGAATAAGATCATATTTTATTACAAAAATGATAAATTACCTCATACATCAAAATAAATAAGGGAAATAAAAACATTAAGATCTTGATCATCATGTATAGAAGTAACTCAAAATTATCTTTTCTGGAAAGTCCCTTTTAATTTTTTATAAATATGATGGTTAACCTTGAATAAAGTGTTGTATAAACATCCTTTAAATCAACCCCTATATGGCTCGTATATATGAAATAAGGAACTTTATGTGTCCTTTATTAGACAAGTATGAGTGCCCATGGTCTATAATTTTAATTAAATGCTCATGATTCCATTTTAATAATGCATTGAGTTATTATTTTATAACAACCCTCAATTTTCATTTATGAAATGAGTGATATTAGAGGAAAAATCCATGAATGTGGGTCCACTTTCATAATATTGTAGATGGATTTTCAATATAGTCGATGAAAAACATATATTTTTGTCTTGGGTAGATGAATGACTGGAGGGTGTCATAGAGATATGATCCAATAGTCAATAGATATGCATTGAATCCACAAAACCCTATAAAAAATACAATACTTGACCATTGGGTGTTGATTTTATTGGGTGTAGTGAGATTATTATCTAAAGAATGAATTACCTTCATTTGTTCGATGGAAATTAATATGATCTCCTAAAGTTGATGTGATGACCTTAGTAGGACCTAGATGGTTGTGTTATTAATAAGATGATTAGTTAGTTGGAGTTTATTAGAAGGGTTATATGACTAAAGGGATATTATAAAAATTCATAACTTATTGATTACCACGTATACTTAGAATTGTTAGAAAATCATTGAGATTCAATCAATGGTCAATGATCTCTCACTAAAAACCAACAAATTGGATATTACGAGGAGAAATCTTATATTTATGCCATCCATCCTTTAAAAATATCTCACACCATTAAATCTAGATGATCCAATGGATGAAGATATCTAATAGAAAAGAGAATATATTCATAAAAAAAGGTGATAGACAAAAAATGGTGAAGTAGGTAGACTTCAACATTTTTGAATATTTTGGTGATGTGAGCTTAGATTTGTAGCCACAAAATTATAATAAATCCTTTTGATAAATTAAGGGTGGTGAAATGAAAAAACAATCTCGTTTCATCTTGTATAATTTTCTAAATTTTTCAACATTTACTATAATGTAGCATTTTAATTCTACAATAAACACAATCAAAGAGATGACATAATGGTTGATAATTGATCACACTTGAACATATGCACTAAAATTTTTATTTATAATATTAGAATTGGTTTATA